>CM047808.1:119631479-119967761 GCA_026214975.1 Gentiana macrophylla | reverse complement strand
AAACTCTTCTCAACCTTTTCCATATCGACCTCCCTTTCTAGGATCTCTCTACCTTTAAACCTCATCCTAAAAGCCAGTTCCGCATCATCATTAACGAACCTCTCTCGATAAGGCACAACTCCCCAAGGTGCCTTCCTAGCCGCAACTTTCAGATCTGAAACTCGAACCCTCTCGGGGGTCACCACTTGACCTCCCGGGGCATCCCCAACCTCACTAGGCTGCCCTAACTGGAACACTTGCACCCGCAAATGGTTCAATCGTCACGAGACTTGGCCTGTCTCGGGTCTACCAAAGGTTCCTCCTCATCGCTCGAATCGTCTCGAATCCCTATCGCCTCATCTACCAGTCTCCATACAAGGGCCTTTTCCTAGCCTCTCTAACAGTCTACTTTCCCTGTCTCCACCTATGACTAGGGGCCTGTTTAACGACTCAACCGGAATGTCCTCAAGCCTTAACTTTTTCTGAGGGGGTTCTACAACTTTCCCCTTGCCCTTTCTAGTCGTAAACCTGACTTTAGGACTCATTCTCACACAAACAGAACCAAAATAAACCACCACAATCAACACACCAACACAGTCAACCCCAAACCGCATCCAAAACCGTAATCCAAAAAACCAAAACAAACAACCAAACCAGCCCAAAACATCCATGCAGACGTACCCACAACACCCAACACCGCCAAAAACAACAGTAAAACAACAAAAATGAGAAAAAGAACAAAATCAGTAAAAGCTCGATCGAGGCTCGACTCTAAAAATCGACCCGAAAAAGTTGAAAAAACTCAAAAGGTTTGTTGATACTTACCAAAATCGGTGTTAGGAGTGCAGTGGTGCAGTCGGAATCCCCGAACGATCCACGAATAGGCCAAAAATTGGATTTTTTTTGTAATGGAGCAAAACGAAGGTGAAATCTCTGATTCTCCAAAATGAGTGTTTGTTTGATGATTTTGGTTGGAGAATCGAAGAGAGGAGGTAGCAAGGTGGTTATAGCAACGAGAATGGATGAAAACGGTGAAGAAATAAGAAATTGGTGTTTTGGGGAGAGGAGGGGTCGGTTGCAACGGCTTGTGTTTTGAGGGGTGAATGAAGAAGATGGTGAAGAAAATCGGTGGTTATAGGGATTTTTGAGTGTGTCCGGACGGACAGGTTTCTATCCGGACGGACAAGGGATGAACCGTCCGGACGGATGGAATTGATGTCCGGACGGACAGGTGTCTGCCAAGCCAATGTAAAAACCAGTGATATATCCGGACGGATGGGTATGTTTGTCCGTCCGGACAAGTGAATGCCAAGATCATTGTAAAAACCAGAGATATATCCGGACGGATGGGTGTGTGTGTCCATCCGGACAAGGATAGAAACAGAGGAAAAATGAATTTTAAGCATGAAGGCCCCTCGGGATCATCCGGATTCTATCATCAACACCAAAACACAGCAAAACGAATTCAAAACCAGCAAAAAAACACAGGAAATGATGGGTTGCCTCCCACCGAGCGCCTTTGTTTTATGTCGTTGGCTCGACATAGTGACTTATACTATATCGGTTTTTTCAAGATTATACTACCGATACGAGCGAGGAGGACGAGGTGTAGAAATAAAATGAATGGTGAGTTATAAGGTTAAGATGTCATGCATTGGAGTCCATGACGGGACTAAACAATTGGCTTCCTCTATCTTAGGATCATCCAAAATCACCACTTCGAGAGCTTCATCAAACGGCAACTTTTCATATTTCTTCAAACGAAGGCCATTTGTGATTGAAGTCCCATGCTTGGGGTGCTTTATCTCTACAGCCCCCGAGTCAAAAATCCTCTCAACTGTGTAAGGTCCCGACCATCGAGACTTCAACTTTCCCAGAAAAAGATGCAAACGAGTATCATACAACAGAACCTCATCTCCTACCTCAAACATCTTTGGCTTTATCAATTGATCGTGGAGGAGCTTGGTTTTCTCTTTGTATCTTGCCGAACAATCATAGGCTCATAGTCGAAACTCCTCCAATTCAACTAATTGAGCCATCCTTCTCTCTCCACTAAGAGTCTCGTCCATATTTAACTCTTTAATAGCCCAATGCGCTCTATGCTCAACCTCCACCGGTAAGGGACACGTTTTTCCAAAGACAATCATGTACGGCGACATACCAATTGGAGTCTTAAATGCGGTTCTGTGAGCCCAAAGAGCGTCATCCAACTTTTTGGACCAACTCTTAGAATTTTTATCAACAGTTCGTTCAAGAATCCTTTTAATACCTCGGTTTGAAACCTCCACTTGGCCACTCGTTTGAGGGTGATAAGCCGTTCCCAACTTATGAGTCACCCCATACTTAGGAGTAGCTTATATAAATCTCTATTCGCAAAAATGAGTGCCATTGTCGAAAATGATAGTTCTAGGTACTCCAAACCGTGTGAAAATGAACTTTTTAGAAACTTAATGACCACGTGTGCATCATTAGTGGGGATGCAATCGCTTCCACCCACTTCGAGACGTAATCACAAGCTACCAAAATGAACTTGTTGCCAAAGAAGAAGGGTAGGGTCCCACAAAGTCAATTCCCCAACGTCAAAGACCTCACAAACAATGATAGGTCGTTGAGGCATCTCATTTTTCCTAGAAATTCTCCCCGAACGTTGACACGCGTCACAGGTTTTTACATAAGCGTAGGCATCCTTAAAAATTGTCGGCCAATATAGCCCGCTTTGCAAAACCTTCAATGCGGTCCTTTGTCCCGAGAAATGGCCCCCGGCCTCTCTATCATGGCAAAAGGATAACACGCTCAATCTCTCGCCTCGCTTATACATCTTCTCACAACGCCATCAGCACACAATCGAAACAAGTAGGGATCCTCCCAAACGAAGTATCTAGCCTCACTCACCAACTTCCTCCTCTGATTCTCATCTAACTCCGACTCGATAAATCCACTTTCCAGAAATTCACTATCGGTGTAAACCACGGAGCTCCTCCTTTCCTTTCTTGAAAAATTCCCTCGTTTTTCCGGTAACATAGTTATACACAACAAAAAGTCGCTCATCCGAAACGAGTCATCTATTTCAACCCTTTACGATTCGTCACCCTCAACTGCTCAATCCAACTAAGGTGATCGGCTACCACATTCTCACAACCTTTACGGTTTTAATTTCCACATCAAATGTTGGAATAGTGTCCTAAACCCAATCGGGTTGGACCGGATCCGACCGGTCGGATCATTTCTACTATTTCTTTATGTTTGTACATATATTAAATGGCTTTTACATTTGTCATATATATGTTCTTTTAAAGAACCAATTATGAATTGTTATATGATAACGTCCTTAGTATTAAATCGTGATAGAGAAACCATGATAGGCGATTATGGTTGATGAGATCTCTAATCACTTTAATAAGTTTGATACTTAAATGTCTCTAGGTGATGTACTATCAAACGGGCATTGATGGTATAAGCAGACTAGCACGTATTAGATGTCTTCTGTCTTTAGAGGCGGGGATAGATCTCGTTTATCGAAGTGTAGAGACACTTGGGTATGCGTGGGCGTGTATTAGAGAATGCGTCGTTAGGCCCGACCCACTTACACGGATAAGTGTCACACTATGTGGCGGTTGTGTAATTATCCTTAAGACCGAGTCTTCATGGCATCACGGTGTGGATTGTCATGCTTTGACACTATTGAGGTTTCCACAGCCATGGGGCGATCATGCGGTAGTGATTGGGTGTGATCTTGAAGCATCACGGAGTATACATGATTGGTCGTCCCGGGAATCGCGTACCACTATCGGTAGGGGTAAATATCCGAAGGGCCTTCTTATAAGGAATGTCTCGTTCTCGTGAATCTTTGCAAAGTGGGAGTAAGCGTGTTACTTGAGAGAACTTGATATCCGGTTTATAAGATCACGGTTGTTAATGTTTGACACTCGACGTCACGACCGTTGGGATATTATTATAGCGATAGGATTGTAAGTTACACGGTAACTGTTTCACATGAAAGGTAGTAGTCATTGCATGTGACTCTTCCGATGATTGAGGGTCACGGTGTGTTGCTAGACGCTATCCCGTGATCGTTAGGCATAAAGGGCATTTTAAGTAATTTGCACTTTGTGTCTACGGCCAACATATTCGGAAGCCTATCGGGTCACACACATATGAACATCCAGCCGGATTAAAATGTGGTTATAGATGATAACCAAATAAGGAAAGTTTATCTCGAGACTATAAAGGTTATAGTGGTAAATTAATATAGTGGTATTTATTTATTATGAATAAATTAAATACAAGATATTAATTATGTTGATTAATTAAATATGTATATTGATACATATATTTTCGAAATTAATGATATATGATATATATATTGATTTTGCAAATTAATTAATCATAACATTATATTAATTAAAGAATTTTCCATAAGTGAAATTTTGGAAGGTTTGGGCGCCACATTGCTTGTGTGTGTGACACACTTGGATTGTGCAATTTAATTAATAAGATTACCATAATATTAATATGTGATATTGATTGATTTTGAGAAAAATAGATTTATGGTAATAACATAATTTATAATCAATATAAGATATTGGAAAATCAAATTATGGAAAGAGATCAATCACATTAATTATTCTTCCTTATTTTATTGGAAAAAGTTTTCTTCTCCCACACTCAAGGCATAAGGGCGCCCTCTCTACTATAAATAAGAGGACTTGCCAAGCTCTTTTGTA
Organism: Gentiana macrophylla; assembly: GCA_026214975.1. Lineage (NCBI taxonomy): Eukaryota > Viridiplantae > Streptophyta > Magnoliopsida > Gentianales > Gentianaceae > Gentiana > Gentiana macrophylla. Next base: position 119,963,058 of record CM047808.1, on the reverse strand, counting down.
CACCATTCTTCCAAGAGCAATTGTTCTTGTGAAAAATTGCAAGAACTCATAGTTCTTGTGTAAGAAAGAGGGCTTCCTATAGTGAGTTTGTGAGGAGAGGAAAAGTCCGGTCTAGCAACCGGAGTTTTCCAATAGCAATCCATGATGGGATTCCGGCGGGTGTTCGTGTGGACTAGCGGTAGAGGCCGAACACTTGGGCGGCTCCATGTTTGAACTACTCTCCCAGACGGTCAAAGCGTCGATCTTTTAGATCAACCAAGGTAACCACCGTCTACTAACTCGTTTGTTTATTGCTTAAACGAAGTCGGTCTTGGGTCGATAGGAAATAAATTTTTGAATTCCGCTGCGTTCCCGCGTAGATTTCCTAACAGTGGTATCAGAGAGAGCTTCGAGCTTAAGCAATAAGCGTGTTTATTTGCGTAGTTAATTTTATCGTTTAAATCACGTAATTAAAAGATGATATATTTTGATTCGTAAAACGATACACGAAAAAGAAATTATTTTGTTATGTGTATTTTATGTTTCAATGTAGTTCATAGTTGTGATTAGTCGATAGATGCAAGATTCAAATCACGATCGTTAAGTCGAGGTTGAGTGATGGATTCTCGGTGAACCCACTCTTCGTTAATTCGATGTGCTCGACTTTTAGTCCCGTGATATTTATTGTGCATAGATATCTCGTTGTTTAGTCGTGTCATGGTTTAGAAACCAACGACATCCCTTTTGATTACGAATCAAAAGGAAAGAAACAAAGAGAGATTTAATTTTAATTTAATTTTAGAATAGTTCTAACTAATTAAAATTAAAATTAAAATCATTTAAAATTAATCGTTAATTTTATTTCGATTAAAATCATTTAATTAATTAAATGTTAATTAGTTAATTGATTAGATAAAATTATTTAATGGATTAAATGTTAATTGATTAATTAAGACGCAAGTAGTTAAATTTTAATTTTATCTTTTTCATAAGATTTAATTGTATGGATTAGATAGTGTAGATATAATATGATTATATGGACCCGATTGATCATGGACTCGACCGATAGGATAGATGTGAATGATTTAATTTTCTGTTGGTTTAAAAGTTGTCCTAGGCCGTTATGAAAAACGTGACCTAGTTTATTTTCTGCATTTATCCCATTCCCGTTGGCTCCCCCCGTGTGCGGCGGGTATAATTGAATGTAACAAGAATGGAGCAGAAGATGGAGACCAAAGAAAGACGAAAATAAAGATCACATTGGAGAATGGAGCATTAAAGATCCTATTGGTGGTTGCAGCTACCCTTAGATTGTGACCCGCGGTTTCGTCAGTTTGTATTCGAAACCGCACCTAGGAAAAGTCCATGATCATACCGGTTACTTTACGCATTTATTATTGTTGTGCTTGTATTTATTTTATATGATACGATAGATGCATGACTAGGCACGATCTAGATAAATGTGTAGGATGTATGTTTATAGAGATAGACATATTTATGATGAGACCATAATTAAATTAATTAAGTGAATTAATTTACATAAATACTTCCACCTCAAAAGAATCAAGTTGAAATTGCCTCCCCATATTATAATGACGGTGAAGAGCCCTTGTTCGGATCCAACTCATCAGCCAAAGCAGGGGGTTGACCTACCTCGGGTATATCGTCATTATCGAGATATGATCGTATGAGATCTCACGAATATTGGGGTTATGACTTGACTAAGAATTCTCTCGGCCACCAGCCAAAGCGGGGTCGTCTGGATTTTAGAGGCAAGGGTTTGACTACTTTATGAGATGAAAATTGTCAAAGAGTTGACTAGTCAAACAACAAGAGTCGTATAAGATACGATTGACAAAGATGTTGTCTACCTATTAGACTATTTTATTTTTACCACCAAAAAGCGGGGTCGCGGTAGTTTAGTGAGATCTTGTCCACTAAAGAAATTAATAATTCTTGAAAGTCAATTGGGAGTAGTTGACTAGTGGGAGCAAAATCATAAACCAAAAGACCATTTTTGATTTTGCGTGTATAAACAAACAACACTCTTTTATTTTCATTTTTAATGTTGTAGTTAGCAAATTCTATATTTATGTTTTATTCTCGATTAGTAAAACCAAACATGACTGTTACCTTTTGAGAATCGTTCTCAAATATGGTTAAGTAGTTTTAATCCTTTTTTAAATAAGCAATGACACGAGCAATCCCGTTATAGTAGTTAGAGACAAGGAGACTACATAATTGATGCACGATGCTCGAGACTTTAATTATTAAAGGAAAGCGGAAGCTCATGATATTGGATACGATCCAAGATGATCATTCGATCATACGATGACAAATAATTCAAGCGTTGAATGAGAATGACCATGTCTAATTTTGGAAAGGTTGTTTTCAAAATTAAAAGATTTAAGTAACGACTTAATTCTATCATTGCTTAAAGGTTAATTGAATAGTTAATGTTTTGAATGCAATTCAAAAGGTTAAATAAACTATTTAATGAATTTAGATTTTCTTTATGAAAGGAAATTGAAGACATGGTTCTTGTGATATTTCTTAAGTCTTATGAAGACTACAATAAGAAACTTTTACAAGTACTTAAAGGATTAAAAGGAAAGTTAGGGCGTGTGCTTAAATAGAGAACTTATCGAAGTTTCTATTATAGGCAAGAGAGTTGAGATAAATCTTTCCAAATTAAAAGTCAACCCTAAGATATATGATACCTTACGAGTGTGATTAAATTAGAAGGATTGGATGACAAATATGGAAGGTGAAACAAACGTTGTGACACTTACCATATTCTGGATCTAGTAAACTGAAAAAGGAACCAAATAAATGTTATTATGTTCCGGTTCTTATGAAGAACATACTTTCAGTTATTTATTAGGATTTGGTAGACATACTCAATTGTAAAGAATGAATGTTATTACGATAAAGTTGGAGGTCACCGAATCTAACATACTAGATTGATGTCACTATATAGATGATATATGTGATGGGATCTCAACTAAATATTTGTATGGTTATTATCCTTGATTTGTGGTTACTCTGGACATAGTCTCTCCGGAAGGGAAGCGTGTAATTAAACGTCATTACGATGATGTTGAACCATATGATTATGAATCATGTGGGTTATAATATCTTATCCAAAGAGGACTAAAATACCCTTTTATGAAAGGTTATAAAATCTAGAAAAATTGTCTAAAGCCTAAACATACCGATGTTTGTTGGCTTATGACAATTAATGCTACAAATAATTGTTTGTTAATCTCTATGACTATTTTTAGAAATAGTTGAATGTACTTATTGAAGTACGACAATTGGAAAGCCCGAAAGTTCGAGCGATCTGAATATAAGATTGATGAGCTACTTAGGAATTAATCTTCAATTGGATTGAAGTAATTAATACCTGAAGGGTGTTTCAGAAGTCGTCTGAAAACGAATAAGATTCTCCCTTGAAGGATACCATCTTTGAGATACATAATTAGATTGTGTTCCCAAAACGGAAACAACACTTTATATGATAAAGGTGTGACGCAAGCCATGAAAAGTATCCCTTACCCGCTTCGGGATAGAGCCCTTATACTTAACCAAGTTCCAAAGAATAAAGGTTGAATAAATTCCATATTAGATATGGAAAAAGGATAATGTCAAATCTATCTTAACCGATGATTTGTAGTTGTCATAAGCAAAGTCAGAAAGGCTTGAAGCCTTGTACGACATACGCAACTTTGTGGAATATCTTAGCAAGTATGCTGGATATTATTTACTTGTCCGTGGAGCAAAATGTTTGTCTCCAAACATGCCGTCTTCTAGAGGAAGTGTTTCTTCCAAAAGAGACAGTGGGAGTAAATAAGATCTCAAAAGAGTTTGAGAACCACAAAGATACATTCAACCAATGGAACATGAGCAGACGCCACATAGCGATGAGGTGTAGATCAACTTTGCTCAGTGCACACAAATGTTCAATAAGTGCGTGGATAACCTAAAGCACGAAAAGGCTTCTTTGGTATGTTCATCTGAAGAATGAATATCTCACGACTTATGAAGGAATGTTTAAAGGAAAGATTGAGAGATATGGCCGAGAGCCATAATATACGAATTAGATTCCATCGGTGACAACTAGGTTGTGAACCTAGTCTCTCTTACCTAAAGGAGTGTCCTGTAAGGTGAGCCTAGTTCTATTCAGATTATGCTTGTTGTAACTTGATATCATGGCTATATGATAGTGTTGAAGGCGTTAGGCGAGCAAACTCAATGTTCATAGACGATGACATGATATGTAAGCCCACGAGATCCATTTATGGACTCAAACAAGTTTCTCTAGACAATTTCTTTGTTTGATAATCAAAGGAGTTTGATTTAGTCAAAGAAGGATATGCCTAATGTGCAAGATGGATAGTGGGAGTGTGTTATGATTTTTGAGTAAGGTATTAGATATCTCTCTTAGAATTATCACCCCATGTCACGATCAATTAATGTTTGGTAGTTCAAGGTCTTTACGAAAGCACTTGGATTAGCGATTCTTATTTTAGAAATAGGAATCTATAGTGATAGATTTAATCTTTGTTAGATTATTGTTTACTTATATAGATGTGATGCTAAAAGAGTTTAGCATAGATCACAATGGGAGATCTTGCTAGGTGTGTTCTCATGATCTATCTATGTTAGGGCGTTAGTCCAAAAGATAAGGTGAAAGATGATGATTATGGAAGGTTTCCTTCGCTACCACGATAGAAACCATCATAAAGGTAATGCCAGATGTTCATAGTCCATGAATAGTCATAAGCAAGTATGAAAGTAAATCTGGTGAATGTCGAGAATATCCTTAAACAAGTTAAGGATGATTTCCTAGTTTATTGAAGCTTGGAAGCGAATAAATATAGTTATGCAGACGTATATCCTGAGTCTTACGAAGGCGAGTGGGAGCTACTGATGCAGGTTTTGCGAGTCACTTTGATTAAGTGATACAGTTGAGTTTGAAATGTTCTAGCCTATGGGCCATCAAAATCTACAACTAAGCCAAAACACAGTAGTGCCTTAGAGGCACAGCGGGAGCAGTACATGGATCTAGAAGGTTCATTCATGAACCTTATACGGTTCTTCCACCTTTTCTATATAGCTGATATAGTAAGTGGATTTATTGCTTGAAGCAAGGACCAGGGTCTCGTCAAGAGATTCGTGTGTGTGTTGAGGCGGTTCCTTTGACTTGGTCATTTGGAACGTGATTTGAGGATAGTCGAGTCCCCACGGATAGCGATCCGTTTATGGCTAGGGCTAGTTGCGAGTATTGCATGAGATTCTTGTGTTTCAACTTGGTCTTGTGTGTGCGAGTGATTGGTTTTAGGCCAAGTGGGAGATTGTTGGAATAGTGTCCTAAACCCAATCGGGTTGGACCGGATCCGACCGGGTCGGATCATTTCTACTATTTCTTTATGTTTGTACATATATTAAATGGCTTTTATGTTGTCATATATATGTTCTTTTAAAGAACCAATTATGAATTGTTATATGATAACGTCCTTAGTATTAAACTGTGATAGAGAAACCATGATAGGCGATTATGGTTGATGAGATCTCTAATCACTTTAATAAGTTTGATACTTAAATGTCTCTAGGCTGACGTACTATCAAGCAGGGCATTGATGGTATAAGCAGACTATAGCACGTATTAGATGTCTTCATCTTTTAGGGCGGGGATAGATCTCGTTTATCGAAGTGTAGAGACACTTGGGTATGCGTGGGCGTGTATTAGAGAATGCGTCGTTAGGCGACCCACTTACACGGATAAGTGTCACACTATGTGGCGGTTGTGTAATTATCCTTAAGACCGGAGTCTTCGCGGCATCACGGTGTGGATTGTCATGCTTTGACACTATTGAGGTTTCCCAGCCATGGGGCGATCATGCGGTAGTGATTGGGTGTGATCTTTGAAGCATCGCGGAGTATACATGATTGGTCATCCGGGAATCGCGTACCTATCGGTAGGGGTAAATATCCGAAGGGCCTTCTTATAAGGAATGTCTCGTTCTCGTGAATCTTTGCAAAGTGGGAGTAAACGTGTTACTTCGAGAGAACTTGATATCCAGTTTATAAGATACGGTTGTTAATGTTTGACACTCGACGTCGACCGTTGGGATATTATTATAGCGATAGGATTGTAAGTTACACGATAATCTGCTTTCACATGAAAGGTAGTAGTCATTGCATTTGACTCTTCCGATGATTGGGGTCACGGTGTGTTGCTAGACGCTATCCCGTGATCGTTAGGCATAAAGGGCATTTTAAGTAATTTGCACTTTGTGTCTACGGCCAACATATTCGGAAGCCTATCGGGTCACACACATATGAACATCCAGCCGGATTAAAATGTGGTTATAGATGATAACCAAAATAAGGAAAGTTTATCTCGAGACTATAAAGGTTATAGTGGTAAATTAATATAGTGGTATTTATTTATTATGAATAAATTAAATACAAGATATTAATTATGTTGATTAATTAAATATGTATATTGATACATATATTTTGAAATTAATGATATATGATATATATATTGATTTTGCAAATTAATTAATCATAACATTATATTAATTAAAGAATTTTCCATAAGTGAAATTTTGGAAGGTTTGGGCGCCACATTGCTTGTGTGTGTGACACACTTGGATTGTGCAATTTAATTAATAAGATTACCATAATATTAATATGTGATATTGATTGATTTTGAGAAAAATAGATTTATGGTAATAACATAATTTATAATCAATATAAGATATTGGAAAATCAAATTATGGAAAGAGAGATCAATCACATTAATTATTCTTCCTTATTTTATTGGAAAAAGGTTTTCTTCTCCCACACTCAAGGCATAAGGGGCGCCCCTCTCTACTATAAATAAGAGGACTTGCCAAGCTCTTTTGTACACCATTCTTCCAAGAGCAATTGTTCTTGTGAAAAATTGCAAGAACTCATAGTTCTTGTGTAAGAAAGAGGGGGCTTCCTATAGTGAGTTTGTGAGGGAGGAAAAAGTCCGGTCTAGCAACCGGAGTTTTCCAATAGCAATCCATGATGGGATTCCGCGGGGTGTTCGTGTGGACTAAGCGGTAGAGGCCGAACACTTGGGCGGCTCCATGTCGAACTACTCTCCTAGACGGTCAAAGCGTCGATCTTTTAGATCAACCAAGGTAACCACCGTCTACTAACTCGTTTGTTTATTGCTTAAACGAAGTCGGTCTTGGGTCGATAGGAAATAAATTTTTGAATTCATTGCGTTCGCGTAGATTTCTAACAAAGTGGTATCGAGAGAGCTTGAGCTTAAGCAATAAGCGTGTTTATTTGCGTAGTTAATTTTATCGTTTAAATCACGTAATTAAAAGATGATATATTTTGATTCGTGTAACGATACACGAAAAGAAATTATTTTGTTATGTGTATTTTATGTTTCAATGTAGTTCATAGTTGTGATTAGTCGATAGATGCAAGATTCAAATCACGATACGTTAAGTCGAGGTTGAGTGATGGATTCTCGGTGAACCCACTCTTCGTTAATTCGATGTGCTCGACTTTTAGTCCCGTGATATTTATTGTGCATAGATATCTCGTTGTTTAGTCGTGTCATGGTTTAGAAAACCAACGACATCCCTTTGATTACGAATCAAAAGGAAAGAAACAAAGAGAGATTTAATTTTAATTTAATTTTAGAATAGTTCTAACTAATTAAAATTAAAATTAAAATCATTTAAAATTAATCGTTAATTTTATTTCGATTAAAATCATTTAATTAATTAAATGTTAATTAGTTAATTGATTAGATAAAATTATTTAATGGATTAAATGTTAATTGATTAATTAAGGCGCAAGTAGTTAAATTTTAATTTTATCTTTTTCATAAGATTTAATTGTATGGATTAGATAGTGTAGATATAATATGATTATATGGACCCGATTGATCATGGACTCGATCGATAGGATAGATGTGAATGATTTAATTTTCTATTGGTTTAAAAGTTGTCCTAGGCCGTTATGAAAAACGTGACCTAGTTTATTTTCTGCATTTATCCCATTCCGTTGGCTCCCCTTAAAGCGGCGGGTATAATTGAATGTAACAAGAATGGAGCGAAGATGGAGACCAAAGAAAGACGAAAATAAAGATCACATTGGAGAATGGAGCATTAAAGATCCTATTGGTGGTTGCGACTACCCTTAGATTGTGACCAGCGGTTTAAATCGGTTGTATTCGAAACCGCACTCAGGAAAAAGTCCATGATCATACCGGTTACTTTACGCATTTATTATTGTTGTGCTTGTATTTATTTTATATGATACGATAGATGCATGACTAGGCACGATCTAGATAAATGTGTAGGATGTATGTTTATAGAGATAGACATATTTATGATGAGACCATAATTAAATTAATTAAGTGAATTAATTTACATAAATACTTCCACCTCAAAAGAATCAAGTTGAAATTGCCTCCCCATATTATAATGACGGTGAAGAGCCCTTGTTCGGATCCAACTCATCAGCCAAAGCAGGGGGTTGACCTACCTCGGGTATATCGTCATTATCGAGATATGATCGTATGAGATCTCACGAATATTGGGGTTATGACTTGACTAAGAATTCTCTCGGCCACCACCAAAAGCGGGTCGTCTGATTTTTAGAGGCAAGGGTTTGACTACTTTATGAGATGAAAATTGTCAAAGAGTTGACTAGTCAAACAACAAGAGTCGTATAAGATACGATTGACAAAGATGTTGTCTACCTATTAGACTATTTTCGGCCCACCAGCCAAAGCGGGGGTCGCGGTAGTTTAGTGAGATCTTGTCCACTAAAGAAATTAATAATTCTTGAAAGTCAATTGGGAGTAGTTGACTAGTGGGAGCAAAATCATAAACCAAAAGACCATTTTTTGATTTTGCGTGTATAAACAAACAACACTCTTTTATTTTCATTTTTAATGTTGTAGTTAGCAAATTCTATATTTATGTTTTATTCTCGATTAGTAAAACCAAACATGATCATTACCTTTTGAGAATCGTTCTCAAATATGGTTAAGTAGTTTTAATCCTTTTTAAGCAATGACACGAGCAATCCCGTTATAGTAGTTAGAGACAAGGAGACTACATAATTGATGCAGTACTCCGAGACTTTAATTATTAAAGGAAAGCGGAAGCTCATGATATTGGATACGATCCAAGATGATCATTCAGTCATACGATGACAAATAATTCAAACGTTGAATGAGAATGACCATGTCTAATTTTGGAAAGGTTGTTTTCAAAATTAAAAGATTTAAGTAACGACTTAATTCTATCATTGCTTAAAGGTTAATTGAATAGTTAATGTTTTGAATGCAATTCAAAGGTTAAATAAACTATTTAATGAATTTAGATTTTCTTTATGAAAGGAAATTGAAGACATGGTTCTTGTGATATTTCTTAAGTCTTATGAAGACTACAATAAGAAACTTTTACAAGTACTTAAAGGATTAAAAGGAAAGTTAGGGCGTGTGCTTAAATAGAGAACTTATCGAAGTTTCTATTATAGGCAAGAGAGTTGAGATAAATCTTTCCAAATTAAAAGTCAACCCTAAGATATATGATACCTTACGAGTGTGATTAAATTAGAAGGATTGGATGACAAATATGGAAGGTGAAACAAACATTGTGACACTTACCATATTCGGATCTAGTAAATCGAAAGGGAACCAAATAAATGTTATTATGTTCCGTTTCTTATGAAGAACATACTTTCAGCTTATTTATTAGGATTTGGTAGACATACTCAATTGTAAAGAATGAATGTTATTACGATAAAGTTGGAGGTCACTTTGAATCTAACATACTAGATTGATGTCACTATATAGATGATATATGTGATGGGATCTCAACTAAATATTTGTATGGTTATTATCCTTGATTTGTGGTTACTCTGGACATAGTCTCTCTGGAAGGGAAGCGTGTAATTAAACGTCATTCTGATGATGTTGAACCATATGATTATGAATCATGTGGGTTATAATGTATCTTATCCAAAGAGGACTAAAATACCCTTTATGAAAGGTTATAAAATCTAGAAAAATTGTCTAAAGCCTAAACATACCGATGTTTGTTGGCTTATGACAATTAATGCTACAAATAATTGTTTGTTAATCTCTATGACTATTTTTAGAAATAGTTGAATGTACTTATTGAAATACGACAATTGAAAGCCGAAAAAGTTCGAGCGATGCGAATATAAGATTGATGAGCTACTTAGGAATTAATCTTCAATTGGATTGAAGTAATTAATACGAAGGGTGTTTCGAAGTCGTCTGCAACGAATAAGATTCTCCTTTGAAGGATACCATCTTTGAGATACATAATTAGATTGTGTTCCCAAACGGAAACAACACTTTATATGATAAAGGTGTGGCGCAAGCCATGCAAAGTATCCCTTACCCGCTTCGGGATAGAGCCCTTATACTTAACCAAGTTCCAAAGAATAAAGGTTGAATAAATTCCATATTAGATATGGAAAAAGGATAATGTCAAATCTATCTTAACCGATGATTTGTAGTTGTCATAAGCAAAGTCAGAAAGGCTTGAAGCCTTGTACGACATTGCTTGTGTGTGTGACACACTTGGATTGTGCAATTTAATTAATAAGATTACCATAATATTAATATGTGATATTAATTGATTTTGAGAAAAATAGATTTATGGTAATAACATAATTTATAATCAATATAAGATATTGGAAAATCAAATTATGGAAAGAGAGATCAATCACATTAATTATTCTTCCTTATTTTATTGGAAAAAGGTTTTCTTCTCCCACACTCAAGGCATAAGGGGCGCCCCTCTCTACTATAAATAAGAGGGCTTGCCAAGCTCTTTTGTACACCATTCTTCCAAGAGCAATTGTTCTTGTGAAAAATTGCAAGAACTCATAGTTCTTGTGTAAGAAAGAGGGGGCTTCCTATAGTGAGTTTGTGAGGGAGGAAAAAGTCCGGTCTAGCAACCGGAGTTTTCCAATAGCAATCCATGATGGGATTCCGGCGGGGTGTTCGTGTGGACTAGCGGTAGAGGCCGAACACTTGGGCGGCTCCATGCTGAACTACTCTCCTTAGACGGTCAAAGCTTCGATCTTTTAGATCAACCAAGGTAACCACCGTCTACTAACTCGTTTGTTTATTGCTTAAATGAAGTCGGTCTTGGGTCGATAGGAAATAAATTTTTGAATTCCGCTGCGTTCCCGCGTAGATTTCCTAACATCAAACTCTTGAAGGAGCAAAATCCATCTCAACAAACGCGGTTTCGCATCCTTCTTAGCGAACAAATATTGCAATGCGGAATGGTTCGTATGGACAATCACTTTAGACCCCACCAGATAGGATCTAAACTTGTCGAAAGAAAAACTACCGCCAACAATTCTTTCTCGATCGTAGTGTAGTTCTGTTGGGCGGATTCAAGGTGTGATCGGCATAATAAATCGGTCGAAACAACTTATCCACCTTTTGTCCTAACACTTTGCTCCTACCGCCAAATCGCTAGCATCGCACATAACCTCAAACTCTTGCTCCCAATTTGGAGCTATCAAAATAGGAGACTCACCAAAAGCCTCTTAATCTCCTCAAAGCTTCGACACACTCATCATCAAAAGTCACATTTACTCCTTCTTCAATCTGAAGTAAGTGGTGTAGCCTTTTAGGCAAACTTAGGGATAAATCTACGATAAAACTGTTGAAATAGTGTCCTAAACCCAATCGGGTTGGACCGGATCCGACCGGGTCGGATCATTTGTACTATTTCTTTATGTTTATGCATATATAAAATGGCTTATTCTGTTGTCATATATATGTTCTTTTAAAGAACCAATTATGAATTGTTATATGATAACGTCCTTAGTATTAAATCGTGATAGAGAAACCATGATAGGTGATTATGGTTGATGAGATCTCTAATCACTTTAATAAGTTTGATACTTAAATGTCTCTAGGCTGACGTACTATCAAACAGGGCATTGATAGTATAAACAGACTAGCACGTATTAGATGTCTTCATCTTTAGAGGCGGGGATAGATCTCGTCTATCGAAGTGTAGAGACACTTGGGTATGCGTGGGCGTGTATTAGTGAATGCGTGACGTTAGATCGACCCACTTACACGAGATAAGTGTCACACTATGTGGCGGTTGTGTAATTATCCTTAGGACCGAGTCTTCATGGCATCACGGTGTGGATTGTCATGCTTTGACACTATTGAGGTTTCCCACAGCCACGGGCGATCACGCGGTAGTGATTGGGTGTGATCTTGAAGCATCGCGGAGTATACATGATTGGTCGTCCGGGAATCGCGTACACTATCGGTGGGGTAAATGTCCGAAAGAGCCTTCTTATAAGGAATGTCTCGCTCGTGAATCTTTGCAAAGTGGGAGTAAACGTGTTACTTGAGAGAGCTTGATATCCAGTTATAAGATACGGTTGTTAATGTTTGACACTTTCGATGTAATGCGACCGTATGGATATTATTACAATGATAGATTGTAAGTTACACGGTAATCTGTTTCACATGAAAGGTAGTAGTCATTGCATTTGACTCTTCCGATGATTGGGGTCACGGTGTGTTGCTAGACGCTATCCCGTGATCGTTAGGCATGAAGGGCATTTTAAGTAATTTGCGCTTTGTGTCTACGGCCAACATATTCGAAGCCTATCGGGTCACACACATATGAATATCCAAATGGATTAAAATGTGGTTATAAATGATAACCAAATAAGAAAAGTTTATCTCGAGACTATAAAGGTTATAGTGGTAAATTAATATGGTGGTATTTATTTATTATGAATAAATATAATACAAGATATTAATTATGATGATTAATTAAATATGTATATTGATACATGTGTAAAATTCGAAATGTGTACATATGATATATATATATATATATATATATATGGATTTTGCAAATTAATTAATCATAACATTATATTAATTAAAGAATTTTCCATAATCCAATTTATGGAAACTTTGGGCGCCACATTCATTGTGTGTATGACACACTTGGATTGTGCAATTTAATTAATAAGATTACCATAATATTAATATGTGATATTAATTGATTCTGAGAAAATAGATTTATGGTAATAATATAATTTACATTCAATATAAGATATTGGAGAGTTATAAATTATAGATTCATTTAATATAAGATATTAAATTAAAAGAGATAAATCAATCACATTAATTGTTTTTCCTTATTTTTATTGGAAAAGGTTTTCCCTCCTACAAGCCTCTTGGCGCCTCTCTAGTATAAATAAGAGGGCTTGCCAAGCTCTTTAGTACACCATTCTTCCAAGAGCAATTGTTCTTGTGAAAAATTGCAAGAACTCATAGTTCTTGTGTAAGAAAGAGGGCTTCCTATAGTGAGTTTGTGAGGAGGAAAAAGTCCGGTCTAGCAACCGGGTTTTCCGATAGCAATCCATGGTGGGATTCCGGCGGGTCGTTCGTGTGGACTAGCGGTAGAGGCCGAACACTTGGGCGGCTCCATGTTTGAACTACTCTCCTGGGACGGTCAAAGCGTCGATCTTTTAGATCAACCAAGGTAACCGCCGTCTTTAGTTTATTCGTTTATTGCTTAAACGAAGTCGATCTTAGGTAAAAGGAAATCAAAATTTTAAATTCATTGCGTTCGCGTAGATTTCCTAACAGTGGTATCAGAGAGAGCTTCGAGCTTAAGCAATAAGCATGTTTATATGCGTAGTTAATTTTATCGTTTAAATCACGTAATTAAAAGATGAAAGTTTTTGATTCGTAAAACGATACACGAAAAGAAGATTTTTGTTTTGTGTATTTTATGTTTCAATATAGTTCATAGTTGTGATTAATCGATATATGCAAGATTCAAATCACGACACGTTAAGTCGAGGTTGAGTGATGGATTCTCGGTGAACCCACTCTTCGATTATTCGATGTGCTCGACTTTTCGTCCCGTGATATTTATTGTGCATAGATATCTCGTTGTTTAGTCGTGTCATGGTTTAGGAAACCAACGACATCCCTTTTGATTACGAATCAAAAGGAAAGAAACAAAAGAGTGATTTAATTTTAATTTAATTTTAGAATAGTTCTAATTGATTAAAATCAAAATTAAAATCGTTTAAAATTAATCGTTAATTTTATTTCGATTAAAATCATTTAATTAATTAAATGTTAATTAGTTAATTGATTAGATAAAATTATTTAATGGATTAAATGTTAATTGATTAATTAAGACGCAAGTAGTTAAATTTTAATTTTATCTTTTTCATAAGATTTTATTGTATGGAATAGATATAGTAGATATAATATGATTATATGGACCCCGATTGATCATGGACTCGACCGATAGGATAGATGTGAATGATTTAATTTTTCTGTTGGTTTAAAAATTGTCCTAGGCCGTTATGAAGAACGTGACCTAGTTTATTTTCTGCATTTATCCCATTCCCGTTGGCTTTCCCCGTGTGCGGCGGGTGTATTTATTTTATTAGATAGAATTAAATGTAACAAGAATGGAGCAGAAGATGGAGACCAAAGAAAGACGAAAATGAAGATCCCATTGGAGAATGGAGCATTAAAGATCCTATTGACGGTTGCAGCTACCCTTAGATTGTGACCCGCGGTTTCGTCAGTTTGTATTCGAAACCGCACCTAGGAAAAGTCCATGATCATACCGGTTACTTTACGCATTTATTTATTTTGTGCTTGTATTTATTTTATATGATACGATAGATGCATAACTAGGCACGATCTAGATAAATGCGTAGGATGTATGTCTATAGAGATAGATATATTTGATGAGACCGTAATTAAATTAATCAAGAGAATTAATTCGAAATTAATTAAGTGAATTAATTTAAAATTACTCCCACAACAAAAATCGAGTTATAATATGTCTCCCAATATTATAGTGACGGTGAAGAGCCCTTGTTCGGATCCAACTGATCGGCCCACGTCGGGAGTTGACCTACCACGGGTATATCGTCATTATCGAGATATGATCGTTATGAGATCTCATGAATACTTGGGTTACGACTCGACTAAGAATCTTGCGGTGATTGGCCCACGTCAGGACCGTCTGATTTTAGAGACATAAGGTTGACTACCACATAGATTTATGTGAATTGTCAAAGAGTTGACTAGTCAAACCACTGGAAGTCGCGTTGGACGCGATTGGTAAGAAGTACCTACCCGTCGAAATTGATCCGGTCGATCGGCCCACGTCGGGGATCGAGTCAACTAGATAGGATTCCAGCCACTAAAGAATTTTGAAAATATTCTTGAAAGTCAATTGGGAGTAGTTGACTAGTGGGAGCAAAATCATAATCCCAAAGACCATATTTGATTTTGCGTGTATAGACAACAACACTCTTTTATCTTTATTTTTTTGTTGTAGTTTTAGCAAACTTTATATTTATGTTTAATTCTCGATTAGTAAAACCAAATTATGACTGTTACCTTTTGAGAAACGTTCTCAAATATGGTTAAGTAATTTTAATCCTTTTAAAATAAGCAATGATATGAGCAATCCCGTTATAGTAGTTAGAGACAAGGAGATTACATAATTAATGCAATTGTTCGAGACTTTAATTATTAATGAAAGCGAAGCTCATGTTATGATTAAAACATTTGAAATAAGTTTCAATGAATTAATCATATATTGGATACGATCCAATATAATCATTCGGTCATACGATGACAAACTATTCAAACGTTGGATAAGAATGACTAGACCGAATTTTGGAAAGGTTGTTTTCAAAATTATAAGATTTAAGTATCGACTTAATTCTACCATTGCTTAAAGGTTAATTAAATAGTTAATGTTTTAAATACGATTTAAAAGGTTAAATAAACTATTTAATAGACTTTATATTTTCTTTATGAAAGGAAATCAAGACATAGCTCATGTGATCTTTCTTAAGTCTTATGAAGACTACACTAAGAAATATTTACAAGTGCCTGAAGGATTAAAAAGGAAATTTAGGGCATGTGCTTAAATAGAGAACTTATTGAAGTTTCTATTACAGGCAAGTGAGTTGAGATAAATCTATCTAAGTTCAAGTCAACTCTTAGATATATGATATCTTGCAAGTGTGATTAAATTAGAAAGATTAAATACAGATATGGAAGGTGAAGCAAACGTTGTAACACTTACCATATTCTGGATCTAGTAAACTGATAAGGGAACTAAATAAATGTTATTATGTTCCGGTTCTTATGAAGAACATGCTTTCAGTTATTTGTTAGGATTTAGTAGACATATTCAATTGTAAAGAATAAATGTTATTCCGATAAAGTTGGAAGGTCAATGAATCTAACATACTAGATTGATGTTACTATATAGTTGATATATGTGATGAGATCTCAACTAAATATTTGTATGGTTATTATCCTTGATTTGTGGTTACTCTAGACATAATCTCTCTGGAAGTGAAGCGTGTAATTAAACGTCATTCTGATGATGTTGAACCATATGATTATGAATCATGTGGGTTATACGTATCTTATCCAAAGAGGACTAAAATACCCTTTTAAGAAAAGGTTATAAAATCTAGAAAGTTGTCCAAAGCCTAAACATACCGATGTTTGTTGGCTTATGACAATTAATGCCACAAATAATTGTTTGTTAATCTCTACGACTATTTTAGAAATAGTCAAGTGTACTTATTGAAGTACAACAATTGGAAAGCCCGAAAAGTTCGAGCTAGTGCGAATATGAGATTGATGAGCTACTTAGGAATTAATCTTCAATTGGATTGAAGTAATTAATACACGAAGGGTGTTTCGTGGTCGTCTGCAAAGGAATAAGATTCTCCTTGAAGGATACCATCTTTTGGATACGCAATTAAATTGTGTTCCCAAAATGGAAATAACACTTTATATGATAAAGGTGTGACGCAAGCCATGCGATGTATCCTTACCCGTTTCGGGATAGTGCCCTTATACTTAACTTAGTTCCAAAGAATAAAGGTTGAATAAATTCCATATTAGATATGGAAGAGGATAATGTCGAATCTATCTTAACCGATGATTTGAAGTTTTCATAGGCAAAGTCGTAAAGGCTTGGAGCCTAGTACGACATATGCAACTTTGTGGAATATCTTAGCAAGTACGCTAGATATTATTTACTTGTCCATGAGCAAAATGTTTGTCTCCAAACATGTCATCTTCTGTAGAGAAGTGTTTCTTCCAAGAGAAACAATGGGAGTAAATCGAGATCTCAAAAGAGTTTGAGAACCACAAAAATATATTCAACCAATGGAACGTAAGCGCACGCCCACATAGCGATGAGGTGTAGATCATCGCTCAAAGGCACACAAAAAGTTCAGTAAGTCTGTGGATAACCTCAAGCCTAAAAGGTCATTGGTATGTTCATCTTGAAGAATGAATATCTCGCGACTTGTGAAAGAACGTTTGAGAGGCAAGATTGAGAGATATGGCCAGAGCCATAATATCCGAATTACATTCTATCGGTGACAACCAGGTTGTGAACTTAGTCTGTCATACCTGTAGGAATGTCCCCGAAAGGTGACATGGATTGTAATATGATTACTATCGTGCTATAGTGATGGGCCGGGTGCGGGTGTAAACCTTGTAATTACCTTTATCTTTGCCAAATGAGCGATTCTAATCGATGATGCTTGTTATAACTTCGTATCATGGCTATATGATAGTGTTGAAGACGTTAGGCGATGCATTTCGATGTTCATAGACAATAACATGATATGTAAGCCCGCGAGATCCATTTATGGACTCAAATAAGTTTCTCTGAGATTTCTTTGTTTGATAATCAAAGGAGTTTGATTAGTCAAAAGAAGGATATGCCCAATGTGCAAGAAGGATAGTGGGAGTGTGTTACGATTTTTGAGTAAGGTATTAGATATCTCTCTTAGGAATCATCACCCCATGTCACAGTCAATTAATGTTTGGTAATTCAGGGTCTTTACGAAAGCACTTGGATTAGCAGTTCTTGGAAATAAGAATCTATAGCGATAGATTTAACTGCTGTTAGATTATAGTTTACCTACATAGATCACGATAAGAGACACTGCTAGCCCGTGTTCTCAAGATCTATCTATCTTAGGACGTTAGTCCTAAAGATGAGGTAAAAGGATGATACTTATGAAAGGTTTCCCTCTCTACGGAAATTGGAACCATCATAAAAGTTATGCTAGAGGTTCACACTCCATGAATAGTCATGAGCAAGTATGAAAGTAATTCTAGCAAACGTCGAGAATATCCTTAAACAAGTTAAGGAAAGTTCTTAGTTTATTGAAACTTGGAATTAGATAAACGTAGATATACAGACGTATATCCTAAGTCTTATGAAGGCGAGTGGGAGCTACGGTCTGGGTTTGCAGTCACTTTATTTAAAGTGATACAGTGAGCTAGAAATGTTCTAGCTTATGGGCCGCTGTAAAATCTACAACTAGGCCAAAACACAGTAGTGCCTTGGAGGCGCAGCGGGAGCAGTACATGGATCTAGGAGGTTCATTCCTGAACCTTGTATGGTTCTTCCACTCTTTCTATATAGCTGATATAGTAAGTGGATTCATTGCTTGGAGCAAGGACCAGGGTCTCGTCAAAGATTAGTGTGTATGTTGAGGCGCCTTTGACTTGGTCAATTCGAACATGATGTGAAGATAGTCTGAGTCCCCACGGATAGCGATCCGTTTATGGCTAGGGCTGGTTGCGAGTATTGCATGAGATTCTTGTGTTTCAACTTGGTCTTGTGTGTGCTAGTGATTGGTTTTAGGCCAAGTGGGAGATTGTTGAAATAGTGTCCTAAACCCAATCGGGTTGGACCGGATCCGACCGGGTCGGATCATTTGTACTATTTCTTTATGTTTATGCATATATAAAATGGCTTATTCTCATTGTCATATATATGTTCTTTTAAAGAACCAATTATGAATTGTTATATGATAACGTCCTTAGTATTAAACTGTGATAGAGAAACCATGATAGGTGATTATGGTTGATGAGATCTCTAATCACTTTAATAAGTTTGATACTTAAATGTCTCTAGGCTGACGTACTATCAAACAGGGCATTGATAGTATAAACAGACTAGCACGTATTAGATGTCTTCTGCCTTTAGGGGCGGGATAGATCTCGCTCATCGAAGTGTAGAGACACTTGGACCGTATGTGGGCGTGTATTAGTGAATGCGTCGTTAGGCGACCCACTTACACGAGATAAGTGTCACACTATGTGGCGGTTGTGTAATTATCCTTAGGACCGAGTCTTCATGGCATCACGGTGTGGATTGTCATGCTTTGACACTATTGAGGTTTCCCAGCCACGGGCGATCATGCGGTAGTGATTGGGTGTGATCTTTGAAGCATCACGGAGTATACATGATTGGTCGTCCGGGAATCGCGTACTCTATCGGTAGGGGTAAATATCCGAAAGGGCCTTCTTATAAGAAATGTCTCGTTCTCGTGAATTTTTGCAAAGTGGGAGTAAACGTGTTACTTGAGAGAGCTTGATATCCAGTTATAAGATACGGTTGTTAATGTTTGACACTCGATGTACGACCGTATGGATATTATTACAAATGATAGGATTGTAAGTTACACGGTAATCGCTTCACATGAAAGGTAGTAGTCATTGCATTTGACTCTTCCGATGATTGGGGGTCACGGTGTGTTGCTAGACGCTATCCCGTGATCGTTAGGCATGAAGGGCATTTTCGTAATTTGCGCTTTGTGTCTACGGCCAACATATTCGGAAGCCTATCGGGTCACACACATATGAATATCCAGCCGGATTAAAATGTGGTTATAGATGATAACCAAATAAGGAAAGTTTATCTCGAGACTATAAAGGTTATAGTGGTAAATTAATATGGTGGTATTTATTTATTATGAATAAATATAATACAAGATATTAATTATGATGATTAATTAAATATGTATATTGATACATGTGTAAAATTCGAAATGTGTACATATGATATATATATATATGGATTTTGCAAATTAATTAATCATAACATTATATTAATTAAAGAATTTTCCATAATCCAATTTATGGAAACTTTGGGCGCCACATTCATTGTGTGTATGACACACTTGGATTGTGCAATTTAATTAATAAGATTACCATAATATTAATATGTGATATTAATTGATTCTAAGAAAATAGATTTATGGTAATAATATAATTTACATTCAATATAAGATATTGGAGAGTTATAAATTATGGATTCATTTAATATAAGATATTAAATTAAAAGAGATAAATCAATCACATTAATTGTTTTTCCTTATTTTTATTGGAAAAGGTTTTCCCTCCTACAAGCCTCTTGGCGCCCTCTCTAGTATAAATAAGAGGGCTTGCCAAGCTCTTTAGTACACCATTCTTCCAAGAGCAATTGTTCTTGTGAAAAATTGCAAGAACTCATAGTTCTTGTGTAAGAAAGAGGGCTTCCTATAGTGAGTTTGTGAGGAGGAAAAAGTCCGGTCTAGCAACCGGGGTTTTCCGATAGCAATCCATGGTGGGATTCCGCGGGCTGTTCGTGTGGACTAAGCGGTAGAGGCCGAACACTTGGGCGGCTCCATGTCGAACTACTCTCCTTAGACGGTCAAAGCGTCGATCTTTTAGATCAACCAAGGTAACCGCCGTCTTTAGTTTATTCGTTTATTGCTTAAACGAAGTCGATCTTGGGTAAAAAGAAATCAAAATTTTAAATTCCGCTGCGTTCCCGCGTAGATTTCCTAACAAAAACCCCACATGTCCCAAGAAAGATCTTAACGTTTTCAAACTAGTAGGCATAGGCAACCTAGAAATAGCATCTACCTTAGCCCTATCAACCTCTATCCCTCAATGAGACCTTATGACCTCGGACAATTCCCTCGACCACCATAAAATGACACTTCTCCCATTCAAAATCAAATCGGTCTCCTCGCACCTAGCGAGCACCCTATCTATATTAGTCAAGCATGCATCAAAACTGTCCCCAAAAACTATAAAATCATCCATAAACACCGCCATACACTTATCTATCAATTCAGCAAAAATAGCAAGCATGCATCTCTGAAATGTCGCGGGTGCGTTACACAACCCGAAAGGCATTCTTCAAAATGCAAAGGTTCCATAGGGACAAGTAAACGTGGTCTTTTCTTGGTCATTGACATCAATGTGAATCTGATAATAACCACTAAATCCGTCAAGAAAACAATAAAATGCATGACCAGCAAGCTTATCTAACTCTTGATCAACAAACGGGAGTGGGAAATGATCCTTCCTAGTCTTTTCATTCAACATGCGAAAATCAATGCGAGACTCGATGACCAAGATAATATGCGTACATAAAAAGACTCACCTTGCTCATTTGTTAGCACCGTAATGCCGCCCTTCTTAGGTACCACCTGTGTGGGACTCACCCACTCACTATCCGAGATGGGGTAGATGATGCCCAACGTCAACATCTTCACCACTTTCTTTCTTACCACTTCCAGTAAATGCGGGTTCAGTCTCCTTTGCGGTTGACGCCTCGGTCTCGCCCCATCCTCGAGGATGATTTTGTGCTTACATATGTCGGCACTAATCCCCTTGATATCCACCATTTTCCATCCAAAAGCTCGTTTCCTCTTCTTCAAGACTTGAACTAGCTTTACTTCCTGCAAGGCTGTTAGTGAAGCAGATATAATAACTGGAAGTAAATCACTACCTTCAAGAAAAACATATTTGAGGTGTTGAGGAAGCGGTTTCAACTCCAAATCCGTCGGTGGTTCCTCAATGGATGGCTTTGGCATATCCTCTGGCGAACCGAGATCCAGTTTCTTAGTCAGCTAGCTTCCATGAACTCACCCGCCTCGAGATGCATGGCATAAACTCGCATCACCCGGTATCGTCGATCACCTTGCATGATTTCATCAAACATTTCTCCAATGGTTCCTTGTGCCCCTGCAAATTCACATTCTCCAAAACACACGGGTGGATGACATCTATCGAAAAACAATCGTTCATCTCATCCTCTGGGTGTTTCATGGTTTTGTACACATTAATCTTGACACTATCTTGACCAACTCTTAAAATTATATCCCCATTCTTAACATCTATCAAGGTCTCCCCAGTATTTAGGAAAGGCCGACCTAACAAAAGAGGTGTCTTAGAATCAGTGTCCATATCAAGAACCACGAAATCAACCAAAAACACAAATTTATCAACTTGAACCAACACATCCTCGGCTACCCCTAGCGGTGTCCTAACTGACCTATCCGCCATTTGAAAAGTCATGCCCGTTGGTTCTAATATCCCTAGGCCCAACTTATCATAAACTGACTTTGGCATCAAACTAACCGATGCCCCCAAATCGCAAAGCACATTTTTGAAAACAGTCTCTCCTATGGTTATCGGGATAGTAAACCGCCTCTATCTTGAATTTTGGGAGGACTTTATTCTCAAAATGGCGAACATTCATAACTCAACTGGACCATCTCATTGCATTTTCTCTTTACTTGAAAGCATATTCTTTAAAAACTTGAAATACGATGGGATGTTAGCAATGATATCCAACATTGGCATGGTCACTTCAAATTTCCTCAACATTTCTAAAAATTTGGCTTGACTGTGGGTCAAGACCTCCTTTTTAGTTGTTTTGGGAGGAAATGGTAAAGTGGTCACATCAAAACCCGGGGGAGGAGGGGGAATTTTACCTTTACTACCTTTAGGCCTGAGTGGCGGCGATGGCTCTTCTTCCTTCACATCAATGATTATCGTATCCGACTTTGGCCTCGCCGCTTCTTCCCACTTTCGCTTGTATTCTTCCACTTCCCTTTCCAACTCGAGATTCTCTCTTTTTCAGCCCTTTTCTCAACATCCTCATCAAAACCTTCTTGCTCACCCAACGGCCCTTTGTAATCACAAAATTTCTCTTTCTCGGAGTTTGGCATCATCTTCTCAAGTTCTCGACCTTGTTGACCCGTCTCTTTACCACTCCGGGTGACTACCGCACAAACATCTTTAGATTCCTTGGGGTTCCTCTCCGTGTTACTAGGTAGCCCCGTACTCAAAGGCGGTTGAGATCTATTCTCGGTCAATCGCCCACATGAATCTCCAAATTCCATTATGGCGCTCTCTGTTCAATCACAAGCTTATTCAAGCGATCAAGACCTTCATCCGAAGACTTCCTTTGACTTCCCGCACTACCCCTTGTTGATTATAGAGCTGTTTTGCTTATGGGCATTCGGATGTTGATAAGTCTCAGAATTTTGATTTCCGGCTTGTTGAGTATTCTGTTGGTTGTTGACTTGTTGCCCTTGCTCTCGACTCCCGTGATCTCTATTCTGATTATTGCCCCATTGGCCTTGTCGATTCTGACCCCAACTCTGGTTACTTGAATTTTGATTTTGGCTTTCATAACCTTGGTTGTTGAAGTTTTGATGTTGTCGACCCCAACTACCTTGATTATTCTCTCTCCAACCACCTTGGAAATTCGAGGTTCCTTGCTCTCTATTCCGATTCCAACCTCGGTTGCCTTGGCCTTGATTATTTTGGTTCCACCTCGGTTGCCTCGGTCCCAATTCCTTGGCCACCTTGATTTCCTTGGTTCCAATTTTGGCCTTGCTGGGTTGTTATTCCATGAATTCCCAAAATTCGGTTCCTCCCATTATTCCCGCATTGTTGTGGTTCCAGCTTCCTTGGTTGTTGTTGCCACGATTCCAATTCCCCAATTATTTCCAATGTAATTTACATCATTCGGTTGCATCTCTTCTTCCATGCCAAGTCCCATTGATGATTCAAAATCTTGATAGTAGTATGGTGGAACTTGCAAGCTTGGATTATTACCCCACCGATTGTTTGGATTCACCGCCCACCAAAACTCTGTTGTTGCCCAAACCGAAGGTTCTTCCCGGGACTTTGTTGACTACTACCACTCGAGCTTCCCACTCCCAATCTGCTTGAGTGCGGCTACCAACTCTTCCACCACTCGCAAATCGGTTGTGGTGAGACACACTTGCTATAGGTTGTTGAGGAATCGGTGTGGGACCGGCCGTGGTGTCTGCCGAGGTAATCATGTTGAGGATAAGCCGACCTACTCGGATTCGAACAAAACTGAGCCGAATGATTACCTCCACATAACTGACAAACCTGTAATGCATCTTCCATTTTATTCACCTTGGTTTGAAGTGCCAACAACTCATTGTGTGCAGCTGTCTCTTTGTCCAACTGTTCTTCAAGTGCCTTGACAGTTTGTTGAGAGTCATTCGGGTTGTCTGTCCCTGAACTTGAAACCCATTCATCATCCCTTTCAATTGCATCATTAATATGTTGCATAGCCACCTCGGGATCAATCCTTGTCAAACCCTTTCCACTTGCCGCATCCAAAAGATTTCTATCCGATTTATCCAAGGCTCGATAGATTTTTATGACTTGTTCAACCGTACTCAAATTGTGGGGAGGGCACTTTTTCATCAAAGCTCTGAACCTCTCAACTGTCTCTCCTTTTCTCCCACTAAAGTTATGAATTTCACGCTTCAAATCTTCAATCTTCGCCGGAGGAAAATACTTTTCGAGAAAAACATCGCCACTTCCGCCCAAGTAGATAGGGAGCCATTTGGTAGGGTATTAAACCATGTTTTGCAGCCCTCTCGTGAGCAAACTGAAACATCATCAACTTGAGTGCCTCCTCGGTCACCCCATTATACTTCAATGTCGAGATTATTTGTAGGTAATTGTCCAAAAATTCATTAGGATCCTCATTCCTTTGCCCATAGAAGACCGCATTCTCACTGATAAGATTTATAACATTTTGCTTTGGTTCCATGTTGTTAGCATGGACAACGGGAATTCTAATTGGATTGTGGCCAGTCCCTTGGTATGGAGTAACCACATAATCTCTCGCTGAAACAAACCCTTGATTGGCAGGTGGGTCATTCTGTTGCTATTAATTCGGGTTATTCTGATTAGCTTGAAGAAGCTGATTTTGTGCCGCTAATTGTTGAACCAAGCGAAGTAATCACGATTGTCCTCGACTCGGGCTTGTTGTTGAAGTTGTACATCCCCTTCCAAAGCGGGATCGAACAAATTCCTCCCATCTGTCCTTGCAACCAAAACCACAGGATTTCTTTCACGTGAAGGAGGGGTGTGTAGATGGCCCAATCCTCCAACTTGAGAGGTACCATCACCATTCAACCTATCTCTTCCGCTGGTCGTCATACCTTCTCCCTCTGAAGAAGAATCCGAAGCTTCTTGTCCGTCCACGGTGTTTGAAACCGAGGCAGACGATCTTCTCCTCAATTGGCTTGCATGCCTATCAATCTCCAGGTAAAAAGGCTCTAGAGGAGTCCCAGAACTCCGGGTCATACACTGCAAGTCAAATCAAACAACAAGAAAACAATAAAAGAAAACGACCTAAGCCCAAGCTTTCGGTCAACTTTTGTGATATCAAAGCATTGCCAATCCCTGGCAACGGCGCCAACTTGATAAGCGGATTTTCTACGGTCCGGTCAATCAAGTAAAAACTCGAAACCTTAGCAAAATCTACTTTCTAACCGGCAGTGGACCGGGTCGATTGTAGGATAGTGCTTGAGGAGTCCGAGGTCGAACCCACAGAGATTGGTTTTTGAGTACCACAATTGACTTAGCGCTCAGTTTAGTTCAAACAGATAGGTGTGAAGTTATACTATTGCGTAAAAGAAAGTTTACACTACTCGAAATACTAAACAATTAAAAGAAGTATGGCCGAACTACGTTTCAGCGGATTACTTTACCCTCAGAAAGATTGCCCCGGGAGTGTGCCTTATTCTACCTTGCCGTCTAACGATAACTCATAGGACAAACCCTCAGATTGAACCGGACTTGATGACTAGGCGTCAATCTAGTACACGGGTAGGTGTCGACTACCTTTCAAGTCCAAAATCTCTACGGTCCCGAAACCCCGTTCCCACACGTCGCCGCAACATACATTTATAAGCTAAGTGTGTGCTGAAGGATGCAGGTTCTTAGATCTAAACGAGTTAGATCTACGCGCAGCGGATGGATCACGATTCATATATCACAATACATAATTAAAGGACTTAAACTACTACAAGGGGGTTAAGATCAAGTTACCAATAGTAGGAAGAGATGCCAAGATCTTCCGATGTGTTCTCCAAACGGCGGTTGGTGGACACCCTTCTTGATACACGAGCCTCCTTGATATGCAACACCAAGAAAAACTCAAAGTTTTTCTTTTACTAAAAACCCAAGACAAGAAAAAACTAATTTTTCTCTCTTTTTATTTGATATGGGGCGAAATTTTGCTTGTCCATATGTCTTGGAAGAACTCTCTTTATATAGGAGAGTAAATCCTTGGCCTCCAAGTTTCTAATTAATTAAATAAATAATTAAAAAGAAATCACAATAAAGGATAATTCCATTTATAAAAGATTGTGATTAATCAATCAATCAATTACAAATAAATCATCTTTTATTAATCATTAATCACACAAGAAAATCAAATCTTGCATTTAATGAAGTATGAGGCGCCACCCCTAGGGTTTAAAATCCCACATAAAATGTCTTTTATGTGTATTATATTATTTAGCCCAACTAAATAATATTCATGCATATCAATTAATTAGCCCACCAATTAATTATCAATGAGGCCCAAATAACAAGATTATTAGTCCGATTTAATGAAGCCACATCGGGACCATGGACTATAACAGTGAGCTCCAATAATTAATTATTCATCGAATGTAATAAGTACATTAATTATTAATTCCGGGATTACGCCACCATAAACCCGGCCCGAACTCTACCGATTATAGATGTATACTTATACTCAACCCATGTAGTGAATAAGCGTCCATTGATATAATCACTACATACGGATTAACCTCCATAGATCGTCCATTCTCGAGTGGGAAGTCTCCGTGAACCCGACTCGAAATATCTTATCCTTATTTACCATCAACCCCTGATGATCAATTAGTACACATATCCGACTAGTAGCTAATTAGTCAAATGTGAACTCCGGGATCGATCACTTTCTTAGGGCTAACAAATAAGGGATCGTCTCTACTTCCCCGCAGAAGGAATGGATTCCATGTCTGTGAAAATCGAACTACTCACTCATCCGGAGATAGTGCCAATGAGAAGTGGCTTGGAACACATATTTAAGTGAACCGTAACTAACACATCAAACACTACCCCGGGACAAGCAGCACCCTGTGATCACCTCAGGATTAAGGTTGATCCATATATGATCATCTAATGATTTAATAAGATTCCTCGATTACGGAATTATACCGAGAAATTCAGATTAAATCGGTCCAAATCCTATATGAATGCCATCATATATAAATGCCCCACGTAGGTACCTCTACCGATAAATCGGATAAGACTATCACACCCTAAGGTGTTCTCAAGCGCATTATTGGTGTTTTAATCAAGAGACCCTAAACTCTGATTAAGTTCACCACGGACTAACAGTTTAAGTATATCACCACTAACTCAATCCTCACGTGTAATCCATACACTGAGTTAAGTGGTTACATACAGATATACTTAGGGTTTGCAGCAGTGTATTACTTTACAAGCACAAAGCAAGTAATAAGGTGAGATAAATTCTGTCATTCATTATTAAAAACAATTACACAAATTGTCTTTCGGGCACTACACCTAACAATCTCCCACTTGCACCTAAATGACAAGCAACGATTGTTTTAGAGCACACCCTTTCTCATCTTATTCACAACACTCTCCCACTTGCTCTAAAAGCGGATGAGACATATACATCAATGTCGCACCCTCCAAGCACTCGACTTGGTACAATCGATTAGCTAGGTTGTCGACTCGAGACGATCTTTAGGATTGAAACGTTGTCGGTCCTTCTAATCAGCGGTACTCTCTCTCAATATGCTTTTGACTTCTTGTGACCGAGAAGATCCTTCAAAGCTATCTCTTCACTGCTTTCACAATGAAGTGATATCGGCTTATCGACCGGAATTACTCCTGCACCAAAAAAGGAAATTCTAAGCACTATGAGTAAACACCGAGCCCGAGATCAACTTAATGATCATCCTTAATCGACTACAAGTCGAGAATCGATGTAGTCAACCATATTCAAGTTTGCACCGAATATACAAGCATATGATTCCTCGTTCTCTAACGATACTTGAGGACGTATTTAAACCGCTACTTATTGCTTGAATCCAAGATTCAACTGCAATTGACTCGCTTTAAGTGACTTGCCCTTATCCCGCAGAGACTCTATCCCATTTTCTCTTTATCCGAAGATTTGGAGAATCATTCCGAGAGGTAGGTAAGACTACTCTCGATGAATGCTTTCAAACCAGATATGCATAATCATCTTATTCAATAAGATAGGTGGGATAGCCAATGACTCATTCTCGTGAATTTGACCGAATCAAATTCTTAGAATATAGTCCAATTCTCTCATCCAGAGAATCTTGGCGTGTCGCTTTCCGACTTGAGATAGCACACCCATGTTGTTTCCAACCGCTTTAGTGTTATCATTTATGAACACTAATGCTACTACTTTACCAATATTGATATCCAATCTACAAAAAAACTTATCAATATTTTGGTCAAGTCCACATATTTTAAAACATGTGACTTTTAAATGACCGAGAGGTTCTCTTAAATCCACAAAGGATATAAGCCATGGCGTGCCTCCTACCAAAGGTTCTTTACGAATGAATTAAGATATCGTTAGTCTTGCAAAAAGGTATTAGGGAATCACCCCTATCTTACGCTTTGTAACGAATCCGTTATTCATTCTTAGCTAAAACCCTTCTGTTACGAATGAATTCGATTCCGTTGTTCGGCAAGAAAGTCACAGGAATCACCCCTATTTTCTCGCTTAACGAAATCTAGCAAGACTGAGTGGTGAGAGAGTTCAAGGTCCAGTTAACTCTCTACTTGTCGTGAATCACCCCTATACCACTCAACTTTGCGCCGAAAGTTTAAACTTTCCTATTCATTCGAATCTTTTCCGTGTAGATCCAATTGCTCCCATCGGGCCTCGACACTCGGTGGTTCTACAAGAGGTCGAATGTAACTGAGTACCAAAACTCCATTCACAGGGTTAAGGTTTTCAAACCAACCTCTATAATCGTAATCCTATACACCCCACCAAGAGCCATAGGTTATCAATCACCCCAAAGATTATAAAGTCCACAAAATCACAATGGGTCAACGGTTAAACCATACTCCCACTGTGTGTTGGGGTGGATTGACATTTCGATCTAATAGTATTTATCGATTGTAATCACCAACAACCGATGTTGGGCGTGGTCCGATTAAATCGAGATAGTAACTACCTTTGGGTAACCATACTCCAAGGTTTAAGGTCATTACTTATAGATTCTATCGAAAGGCTTGTGACAGCTTCAACCGTCACTTTCGATCTCAAGAATCTTATAACCAACCTTCACTCGACGCATTAAGATATTTCACGAACAAATACAATCCGAACGTATGAGCAAAATCTCCATCCTACCTTCAAGCATTAAATGCTAAATGCCTACATTTACGGAAGTGGTGTGAACCGAATTCACTCCTTATCCATAAATTTACTAGCATCTTCTAGGTAGACTTCTCGGTTTACATAATAATGTTAACCGTTATTTTGCAACCAATTATCTTAATCGAGTCTAGCGAGGCATTGTAGCACATCAATAACTATATAGGGCAAGTCTATGGTTTCTTTCTCGGTGAGAAACATTCCACTAGGAGGCGGTGAGCATCAGTCCCAAGACTATGCTATAGCCTATTTATGAGCATGGAATACTCTATTCTCTCGCTAAAATCGAGAGACTCCTCCTTGTATTCTTTTGATAAACTAAATCGCGTTTGAGTAGTTATCGACAAAATGTCACCACTCAAAAACTCCCACTAGCTTGTGTCTCTCTACTAGACCCCGAAGGTCATGATGAACAAGCTATGTTACCCTTCAAATCTATTACCCTCTCACGATTGAAAGGAAACTTAGTCATTGTTCCTTTGAGATAGTGTTCCTAGACTCGAGATAGGAATCACCCTTAGCCGATCTGCAGGTCTTATCTCTAGGATATATGCACTAATTAATAGATATTGAAGGTCGTTTATCTTAATACGGAAACCTTTTACCTTTAATAGTTTTAGATGTGTTATACTTATTCACTTTTCTTAGTGGTTCGACTTTATCAAACAAAAGTCCGAGTCTTGGATTCGTACTACAAATGTCATATTCACTTTCTATGAGGCAACAATATATCGAGTTGAAAGTGAATCCATTTGTTTCAACGAATCAGTAAACGAAAAAATAAATTTTTCTGTGATATTCAAGGATAGAATCCAAATTCATTTCCTTATATCACTCCCACTATTGTAGCCGAAATTACGCCCGTTGTTACTCTATTAATCGTTAATGCACAGCCTTCCTTGTTCTTCCAAAGAACTAAGCTACCGAGTCAAGTTACTCGGTTAAGAAAGTCGCTAAGATTCATTGGTTAGTGATCCAAATCACTTTCCTTATCCTATACTTTCTTTAATTAATGTTTCGGTTTAGCCTCAAAACTTTAGTTAAGATGATTAACACTTATAGACATTCTTTCCCATTCTTAACGCTCCTTAAAAGGAAATAGTCTTGAACTAGCGATTCGTTTGAGTAGACACTACTCGTGAACTGTGGGATGTCTAATGAAAGTGTTACCCAGTGGGACTGATTTTCTAATAAATCAGAAGAACATAGTATAAAAGCTCCCACTAGTTTATCGGTTCCAAATACCGTCTAACTAGCGACACTTTAATTTATGATTCTCCAATTTTTCTATCAGAAAATTTCTCGTGTAGACACTACACAATTCACTAGAAGAATTTTATCGTCCCAATCATCTTTCAAACTAACTACGGTTGTCTCTCGTTCTGCACGAGTGACAGCAGTGACATACCTATTTACGTCACTTAAGTTTTGAAGGCTTCAAGAGAAATATCTCTTCCAAAAAATTAATCGTATGTGAGATTAATAAATACAACGTTCCAGTTACTTACCACTTTTTAACGAAGTCATTACTAGTCAATTTTACACTAGCAGTCTAGCACCTTAGAGAGATATATATATTACAGTTGTAAATAAAATTTGACAGAAAATAAATCCAAATCATACACTACTAAAATTTTAGGAACATAAACTAAGTACTTATAGTCTATCCTACCGTTCCAAGGATTTAATCTAATGCCTCAGAGCCGCCTTAGGGTAGGTCAAAGAGGTTTCGATTAATATTGAAGATCAGATTGAGAATCGAACATCTCATTTGTGATCGTCAATCACCTTTCCTTTTTCAGCCAAGGTACTACCAAAAATACCCTTTATGAGTGTGACCTCTCTGTCTCGCATTTTTAGGTAGACCCCGAGTGTGCCGCCTTAGGGTCGGTCAGTGACCCGACGAGTACCCAAAATCCTATCCTTTCGGAGACCAAGCCTTGAATTTTGATAGCGGTGAAGGCCTTCCTTAGGGGGCCGAAATCAAAGCCGGCACGAGGCGTCACCATTCTCTCACGTTGCTTGTGTCAACAAGAGAGGCCGTGGGGTCGGCCGTCGCCTCTCCGCTCCCACTCAATATTTTGAAAAAGTGGTGGGTTTACTGATCACGTTTTTTGGACTTGATGTTTCATTAAGGAACAATAAATCATAGGCCCGAATGTTGTCGGTTATGTGGGCTAGCCCACCCGACCTATTCGTTAGAACATATGTGGCCGTCGGACGGGTCAAGGCTAGGAGAGCTCCATTGAGCCGTAGTGGCTCTTCGGATGACTCGGTATTGCCAGACCCCCGTGCAAACGCCACACGTGGAGGGTGAAGTCGATTGAGCCGTAGCTACTGTTGACCACCCAACCGTGGTTAAACCACTTTCGAACCTGTTTGCCCGTGATTATCCAATCCTTAAACATCAAACATTCACGTAGACACTACGGAACAAAAACGTAATCTCGCCTTACATAAGGTGGAATTCACCAAGAATCCAACACCTTAACCACGAGGTTTCGGATTTTACTCCTTATGCTTTCGCAGAGTGGGATTCACCGAGAATCCATCACCCAACCTCGACGATTGAAAAAACCCGTGTTCCTCGGTTTTTACCTAAATTAGTTTCTAATTAATATCAAACAATTAATTAAAACTAATCGTGTGTTTTATACATGCCTAACTAATTTCTCGAATTAATTTCTACATGTATGCATATGGAGTGGAATTCATGATATGATGCATGTCATGGCAATTTTCCGGTTCTACTCATACAATCTACACATGTATACTAGTGCGGAAAATAAACACCGAGATGGACCGTTGGCACCCCCGTAACTAATCTACTCGAAAATAAATTAAAACCCTAATCTGCAGCTGATAAGAATCTTGGACGATCGGAATATCAAACGAACTCGGATCGGGACGAAACTTTCCAGATCTGATCTTCATTCTTCGGACTTGAAGATGGACGGTCGGATTGGAGCTTTGACTTGTCAATATTCCTCAGTGAGCCGCCCAACTTGCTGCTGAAACAGACTCTTACAGCAGCGCATCATTTACTTCCCGAGGCCGATCGGGGATCAAGATGAATCCCGATCGTCCTAAAATTTTTATGCCACATCCAAAACTCCTTGATTATCGATCTGACCGGTCGGATTTTAATTTTAACGGTCCAATTGTTCCCAGAAAATCGAAGAAGTCACAGTTAGGGTTTCTGTGAATCCTGCGTTTTTCTGTTACAGCAGCCACTTCGCAGCAACGAACGGAAACCCAAACGGACTCTGATCGACACCAAAATTTGTGGGATTGTTCATCAACTTCCAATCTTGATTCTGACCGGAGGGATCTTCGTTTTAACGGCTCAAACAACGGAAAAAACGAAAAGACTAAACAACTACTGTACAGATCTATTTTCTGGAAATTAAATTTGCAATAAAAATAAATTACATAATTTCCTATACTCATATGAACGAATTTTCATCGTTTATATGAGTTTACAATAGATCTAACGGGAAAACGGTGCCAACCCCAATCCATCTCTTCAACCATAGCAATTTAAAAATTATTAATACATAATAATAAGTAAAATATCACCTACATGCAATTCCACTCCTTTAAATCGTTTAATTATGATTATGACTATTTAAATCGTGGAACCTGTCTCTGATACCACATGAAGGATGCAGATTCTTAGATCTAAACGAGTTAGATCTACGCGCAGCGGATGGATCACGATTCATATATCACAATACATAATTAAAGGACTTAAACTACTACAAGGGGGTTAAGATCAAGTTACCAATAGTAGGAAGAGATGCCAAGATCTTCCGATGTGTTCTCCAAACGGCGGTTGGTGGACACCCTTCTTGATACACGAGCCTCCTTGATATGCAACACCAAGAAAAACTCAAAGTTTTTCTTTTACTAAAAACCCAAGACAAGAAAAAACTAATTTTTCTCTCTTTTTATTTGATATGGGGCGAAATTTTGCTTGTCCATATGTCTTGGAAGAACTCTCTTTATATAGGAGAGTAAATCCTTACTTCCAAGTTTCTAATTAATTAAATAAATAATTAAAAAGAAATCACAATAAAGGATAATTCCATTTATAAAAGATTGTGATTAATCAATCAATCAATTACAAATAAATCATCTTTTATTAATCATTAATCACACAAGAAAATCAAATCTTGCATTTAATGAAGTATGAGGCGCCACCCCTAGGGTTTAAAATCCCACATAAAATGTCTTTTATGTGTATTATATTATTTAGCCCAACTAAATAATATTCATGCATATCAATTAATTAGCCCAGCCAATTAATTATCACTG
Organism: Gentiana macrophylla; assembly: GCA_026214975.1. Lineage (NCBI taxonomy): Eukaryota > Viridiplantae > Streptophyta > Magnoliopsida > Gentianales > Gentianaceae > Gentiana > Gentiana macrophylla. The sequence continues at coordinate 119,929,255 of CM047808.1, read as the reverse complement.
AGGCCCAAATAACAAGATTATTAGTCCGATTTAATGAAGCCACATCGGGGACCATGGACCTATAACCAGTAGCTCCAATAATTAATTATTCATCGAACAGAATAAGTACATTAATTATTAATTCCGGGATTACGCCACCATAAACCCAAATCAACTCTACCGATTATAGATGTATACTTATACTCAACCCATGAGTGAATAAGCGTCCATTGATATAATCACTACATACGGATTAACCCTCCATAGATCGTCCATTCTCGGTGGGAAGTCTCCGTGAACCCGACTTCGAATATCTTATCCTTATTTACCATCAACCCCTCGATGATCAATTAGTACACATATCCGACTAGTAGCTAATTAGTCAAATGTGAACTCCCGGGATCGATCACTTTCTTAGGGCTAACAAATAAGGGGATCGCTCTCTCTACTTCCCGCAGAAGGAATGGATTCCATGTCTGTGAAAATCGAACTACTCACTCATCCGGAGATAGTGCCAATGAGAAGTGGCTTGGAACACATATTTAAGTGAACCGTAACTAACACATCAAACACTACCCCGGACAAGCAAAGACCTCGTGATCACCTCAGATTAAGGTTGATCCATATATGATCATCTAATGATTTAATAAGATTCCTCGATTACGGAATTATACCGAGAAATTCAGATTAAATCGGTCCAATCCTATATGAATGCCATCATATATAAATGCCCCACGTAGTACCCTCTACCGACAAACGGATAAGACTATCACACCCTAAGGTGTTCTGGCGCATTATTGGTGTTTTAATCAAGAGACCCTAAACTCGATTAAGTTCACCACGGACTAACATTTAAGTATATCACCACTAACTCAATCCTCACGTGTAATCCATACACCGAGTTAAGTGGTTACATCTGAGATATACTTAGGGTTTGCAAAGCAGATGTATTACTTTACAAGCACAAAGCAAGTAATAAGGTGAGATAAATTCTGTCATTCATTATTAAAAACAATTACACAAATTGTCTTTCGGGCACTACACCTAACATGTGCAATGGTGAACTAGGTGATCAATCTAGCTCAAAAACGATTCAAACAAGTTTCGAGATACGGATTATCAATTAGAACGTTTATTTACGCACTACACTACCTCCCGGTTCATCAATCTAACGGCGTTTCACCCACCTTCACATAGTTCAACCATACGAAGAATCTAGCTACTCATAATCAAATCTAAACAATAAAAACGGAAGAAAAACATCACAACAACAATAAAATAACCAAAGAACATACTTACTTTACTCAACTTGAAGGAGGTGCCCAATGTGCTTACAAAAGATCGAATTTTTGTCAAGTGAAAAGTTACGGATCGAAGCTAAAAGTTAGTAGATCAAAGAGAGGATTGAATGAGGATTCTAATGATATAAAATACTTAGTCTAACTCTAAAAGACGAAGAAAATCGCCCAAAATCTCCAAAAATCTAAAAAGGGAAACTTGCTATCTACTTCTTCAACTCTGTCTGCATCTGTGTGTGAAATGAGCAGCTTTATATAGCAAGTCTTCTGTTCGTACGGATATCCGCCATGTCCGGCCGGACTGTTCTTGATTTTCTAGGTGTCCGGACGGATGCAGATGTCCGTCCGGATGAAATGCTCTTGTCCGTCCGGATGATGGTTCTGTCCGTCCGGATGCTGGTTCTGTCCGTCCAGACGAATTCTTCATCAAAGTTTTCCCACTTTCCAGAGAGTTAGCCATCCGGACACAACACCTTGTCCGTCCGGACAAACTTTTGCAGCCAAGAATCCATTTTCCAGAGAGTTAGCCGTCCGGACGAGAGGTTTTTTGTCCGTCTGGACAGCCATGTGACCCAAAATCTTCATTTTTTTCACCTTCAACCTCCGTGTTTCGCCTCGGGCACTTCTAAACTCCATAATTCTCCCCTTTCGGGCCCTCGAGACACCCTAGTCCTGCATCCATATGAAAACAACAAGCAAACGCATAACCCCGCAAACTACGGGTGCTCGGGAAAAACGAGTATAAAATGCTAAAATAAGGTCGAGTTTACGGAAAACCGACAGTCACTCGCCGTGCAATAAAACCTCATTTAATACTCAAAATAGGGTCTAAACTCACCCGAAACATGCCAGAAATGTGATAATCATGGGCTGAATCATGCAAATGTACCAGTAAAGTTGGTTCCTATCAAGCATCAAGTGTAGCTATAATGGTAATGACACACTGACTGTAGGCAGTGTAGAGAGATTGTTAATAGTTCATATTGGTCATTCCTACCTGCACACACCTCATGGTTCCTTACATGCGCAATATCCTACATGTTCCACAAATCACCAGAAATCTACTTAGCATTTCCAAACTCATATCTGAATCCTATTTCTATTGAATTTTATGATGTGCTTTATTTTGTCAAGGACAAGCATACAGGGACAATGATTCTCAGGGGTCAGCTGCAAGATGGCCTTTACAAGATCCTTCTTCATCTTGATGACACCACTCTTCAAATCCCCACTCCAAATCTGCTCCACTTGTTTTCATGTTTCCAAACATTCTATTGCCTGTAATAATGTGAATGTGAGTCCCGATGTTTGGCACAGAAACTTGGACACCTCTCAAATTCTATTTTGTCTTTTATTTTGAATGATTGTAATATCAAGACTATTGGGAATGTGTCTTTCAGTGAATCTTGTCAATTTGGCAAAGCACATAACTTGTTTCATCCTATTTCTGATTCTTATGCTAAAGCACTTTTTGATCTTATTCACACACATTTATGGGGCCCGCTCCCATTAAATCTTTATAAGGGTATAGCTATTATGTTCACTTTATAGATGATTATTATAGATATACTTGGATCTATCACTTAAAAACTAAGTCAGAAACCTTTATCATCTTTTTAAAGTTTGATGCCTTGATTGAAACTCGGTTTTCTGCCAAAATCAAATGTGTGCAATCTGATTGGGGGTGAGTATAGATCTTTTCAGGAGTATCTTGATACAACATGCAATGTTTTTATACATCCTTGCCCCTATGATCGTGCTCAACATGGTAGGGCTGAAAGGAAGCATATGCACATTGTAGAAACATGCCTTACCCTTCTTGCACAGGCCCATATGCCATTGAGATACTGGTGTCATTGCTTTCAATCTTTAGTGCATCTTATTAACAATCTTCCTACACCTGTTCTTCACCATAAATCCCCCACTGAATGCCTATTGTCTATCAAACCCTCCAACAAAAACCTTAGATTGTTTGGCTGTGCTGTTTATCCTAACCTTAGACCATTTCAAACCACTAAGTTTCAGTTCCACACTAAGAGATGTGTGAATTTAGCGCTCAGCTCCTGTCATAAAGGATTTAAATGTCTGGATGAGTCTTGGAGGATATATATATCCAACAAAGTTGTGTTTGAACCTTGTTCCCTTTTTCACAAAACTTCGCACAAGGACTCTCCACTCAAATCCTCATTGATTACTCTTTCTTTACTACCCTTCCCACTCACTCATCTACTCAGGAAGAGGGGGAGAAAGGCATCCTGAGCAGATCTGCTGTTGAAGACATTGCATTGTTGTTCCCGATCGTAAATCACACTTTATACTACTTTTTTAATCAAGATCTTACCGATTAGTCTAAGTACATCCGCTCACACATACCGCATGATTCCTTCAAAAACTCATCATACCTCATCAAATAGAAGTCATACTCCTCAATCTCCACAAAGTGTCCATCCCATCAACACTCAGTCTTCAAATACCAGTGACACAAATTCAGTTAGTAGTCCTACACCTTCCCTTAAACATCAAATCAGAACTCACTCCATGCAAACCAGATCCAAGTGTGGTATATTTAAACCAAAAGTCTATTCAAAGAGCTATTGACAATGCTTACTCATTCTCTCTCGAACCAACTAGTGTGTCGGAAAGCACTACACCTGAGGATTGGAAGAATGCAATGTCAGAAGAATATAAGGCCCATATGCATAATAGAACATGGAATGCAAAACTCATCATACCTCATCAAATAGAAGTCATACTCCTCAATCTCCACAAAGTGTCCATCCCATCAACACTCAGTCTTCAAATACCAGCGACACAAATTCTGTTAGTAGTCCTACACCTTCCCCTAAACATCAAATCAAAACTCACTCCATGCAAACCAGATCCAAGTGTGGTATATTTAAACCAAAAGTCTATTCAGTAGCTATTGACAATGCTTACTCATTCTCTACTGAACCAACTAGTGTGTCAGAAGCACTACAGTCTGAGGATTGGAAGAATGCAATGTCAGAAGAATATAAGGCCCGTATGCATAATAGAACATGGGATTTGGTGAAGCTTCCATCAAGAAAAAATGTGGTTAGAAATAGATGAATTTTTAAGTTGAAGTTGAGACCAGATGGTACTATACTCAAACGCAAAGCAAGACTTGTAGCAAAGGGCTACAATCAACACTATGGCATAGATTTTACAGAAACTTTCAGCCCTGTAGCAAAATCTGCTATTATTAGGGTGATTCTGACATTGGCAGTGTCCATGAACTGGCCTATAAACCAGATTGACATTAATAATACCTTCTTGAATGGGCCCTTACAGTAACCTGTCTACATGGAGCAACCAGAAGGTTTCAATGCTACATCTAGGTCTCACTATGAACAAGGCATTGTATGGTCTGAAGCAAGCCCCAAGGGCATGGTTTGATGTCTTTAGATCATAGACAATGATGCACCGACACTTCAATCTAGTCGCCGGGCGCCGTGTCCGACACAAGACACGACACGACGCTCAGACACGCTCTGACACCGTATTTGACACGTGTCGGCTGATTAAATTAATATTATTTAAAATTTAAATATCCGACACGTTTCCGACATACTGTCGACACTCCCCGACACGGCACCGACACTCTTGAACCCGATTTTTAAATTTTTTTTTCTTTATTTAAGTTTTTTCAATGGAAACGTCAAAGTACACGATTTTCATTTCTATAGTAATTAAATAAATAATACGCTGTATCAAGTTTATATGTTTTTTGTTGATAAACAATCATTTTTACAATTTGTAATGTTTTGAAGGTCAATCAAAATTTCTTTTGGCACCATATAAAGGTCGAATATCAATTCTAGATATTCATAGAGTTTATGTAATACCAATCTTATTTTGTCTAGTTATTACAGATGTTTACGATTTTTTTGATAAATTGAATTTATTTACATTATATATATATATATAGAAATGAGTTCATATACATACCTATTGATCCATGCTTACCGTACATACTACTAAAATAGTGCATCTGATCACTATTTTAGTGCACCTAGTTAATGAAGCGGGGGAAATCTGCTATTAGGTAATACTAGAAACCTAACTAGAAACCTGCTCCTCAATTTGTAGTTGCACTGAAACAATAACCAGGTGCACTAAAATAGTGATCAGATGCACTATTTTAGTAGTATGTACGGTAAGCATGGATAGTATGGTATGTAGGGGAACCCAACCTATATATATATATATATATATATATATATATATATATATATATATATATATATATATATATATATACGTGTTGGCGGCGTGTCGTGTCCTTAAATTTTGGAATTAGACGTATCGCCGTGCCCGTGTCGTGTCGTACGACATGTCCGTGTCTTTGCAACATAGACCACAGATGAAATGTTGGGGTTTTGAGCAGTCAGTTTGTGATACTTCCTTGTTTATGTTAAAACATGATAACAAGGTTACTGATGAAGTCAAAATCATCATGGTTGTTTTTAGCGGTGTTTGTATGGTGGATATCTGGCTATAAAAATGTATAAAAGTGGTGTTTTCCGGTGGTGCTCGGTGGCGGCAATGGATTCCGGCGGTGGTGCTTTATAAGAGAAGAGGACGGGGGCAATTTGGCTTTGCCATCTATTTTATAGATTATGCTCCGGCCTATAATGAAGTTACATAGCTCCCCTATTTATAGGGGTGCCACCGACTAAAGTCGGTTTAATTAGAAATGAGGACATATAGTACCAAATATATATTTATCTACAGTAACGGGCTCGTAGCGGAGCCGATCCCTGTATCCTTTATATCATTGTCCTGCTAGACTTGAGGTAGTTCTTCCTCTAAATATTATGGTCGAGGTCGCTGGCGGACCCGTTTATTAAATGAGATCGCGTGTCGGCCCCCTAATCCTTTTTGTCGCCGCATAGGGTTAAGAGTTTGGAACTGATCCGAAGGTTCGCGGCTCTAATTTGGCTTGCAAGCTCGCGTGTTGTAATGGCCGGTGGCCTCATCCACTAATGTCGGTGGCCGGTCAGACCAGAATACGGATCCGCGAACCGAAGTATGATTTAGGCATATCAATGGCCCCTTACTCCGTGCCTTAATCATTTTCTTGAAATGTTATGCGGGGAGTAATAGTCTGCTTATGGGATCTGTTGCTTTGAAATCTTTGTGATGGCTCGCTATTGTGGCAGAACGCCTGTTAGCTTTGCCTAAATGCCTTACTCAGAGTAGATCCTTTTGTTGATTGCTTGTCGTTGATTAATTTAGCCTTTTGTGGCTTGTGCCACGAATTGATTCTGAGTTTGTGGTTTTTGCGTCGTGAATCAATTTAGCCTTTGGTGGCTTGAGAGCTTTTAGTCTTGTAGAGGGCTCGCTCAAAGGCGAGTTCCAAAATATGATGCCGACCTTAAGGTCGGTCTTATAAAATGCTTTCGCTCGGGCGAGTTCCAATATGATTCCGAGCTTAGGTCGGTCTTATAAAATGCTCGCTCGAGGGCGAGTTCCAAATATGATACCGACCTAAAGGTCGGTCTTATGAAAATTTGGCATATGAAGCCTTAGTTTTGGCATTGGTAGCCTGTTTTGTGGCTTATAGCCCTGTCGTTTTGTCCGACTTGTTACTTAGGACCGCGCTATAAAGCGGACAGCCTCAAAGTTGTTACTTAGGACCGCGCTATAAAGCGGATGGCCTCAAAGTTGTTTCGGGTCTATGGTGACCTTGTCGTCTGAAGCGACTTGTTTACTTAGGACTGTGTTGTTCAAGCGGGCGGCCTCAAAGTGATTTGGGTCTATGGCGACCTTGTCGTGTGAAGCGACTTGTTTACTTAGGACCGTGCTGTTCAAACGGGCTCCCTCAAAGTGATTTGGGTCTATGGCGACCTTGTCGTCTGAAGCGACTTGTTTACTTAGGACCGTGATGTTCAAGCGGGCGGCCTCAAAGTGATTTGGGTCTATGGCGACCTTGTCGCCTGAAGCGACTTGTTTACTTAGGACCGTGCTGTTCAAGCGGGCGGCCTCAAAGTGATTTTGTGCCACGCTATTAAGCAGACGGACTTTTGCTGAAAAGAAAATCCATGTTGATGGCGAGCTCGGAATAAGAGAGCTTGTGATAAATGAGCTCGTTGGTACGGAGCTTGTAATAAAAGAGCTCGCTGATACGGAGGTTGTAATAAATGAGCTCGCTGATACGGAGCTTGTAATAAATGTTTACTTTTTTTTTGGTAATGATTTTCCCAAAGTATTTTTTGAGCTTGCACCTTTGTTTTTGCTCGAAAATTTTCCATTTTTTTGAGTCCGCTATTTGGGTCCGACGTATCCGTATATGTGTATATATACATATGTGGCCCCCTTGTTTTTGGCGAGGTCGAGGAAATTAAAGCATCGAACTTGTTTTGGTTGAGGTCGATGATTGAATCGAAAAACCCGATGTGTGGCCCCCTTGTTTTAAGCAAGGTCGTTGCGGGTTTGGTTGAAATAAATGTCGAATTTGAGTCATTCATGGTTGTTTGAAAATTTCCACCTCCGGCCCCCTTGTTTCAATCATGATTGAGGACGAACTTGGTTGAAATAAGTTTTGAGTCTGCGCACTGATGAGAGTCAACTTTACTTTGCTCCGGTGCTTAGTTCAACCCCATTTACGGCACTTTTGGCTCATTCCGGGCAATTTTAGGCCATGTTAAGGGAGAAAACACACAATGCAATCGCGTTGAGGTAAACCATCATATAGATGGCAAACCTTGTTATTTGATGATGTTTTTAGTCCTTTCGAGTCTTATTTATCTTGTGAAATTATGCTCGGTATATGTTTGGATGTCATGACACAGGATTTAGGTGCTCGTAAGCCTGGAAGGTGAGGAAATGAGCTCAAAAAGGCAAGACCGAGGTTCGGGGATGAGAAAAGTTGAAGAAAAGTGGAAAAGCTGAAGAAATGCAGTCTATGCGTATGCATCATTTATACAGGCTGTAAAGATTTGGGGAAATGAACTCAATGCGTACGCATTCCAAGCTATGTGTACGCATTATTGATACAGGATGTTCAGCTTAGGAAAAACAGAAACAATGCGTACGCATTATAATCTATGCGTACGCATCCCAGAAACAGCAAGCTAACTAGTGAGGCAAAACGTTCAATGCGTACGCATTCCAAGCTATGCGTACGCAATCATCTCAGCAAACTCAGATTTTCCCAGGCGACCACAGAGCAATGCGTGCGCGTTTCAGCAATGAATGTGTACGCATTGGACAGCTTTAAGTACAATTTTTGGGCACATATAAATAGAAAATTGCACAGATTTTGGGGAGGACTCTTGATACTTTTTGATACTCCATTTTTACCTAGAATTTTCTCCCCAAACCCTTCTCTTCCTAAGATCGAAATTCACTCTTTCACTCTTAGATTCTCCTCTACATTAATTATTAGATAGAATTAGCTCAATCTAGCTCAAGTTTCTTCTCTACTTTTGGATGTCATCTTTGTGGGTCTTCTTCATCATCAATTGACATTAGATGGTGTTGGAGCTTGATGTAATTCAGATTTCTCTATGAATTTGGTAATCAATCTCAGTTTTATCTCTTTTTATGGCTTTAATTTTGTCTTTAGTTGTTGCTTCTTGTTTCATTATGAATAGCTAAATATCTCATAGTCAAATCATGTGAAGATTGAAGAAATTGCTCTCTAATTGATGAAATTGGGAATGGATAGTGCTTAATTGTAGTTATATTGATGAATTCATGTCTTAAAATTTGTTATCAATGCTTGAATTAGACTGTACACCTAGTTCATGAACACACACGCCACTTTTATAAATGTATGTTGCGAAGGGGTGTGGGAAAAGGGGTTTTAAGATCACTTCTTATAATTAACTGAGTTGTTTAGATTGATTAGGGAGTGAGGTTTAATCGGTTGTGAAATCGGGCAACTCTAGCGCGTTAATCTTGTTCCGGTCAATTAAATTCTTAAAGGCGAACTGTTGAACCGGGCAAAGGGTGTTTGATTGTTGAATGGCATCTCACACTAGCTTAGGAGTTTGCACCCATGAATGAGTCAATATAAGTGTTAGGTTGGTAGGTTGGTTAATCCCATTTCCGAATAATCGATTAGAGGGGCAAAAGTAGTCAATTGGATCATGGTTTGGCTATGCATCTTTTTATCTTTAGTATCTGTTAAGGGCTAAATTATAGTGATTTTTATATATATTTTCTATATCAATTTCCCCTACATTCGTATGATTTTCATAGATTTTGAGCTATATATGTAAATATTGAGTAAATGGTGTTTTTAATAGTTAAATATGAAAACATAACGAATTATGTGCTTAAATTATGATTTTATATTATCTTGGAAATATGTTACACTTTGGTATGTTTTGATCCTTGTGTAGATACTCATTGATGATGGAAAAGATGATCCTAAAGAGCTAATTTCGAGATGAGAGAGGATCAATCAAAGATATGGAAGAATAAAAGAGATAAGGAAAGAATAAATCAAGATAAAGATGGAATTATCAAGTTGATCGTCGATCAAGCGTCCAAGATCAAGCGGACGAAGCGTCCAAGACAGACGGGCGTCTGAAGGGGCAAACCGGGCGTCGTGAGCTGAAGAATTTAGATCGAGAGAGTTTGGGCGCTGAATGAACGAACGCCTGGCACAAGTTCAAGGCTGAAGGAACGAACGTCGAGATCTTCGGACGAAAGTCCCGGAGGAAGAAAATCAGGATTCGGGTAGCGCTGAACTTCCAACGCAGTTCTTGATATGATAACAACCGATTTGACTCTGGACCTAAAGAGAAGAGTTGTAGGGATTGAAGAGAGGATTCTACAGGATTTTGAATCACTCCATTCCGACTTACGAGGCCCGAGATATGAGCATTACAAGTTTGGATGCTGTTGCTGAAAATAGCGGACGGGCGTCCGACATTATGAACGGGCGTCCGGCACCGTTACTGTAGCAACCGACTTGATTTTTCTATAAAAGCAGCGCGATTTTTACCCTAATACACACATTATTCCACAGCCGCAAAACACAGCAGCAGCAGCCCTTCTTGAGGAGTTCAAGGCCGGTCACCCGAGCCTTGTGCTCGGGTGATCCGGGTAAGATTAGGATCGTTTTTTTTTCGTTTCTTTCATTGTTGATGCTTGGAGTTCATCCAATGTACCAAAACTATGTGAGTTTGTTTTATTTCAATTAATTCAATTCTAGTTTATGTTCATGATCTTTACTTCACTTTGTATCTTTTTATGATTATGATCTTTATGTGAGAATAGATCGAGAGATTTAGTTTTCTATCGATGTTTATAATACGGAAGTTGCATAAACACTAGATCACCATAGAAAGATAGGGTTTTTAGCCGTTGATTATGTGACAAATTAATTGGTTAGATTCCTAGGTTGTTAGATTCTAAAATACGAGAGTTAACCTGAATCTACACCGAGTTTTGTATTGAAAATCGATCTCAACATTCGGAAGATGAGAGATTGATAAATTGGATTTACTAAGGAATTAGGAATCCGTAGCTTGAGAATAAATTCACTAAGGAATTAGGGGTTTATGTCTCGTGATAAGGTGAAACCACAAACCTAATTAAAATCATAAATTGAACTAGGATTGAGATCACATAGGTTTGTACATTATTTGATCCCATGTCTTTAGATTAGATTGTTTATTTTATTCCTTAGGTTAGATTATTTGAATTATTTTTCTGCTTTTACGTTTTGTCTTCCGTTTCTTGAGTAGCAATTGAGAGAATTAGTGAGATTAGATCCTTCATCCCTTTTCCTCGTGGATCGACCACATTTACCCTACTATGCTATCAACTACCCGATATTTGGTCGGTTAGAGTTAGTTTGCATGATTAAGTATAGGTTTATAAATTTTCTTTTGTTTTTATGATGCAAAATCCTCCCAACAAAAGTGGCGCCGTTGCCGGGGAATAGGTGTCATGTTGAATCTGATCTTGTTATTTCTCGATTTTGTTACGTTTATTTTTCGTTTTAATAAAAGTAGCGTTTACCAAATCGAGAGTTTTTATTTTGCCGTGTTTCGATGACCATAAGGTTAAGAATGTGCAAAAGTTTTTTACTCGATTTGTTTAAACGTGAAGTATGTGTTTATGTGTTTCTGATCTAACCTATTTGTGCTTTAATTGAAAGTGGCTGCTGTGATCTGTGTTAATATGTGTTTTAAGTTTTTAGGGTTTGTCTGTGTTTTCCTGCTCTCTGCTGTGTATTCGTTGTATGGACGAGCGTCTGCTCTGTTGGACGCCCGTCCGCTCTTTAAGCTGCAGTAAACGAAGCGTTGAGTATTGGGCGTTCGTCCGTTCAAATATTTTCAACTCTGTTCTGATTTGAAGAACCAGACGTGCGTCTATACTTTCTGAACGCCCGTCCGGTTGGTTTTCAAGTCAACCGAGCGTTTGTTTGGCTGAACGTTCGTCCAGGGTTGAACTCCAGGTGAACGCCCGTCCGTTCGTCCGGGGTTCAGTCCAGGTTTTGGTTTTTCTTGATTTTATTTTTAATGCTTTTATTTGATGTGGATTTTCCATTCGAGCTTCTGTGGCTAATTGATGTTTACATAGATGTCCTGAACTTATATGTTTTTACCTTTCCATCTACGAATCCATGTTAAATAATCGATTAATTTTTATATGCATGATTCATCTATGCAAGTTATAGTTCTTGTCGGTTCTCGTGATGCTATAATCGTTTCTTATTGTTAATTAGTAGCTAATGTCGGTTTCCGTATGCTATATACCGTTGTGATGAATCTTTTAAGCTTTGAGACTTACGTGCTTCCTTTGTTTTTATAATTCATATGGGTAGCTACTTTGCCGGTTTCCGTATGCTACGTCTTAGGCCATATGAGTTATATCCATTTAGTATAGCTAATCGTTGGTTTCCATAATGCTATCACCTTCAATGAGTCTTAAAGCGCGCTCTGCATGCATGTAATGAACAAAGACTGCTGTTTATCGTAACCTGTCATTATGTGGTAGACGTTTATATGCATGTTGTGTTGCTAATGAGTGGGCTAGTTTTCTTTCTTTTATTTTATTTTATTTTTGCATATCACTTAGATGCATATCATTTAGTTGCATGTCATATAGTTGCATTGTTTTTCTATTTTTTCTTTTATTTTTCTTGAGCGTAGTTAACTGTCGGTTTCCGTAATACTACCTGCTTTTATTTATTTATTTTAATTTTTAGGATTTGTCATGTAGTTTGCATTGTAGTACATTTTCATGTAGTTGCACCTAGCCACGAGTTTGTGATATTTCATGTATATGTATTCCATCTTTATATGAGCTTAAATTTGAAATATCTCTATATCTCCTTTTCCATGTGCTTTATATATGTAATCTTTTCTTTTTCCCCGTAGACTCTTTTTGCACTAATCAAGTCTGCAGGATACTTTATATAGCTATTGTGCACTTTCACGATGAATTCAGTTTACCTGTGATGCTCCACAGTCTACTGAGCTATGCAAGCAATCCTGGTTCTTGTTGGTTCCTCCAGAATTGCCAGCATCCAATCAGCTAAGTTCTCTATTTGTTTTATTTCTGTACAACTTGAGGACAAGTTGCAATCTAAGTGTGGGGGAGGGGATAGATGATTTATGTATCTACTTTCGTTTGCTCATATTTTTAGTATTTCTATGAAAAGTGCTTAATTTTCAAATTTTTTGTTAAGTCCCGAGTAGACAAAGGCATATCTTTGCTTGAGTTTATAATCATTTTTGCTATATTCTGTATATTTAGTAATTTTAGTTGTTTCACCCGACACTCTTTTTCACATGCCATAGTAAATGATGAGCTAAATGTTGAAAGCCTACCCCATTTTAGTTGGAGATTTTTGATTTTATAGCATGTTTCTTTGCTTATGTACAATTCTTGAAAAGTTTAGTAGTTTGTATTCTAGGATTAAAGTATGACATACTGTGAATATCTGTAAGTTTGAATGTGATAAGTGAAACGTGATTAAGTCTTTGCAATAGTAATAAATTGTTTACTTGAGGTGTTATGCTCGAGTGGTCTGCATTGCTACTAGAAAATAATCTTTTCCACCACCCGACCGAAAATCTAAGTAAACATAATTGTAATTGTGTGTGTCGGAAGTCGGTTTATGATTTGGGTGAGGTAGGGTGTACCACGTATGTCCTATTCCACTATGATGACCAAAAGCTCACGACAGGTTAGAAAAAGTCGCCTTATGATTGGAGTAAGGTAGGGTGTTATCTCGAATGTCCTATTCTGCGCTGTGAGGGCAATAGCTCATTCTCGATGTGTGTTTAAGTGAAATAATTAAATCAACTTATGAGAATAGTGATATGAATTAAACGAAAGACTTAGTTATCGTTAACCTTATCCCCAGTATAAACTGAAGGATATGTTGTAGGGATTATCCTCTGAGTCCATCGTAAATGTTTTAGATATTCTCTACTATTTCTTTTGGGATATGTGTGTTTTGTAAAGTGCCTGTTATAATTTTTGAATATTTCTAACTTAAATGGGAAACCGGGCTAGTTTTGGTTTGAATAACTTTCAAATTGTGGAACTTAGTGGAAGTTTATTATGGCTATGCACACACTACACGGGTGAACTTCTAAGTTATTGAATATACTTTATATTTGTATAGATGTTTATTTGTCTCGAGCTTGACTTTGTTCTGTTTTGCTCGAGGACGAGCAAAAGATAAGTGTGGGGGTGTTGTTAAGGGCTAAATTATAGTGATTTTTATATATATTTTCTATATCAATTTCCCCTACATTCGTATGATTTTCATAGATTTTGAGCTATATATGTAAATATTGAGTAAATGGTGTTTTTAATAGTTAAATATGAAAACATAACGAATTATGTGCTTAAATTATGATTTTATATTATCTTGGAAATATGTTACACTTTGGTATGTTTTGATCCTTGTGTAGATACTCATTGATGATGGAAAAGATGATCCTAAAGAGCTAATTTCGAGATGAGAGAGGATCAATCAAAGATATGGAAGAATAAAAGAGATAAGGAAAGAATAAATCAAGATAAAGATGGAATTATCAAGTTGATCGTCAGACTGGCGTCCAAGATCAAGCGGACGAGCGTCCAAGACAGGACGGGCGTCTGAAGGGGCAAATCAAGCGCCGTGAGCTGAAGAATTTAGATCGAGAGAGTTTGGACGCTGAATGAACGAACGTCTGGCACAAGTTCAAGGCTGAAGGAACGAACGTCTGAGATACTGGACGAGCGTCCAGAGGAAGAAAATCAGGATTTCGGGTAGCGCTGAACTTCCAACGCAGTTCTTGATATGATAACAACCGATTTGACTCTGGACCTAAAGAGAAGAGTTGTAGGGATTGAAGAGAGGATTCTATAGGATTTTGAATCACTCCATTCCGACTTACGAGGCCCGAGATATGAGCGTTACAAGTTTGGATGCTGTTGCTGAAAATAGTGGACGGGCGTCCGACATTATGAACGGGCGTCCGGCACCGTTACTGTAGCAACCGACTTGATTTTTCTATAAAAGCAGCACGATTTTTACCCTAATACACACATTATTCCACAGCCGCAAAACACAGCAGCAGCAGCCCTTCTTGAGGAGTTCAAGGCGGTCACCCGAGCCTTGTGCTCGGGTGATCCGGTAAGATTAGGATCGTTTTTTTCGTTTCTTTCATTGTTGATGCTTGGAGTTCATCCAATGTACCAAAACTATGTGAGTTTGTTTTATTTCAATTAATTCAATTCTAGTTTATGTTCATGATCTTTACTTCACTTTGTATCTTTTTATGATTATGATGCTATGTGAGAATAGATCGAGAGATTTAGTTTTCTATCGATGTTTATAATACGGAAGTTGCATAAACACTAGATCACCATAGAAAGATAGGGTTTTTAGCCGTTTATTATGTGACAAATTAATTGGTTAGATTCCTAGGTTGTTAGATTCTAAAATATGAGAGTTAACCTGAATCTACACCGAGTTTTGTATTGAAAATCAGTCTCAACATTCGGAAGATGAGAGATTGATAAATTGGATTTACTAAGGAATTAGGAATCCGTAGCTTGAGAATAAATTCACTAAGGAATTAGGGGTTTATGTCTCGTGATAAGGTGAAACCACAAACTGAATTAAAATCATAAATTGAACTAGGATTGAGATCACATAGGTTTGTACATTATTTGATCCCATGTCTTTAGATTAGATTGTTTATTTTATTCCTTAGGTTAGATTATTTGAATTATTTTCTGTTTTTACGTTTTGTCTTCCGTTTCTTGAGTAGCAATTGAGAGAATTAGTGAGATTAGATCCTTCATCCCTTTTCCCTGTGGATCGACCCTGTATTTACCCTACTATGCTATCAACTACCCGATATTTGGTCGGTTAGGAGTTAGTTTGCATGATTAAGTATAGGTTTATAAATTTTCTTTTGTTTTTATGATGCAAAATCCTCCCAACAGTATCTTTAGTTTACATTACGTTTTAGTATAATTGAACTTGGAATATCGTGATTGACTTAAACTAAATCCTAAAACGACTTTGGTATTCGATAAATTCCTTGTGGGATACGACCTTGCTTTCCACTATAGTACTTCCGACCCGGTACCCTGCCGGTTAAGGTTGGTCGTTACTATTTTGGTCATCAAGTTTTCTGGCGCCGTTTCCGGGGAATTAATCGATATCTTTTAAGTCTTTTGAAGATTTAGGCTTTGGTTGTTTTTATTTTACTATTTTTGTGTTGTTTGCTCCTTGTAGTGTATGACCTGAAGCTCAAAGGAACCATTACTTCCATATATTCCCGAGATTGAGGCTTTGGCTAGACACCGAAATGCCATGCGAAACAAGGCGATTCATGTTGAAGAAGTTACTCAAGAGTTGGAAAGTGAACGTTCTAGTACCGAGAGTTCTAGTATGGCTGCGGGAAATGAAGATCTTGAGTTTGACCGAGGTATGGAATGAGAAAGAAGTGTGAATCCTTTTGAGGAAAGGGACACTACTCAATATCAAGGTCAACCATCCAATTCACTCTCCCCAAGGATGGAACTGTTAGGTGTGATGCCCGAAAGACAATTTTGTAATTGTTTTATTTAATAAATGAAATGATATTACTATTCATATTTATTATTCTCATATTCACCGATGTGACAATAGTATTTACACTACAGAAAACCCTAAAGTATATCGTTTATGTAATCACTTAACTCAAGATATGGTATATACACGGGAGGATTGAGTTAGTGAAGATGTACTTAAAATACAATTAGCCAAGATGGTGAAGTTAATCGAGAGTATCGGGTCTCTCCTTTAACGTGCTATTAATGCGCGCTGAACACAATAGGTGTGATTGTCTTATCCGGACTTTCGGTTAAAAGAACCTAATGGGGCATTTATATATGATAGATATATCATATAGAAATTTGGACCGATTTGATTAGAGTTCACAATATAATTCCGTAATCGAAGTCTTATCAAATCAATAGATGATCATATTTATGGATATATCTTAATCTGAGGTGATCACGATCAAGCTGCTTGAATCGATATGAGGTTTGACTTGACGGTTAAGGATTACACCGAGTCGTGGTCCGAATTACCCCATCTTGGCATTGTCTTTGGATTGAGTGAGTAGTACGTGTTATCACGAGATACGGAATCCATTCCTTCCATTTCTGGAAGTAGATAGACGATTCCACTTATTTGTTAATCCTAGAAACGATCGATCCATGGAGTTCATATTACACCGATTAGCTACCAAAGAGTTGTATGAATTAATTGATCACTGTAGGGGTTAATGGTAAATAAGGATAAGACGTTCTAGAAAGGGTTAATGGTAACTTCGATTTAGAATGAACAGATCTATGGAGGATTAATCCATATGTAATGATTATATCAATGGACGCTTATTATTATTCTCGTGAGAGATAAATATAATCTCATAATCGGAGGAGTGCGATCACGGGATTATGGTGGCATATTCTGTGATTGATTTATCGAATATAATTATTACATTAGTAAGATAATTATTTATTTGATTTATCGAAGTGCGATTATTAGTCCATGGTCCCCGCGTGCCTCACAATATAGCATAGCTATTCTCGGACGTCGAATCCTAATAATATTAATTTAGTTCTTATTGGACTTTATTAAAGCGATATGTGAATTAATTGTTTAGTGGACTATTAAATTAGTTGGACTAAATAATTAAATATGTGAAAAGACATTTTCCATAATCTTGACCCAATTATTGTGTTATGGTAAAATTAATATTGACTAGGTCAATATTAGAATTTTAAGCCCCATGCTCTATTTTATGGAACAAGAAATTATTTTCTTGTGTATTAATAAGACATGTGCATAAAATATTTATTGGATAAATATTTATGAAAAGAAATAAAGATAAATATTATTCTAGATTTGTTCTAGAATATTATAGGATTATTTTTATTTAATGGATTTATTTTAATTGCAAAATAAAATCTTTGGAGGCTAAGTTTTACTCTCCTATATACAGAGAGTTAACCCAAGCCTTACAAACACACAATTTTCGACTCTTAACAAAGCAAGAGCAAAATTTCGGCCAAGAGGGTTGAGGAAAAAATCTTGGAGGTTTTTCCGGGTAGCATATCGGAGGGGTTCGAGTCGAGGATTTCCTTCCACCGGGAGTTGCTTGGATCACACGTACGGAAGATCATGGTGCTCTTCACATATTCTTGCAATATTTCTTTTGCGGTTCTTCAACTTGGATTTTGAGATCCAAGAGGTATGATCTACAACCTCCTTGTAGATATAGATCTAGTTATTTTATTACGTGTATTTTATAGATCTAGATCCTTAAATCGCTTCCGTTGCGGATGATATTACTAACAGTGGTGTCAGTCGCCAAGGTTATCTATATTTATACGTATAAAATATTAGATCTAGGAGTGGAAAACATGTAGATTTTTTTGTTATGAATGTCTTGGTTGAAGAGATGGATTGGGGTTGGTACTGTTTACCCGTAGATCTATTTTGTAGCTCTTTTGATTAGCATCAATTGAGTATAGGTCGTGTAATTTATTTTATGTCATGCGAAAAATTGTAAAAGGTAGTACCTTTTGTATTTTATTTTTGACCAGGGTTTGAGACGACGAGGATGATGTGTTGAAGATCATCAAGAAGGTAAAAACGGGAGGAGGCCGATTGTTTAATTTTTTTTTTCCGGCAAAATTAGGTTCACGGCGTTTTTTTTTTTTCATTGCGGCAATTTTTTTTTTTTTTGTTCAAGGTCACGGCAAAATTTTTTTGGGTGTGGCGGCTAGGGCTGAATGAATAACAAAAAAAAACAAAAAAAAAACAAAAAAAGGGTTTACACGGCATCAAATTTTTTTTTTGCATGGTCTTGCATGCACAATTTTTTTTTAATGTTATAACCTACTTGTTTTTTGCCGACATAAGAAAATATATATATGATCAGCCGAGAATTAAAATAAAAAAAATAAAAAATTTAAAACAATTATTAATATAGATATATTTTAAATATATTGGTATATTACGGCCTCCTCTCCTCGTCTTCGTGGTTCGTGTAAAGATCGAAGCTTTGAAGATCCGGAAGTTTTCAAGATCAAGATCGAAGATCGAGATTTGAAGACTTAGATTAAATTTTTACTTTTCCTTAGAAAATAGGTTAGTCGAAAATACCAACGATCCATCTCGGTGTTTAAATTTTCCGCAATTTATTTTTTATGTGTTTGATCATAAAATAGATATAAAATCGGAATTGCCATGACATGCATCATATCATAAATCCACTTAATGCATACATGTAGAATTTTAATTTTGGTAATTAAAATAGGCATGTATACAAACTCGCGTAATTAGTTGAAATTTAATTAATACGTGGTAATTAATTAATTTAGTAACTAATTAAAGATCCGAGGACGGGTTATGAAATCGTTAAGCCTTTGGTGTGTGTTCTCGAAACCGCCTTAAAGCCCAAACGAGATCACGTTTTCGATTCGTAGTGTCTACGAGATTGAATGATGGTAAAAGAACAATAAATCTTGGATAAAAATGGTTCGCTTATAGGTTGGGTGGTCAACTGAGCTAGGCTCGACCGACTTAACCCTCTTGGTGTGATGTATGCACGGGTGTCCGGCAAGACTAAGTCCACAACGGTGAGCGGAGGGGTGATTCCTTCTTATCTCAATGGGGCTATCTTGACCCGATTTCGTCCGGCCCATCACATATGTTCCAACGAATAGGGCGGGTAGGCTTGCTTACGTTACCGACACCATTCGAATCCTTGATTTGATGTGCTTTTATGTTAACATCAAAAAGACGTGGTTAGTTAACCCACCACCACTTCCAACATATTGAGTGGGAGCGGGGGAGGCGACAACCAACCCCACGGCCTCTACTATAGATACAAGTAAGTGAGAGAAGGGTGGCGCCTCGCGGCGCTTTTGATTTCATCCCCTACGGATGGTGTTCACCCCTATCAACATTCATGGCTTGGTCTCCGAAAGGATAGGATTTACGGTACTCGTCGGGTCACCGACCTATCCTATGACGGCACACTCGGGGCATACCTAAGAGATCCGATATAGTAGCACACTCATAAAGGATATTTTTGGTAATATCTAGGCTAAAAAAGAAGGTAGTCAATGAATAAAGGGATGTTCGATTCTCGTGGGATGTTTGATTCTCACAAGTTATTCATTGATGAGATTGTCTCGATTTAACCGTCATCTCTTTGACCTACCTACGGCGGCATCGAGATCACGAGGTTAAAACCTTGGAATGGTAGAGTAGACTTATCTTTTAGTTTACAATTCCTAAAATAAAATAATATAGTAGTGTTAAACTTGAATTAATACATGTCATTTTATTTACAGCATTATATCCCTTACTAAATTGCTTAAAAATTGTAATTGACTAGTATTGACTTCTTTAAAAAGTGGAAAGTAACTAGGACGTTGAACTAGTTAATCGATAATGCAATTAATTTTCGGAAGAGATATTTTTCCTCTTAAGCCTTTTAAAAACCAGAGTGACATATAGGTATGTCACTAGTGTCATTCGTGTCAAACGGAAAACAAACTTAGTTTGATCAAAGGTGATTTCGGACTTTGAAATTCTTCTAGTGAATTTTGAGTGTGTAGTAAATTACACGAGTAATTTTCTAATTGAAAAATCGGAAAATCATGAAGTGTTACTAGTTGGACGATATTTGGAATCGATGAACTAGTGGGAGCTTTATGATTTGTTGTTTTTCTAGAACATTAGAAAAGTGTAACTGACTACACACGTAACCGTTCTAATTGAAAAACCGGAAAGTCATGGAATGTCGCTAGTTGGACGATATTTGGAATCGATGAACTAGTGGGAGTTCTATGATTTATTGTTTTTTTTGGAAACATTGGAACTATGTACGAAAGATTTTCTAATCGAAAAAATCGGAAAATCATAAAAATAAAGCATTGCTCGTTAGACGGTATTTGGAACCGATAAACTAGTGGGAGCTTTAATGTTATGATTTGTTGTTTTTCCGTATATTAAAAATCCGAGAAATCCCGACGAGTAACACTCGAAATAGACATCCCACGGTTCAAGAGTAGTGTCTACTCAAACGAACCGCTGGTTCAAGACTGTTTCCATTCACGGAAAGTCAAGAATGGGAGAATATGTCTAAAAGTGTTAGTCATCTAAACTGAAAAACTTTAAGGCTGAACCGAAAATTAATTAACCGAAAATCATAGGATAAGGGCGGTGATTTTGGATCACCAACCTATGAATCCTTGGCGATTTTCTCGAGCTACGTTCTTTGGAAGAACAAGGTAGCAGTGCATTTAACGATTAAAAGAGTAAACAACGGGCAGTTAATTTTAGCTAGCATAGTGGGAGTGATATAAGGAAATGAATCTCGGATTCAATCATTGGATATCGCGGAAAAATTATTTTCTATTTAAGATTCGTTGGAACAAAAGGATTTACCTTCTATTCGATAATTTGTTTGTCGTATAGAAAGTGAATATACCATTTGTAGTACGAATCCAAGACTCGGACTTTTGTTTGATAAAGTCAAAACCACTTACAACTGCTGAAATATGTATATAAAACACATCTTAATAACTATTAAAAGTAATTGGTTTCTATATTTAGATAAACACTTCTTCATATTCCATAGTTAGTGCATAGTCCCTAAAAGACAAGACCTGAAGACTGGCTCAGGGTGATTCCTTTCTCCCAGTCTGGTTATATTGTCTCAAAGGTTCAATGACTAAGTTTCCTTTCAGTCGGGAAAGGATAATGGTTATAAAGAAGTAACATAGCTTGTTCATGACGACCTTTGGGGTCTGATGAAAGATACAAGCTAGTAGGAGCTTCCGAGTAGTGACTTCTTGTCTGATAACTATTCAAACACTCCGGTAAGTTTATCCAAAATATTTTGAGGTCTTTCTGTTTTCAACAGAGATAGAGTATTCTATACTCGGAATAGGCCATTCATAGTCCTCGAGACTGATGCTCAGCCTGCCTCATTGTGACATGTTCTCACTAAGTAAGAAACTGTTAAATTGCCTTATATAGTTTTAGATGTGCTACAATACACTGCTTAACTCAATAAAGATATTGGAAGCGAAATAACGGTTTACATTGAAATGTAAGACCGAGAAGTCTACCTAGAATATGCTTTGGAATTTACGGATAAAATGTGGATTCGGTTCACCCCACTTCCATAAATATAAGCATTTAGCACACGGTGCTTGAAGGTAGGTCAGGAATTTAGCGAACACGTTCGGTCGATGACCAATCATTATATATCTTGTAGCATTGAGAAAAAGGTTTTTTATAAGATTCTTGAAATCGGGAAGGGACAGTTATACTGTTGCATCCTTTCTGATAGAGTCCATGAACAACAAAACCTTAAACCTTGAAGTACATTTACTAAAGGTAGTTACTAACTGATTAAAATCAGATCACGTCCAACATCGGTTGTTGGTGATAACACTAAATACCACTAAACTAGATCAGAATTTAGATCCACCAAGTAAGTATTGGGAGTATGGTTTATCCATTACCCATTACGGTTTCTACGGACTTTGTAGTCTGAGGATCGATTGATGACCTATGGCTCTTTTGTGAGCAGTATAAGATTCTGATAATAGAGGTTGGTTTAATAGCCATAACCCTGTGAATGGAGTTTGGTACTCCAGAGCTGTTCATACTCTTGTAGAACCACCTGAGTGTCTCAGGCCAAGTGGGAGTAATTGGATCTACACGGAAAAGAGTAGAATGAATAGGAAAGTTTATCTTTCAGAGCAAGGATTGAGTGGTCTAGGGGTAATTCCCTAAGAAGTAGAGAGTTAATCGACCTTGAACTCTCTTACCACTTAGTATTTCATGATTTCGTTCAAAAGCAGAAAAATAGGGGTGATTCCCTGAGACTTTTCTTGCCAAACAAACGGAGTCTGGATTCATTCGGAACAGAAGGGTATTGCCTTATGAACTTATGACAGGATGACTGTCAAGGCTTATGTCCTTTGTGGATAAAAAGCAAACCTCTCGGTCACTGAAAGTCATATATTTCTACAATATGTGGATTTGACAAGAATATTGATAAGTCTTTTGTAGACTGGATATCAATTTTAGTAAAGTAGTGAATATATACATATATTAGTGTTTGTGAAGGATAACACTGCACCAGTTGGAATCAACATGGGTGTGTTATCTGAAGTCAGAATCTGACAATGCCACAATTCTCTACAACAGAGATTTGGACAACATTCTGAAGAGTTTGACTCGGTCGAATTCATTAGAATCGATCCAACGGTTTCCCATCCATCTTATTGGTTAAGATGATGCATCTGTGTATGCAACATTCAATGAGGAAGTTCTACCCTATGCCTCAGGAATGACTCTCTAATCTTCGGATCGAGAGAAATGGGATAGATTCTCTTTTCTAGTAAGAGATGGTCAGGTTATTGAACGTCAACTTTGATCGAATCTTAGATTCGGCGGTTAACAAAGCAAGTTTAGTATGTCCTTTAGTATCTTGAAGAGAACGAGGAATAATATGCGGACATATTCATGTGTGAACTTGGATATGTGTGATACACTGATTTTGACTTTTAAGTCAGATTGAGGATGATCGTTAAGTCGATCTCGGGCTCAGTGTTTACTCTTGTGTTGAAGCTATTGCCTGGAGGAATCCAGCAACGCCAACTCGACTTTAACTAGTTGGGTGATTAGCGGCTTTTGTAGTGGCTAGAGAGGCGATATAGCTTAAGGATTTCCTTTTCATATCTGGGAGTGATTCTAGATTTGGATGCCGATACCACATCATTTTGCAAACGATGAAGGGGTAGCTTATAAGGTTTTTCGAAATCACTAGAGGTCAAAAGCATATTGGGAAAGTACCACATGATTAGATGGACCGGTAACGTTTCGATTCTACGGATCGTCTTGAGCCGACAACCTGACTAATCATTAAGACCCATGACATTTAGATGTAGGTGCTCCCCGAGTCACTGACCTATCCTACGACGGCATACTCGGAGTGTACTTTGGAATCTGAAATGGTTATGATATGCTTAGTGGGTACTAGCATACGGGATGAGTCTCCATTGCTTTAGAGCAAGTGGGAGATGTAGTTTGTTGTATTTTAAATAATAGGGTGTGCTCTAAAACAATTAATCACATGCTTTCGTGCAAGTGGGAGATTGTTAGGTGTGATGCCCGAAAGACAATTTTGAAATTGTTTTATTTAATAAATGAAATGATATTATTATTCATATTTATTATTCTCATATTCACCGATGTGACAATAGTATTTACACTACTGAAAAACTCTAAAGTATATCGTTTATGTAATCACTTAACTCGGTGTATGGTATATACACACAGGGAGGATTGAGTTAGTGAAGATGTACTTAAAATACAATTAGCCAATGAGTGAAGTTAATCGAGTATCGGGTCTCTCCTTTAACGTGCTATTAATGCGCCCAAAACACAATAGGTGTGATTGTCTTATCCGGACTTTCGGTTAAGAGAACCTAATGGGGCATTTATATATGATAGATATATCATATAGAATTTGGACCGATTTGATTAGAGTTCACGATATAATTCCGTAGTCGAGAAGTCTTATCGAATCAATGGATGATCATATTTATGGATATATCTTAATCTGAGGTGATCACAGATCAACCGCTTGAATCGGTATGAGGTTTGACTTGACGGTTAAGGATTACACCGAGTCCGTGGTCCGAATTACCCCATCTTGGCATTGTCTTGGATTGAGTGAGTAGTCCGTGTTATCACGAATACGGAATCCATTTCTGGAAGTAGATAGACAGTTCCTCTTATTTGTTAATCCTAGAAACGATCGATCCATGGAGTTCATATTACAATCGATTAGCTACCAAAGAGTTGTATGAATTAATTGATCACTAGGGGTTAATGGTAAATAAGGATAAGAGGTTCTAGAAAGGGGTTAACGGTAACTTCCCGATTTAGAATGAATAATCTATGGAGGATTAATCCATATGTAATGATTATATCAATGGACGCTTATTATTATTCTCGTGAGGAGATAAATATAATCTCATAATCGGAGGAGTGCAGTCACGGGATTATGGTGGCATATTTCTGTGATTGATTTATCGAATATAATTATTACATTCGTAAATAATTATTTATTTGATTTATCGGAGCCGATTATTAGTCCATGGTCCCCGACGTGCCTCCTAATATAGCATAGCTATTCTCGGACGTCGAATCCTAATAATATTAATTTAGTTCTTATTGGACTTTATTAAAACGATATGTGAATTAATTGTTTAGTGGACTATTAAATTAGTTGGGCTAAATAATTAAATATGTGGAAAAGACATTTTCCATAATCTTGGCCCAATTATTGTGTTATGGCAAAATTAATATTGACTAGGTCAATATTAGAATTTTCGCCCCATGCTCTATTTTATGGAACAAGAAATTATTTTCTTGTGTATTAATAAGACATGTGCATAAAATATTTATTGGATAAATATTTATGGAAAGAAATAAAGATAAATATTATTCTAGATTTGTTCTAGAATATTATGGGATTATTTTTATTTAATGGATTTATTTTAATTGCAAAATAAAATCCTTGGAGGCTAAGTTTTACTCTCCTATATAAAGAGAGTTAACCCAAGCCTTACAAACACACAATTTTCGACTCTTAACAAAGCAAGAGCAAAATTTCGGCCAAGAGGGTTGAGGAAAAAATCTTGGAGGTTTTTCCGGGTAGCATATCGGAGGGGTTCGAGTCGAGGATTTTCCTTCCACCGGGAGTTGCTTGGATCACACGTACGGAAGATCATGGTGCTCTTCACATATTCTTGCAATCTTTCTTTTGCGGTTCTTCAACTTGGATTTTGAGATCCAAGAGGTATGATCTACAACCCCCTCTTAGATATAGATCTAGTTATTTTATTACGTGTATTTTATAGATCTAGATCCTTAAATCGCTTCCGTTGCGGATGATATTACTAACAGGAACCTCTACCTAGAGAAGGGAATATTGTGCGTAGTCCCTCATTGACCAATCACTTTCAACAAAGGACCAATATCCCTCTCCAAACTCCACAAATCCCTCAAACACAACAACCTCCACAAATAGACCCCCAATTCCTTCAACAATATCAACAAATGATGATGCAAATGGCCCAATTCAATCCTATGATGAATCCCATGATGAACCCTATGATGAACCAATTCCCTCAAATGGCAAATCCCTATGCGCAACAATTTATCCCTCAAGCTAATCCTCAACCAAATCCCATAGTGAACCCTCAACCATATGCACCTCAAGCTCAAGTAAACCAAGCGGGAAATCGACCGGCGAGACTTTATAGAGATTATGTGACACCGATGGCTACCACGGGTCATAGTCCTATTCGAGTACCGGCCGTTGTGGCTAATAACTTGGAGATAAGGCAACATGTTTGGCATTTACTTGGGGACAATGCTCAATTTGAAGGAAAGGCGACGGATGATCTGAACACTTTCCTCAATAATTTCCTTGAGGTATGCAAAACAGTGAAGATAAATGGGGTTGGTGAGGAAGTGGTTCGGCTACTTTTGTTCCCTTTTTCTCTAAAAGGAAATGCGAGGGAGTGGTATTCATCTTTGGCTCATGACTCCCTCCACACATGGGAACAAGTTGCAAGCACATTCTTGCTCAAGTACTTTCCACCATCGATGGCTCTTGACTTGAAATCCGACATATCCAATTTCGAGCAACTATTGGGTGAAGATTTGTTTGAGGCATGGGATCGGTTCAATACTATGTTACGGAAATGCCCTTAACATGGATTTGAAGCATGGGATCAAGTGCATCTATTCTATAGGAATTTGGATGGTAGTTCAATGCAACAACTGAATGGAGCATGTGGAGGATCCATCATGGATGTAGCACCGGATGTGGCTTTGGCCACCATTGAGAGGATTTGTGAGAATAATAGGCAATGGAGTCCGGGAAGAAGGCAATTGAAGCATAAAAAGCCACTTGTGACCGCCTTGGTAGATGAGCCCGAAAGAAACTCCGAGTTGCATAATAAGGTGTTAGCTATGGAACAAATAGTTGATGATTTGGCTTTAGAGAACAAGAAGGCCCGGTTATGTCAACTTTGTGGTGGTGAACATTCGACTCTGGTTGCACATCTCCAAATACACCACCAACAACTATGCCAATGAAAGCTCAAGTAGCACCTCAAGCCGGTACCTTAGTGGCAAATGTGAATTCAATGCAACAATCTTTGATGAATGCCTGCGCTTTAGGGCAATTGAATGCGGGAAAAATGGATTTCAACCCTCTCACCACCTATGGCAATCCGGTGATTGAACCTATGGATATGAGTTTGATGTTGGATACACAACCCTATGATGCTAACTATGTGGGGCAAGAGCGTGTCCAAAACTATGATTTCCAAGGAGCTCAACAAAATTGGAGAGAGAATCCTAATTTGACTTGGGGTCGTGGTCCGAATCAAGGGCAATCCTCTAGGCCTCAACAAAGTTCGTCTTATCAAGGCAATCAAGCTCCACGACAAAAACAATGCGGAACTTACCAACATCCGAATGCTCATCAAAACTACTCTCAAGGAAGCTATTCTCAACCTCCACCAATGGCTCCTATTCCGCAAAAGAGCTCTACCGATATCCTCTTGGAGCAAATTAGTAAGACTTTGCAAGAGCATAGTC
This sequence comes from Gentiana macrophylla, assembly GCA_026214975.1. NCBI lineage: Eukaryota > Viridiplantae > Streptophyta > Magnoliopsida > Gentianales > Gentianaceae > Gentiana > Gentiana macrophylla. The sequence goes on along the minus strand of CM047808.1, from coordinate 119,901,775 downwards.
GGGAGCTAAGGGATATCAAGACAAATGCCAATAACACCACAGCCACATTCCAATCGGCAATACGGAATCTTGAAACTCAAGTGGGTCAATTGACCGAAAATGCAAATACCACACCGGTTGGAGGCTTGCCAAGTAACACTGTGAGGAATCCCAAGGGTGTGAATGATATCTCTACAAGAAGTGGCAAGGTGGTTGGTAATGACATTGGGGTGAGGAAAAGCGTTGAAGATCATGGTAAAAGCAAAGTGGATGATATGGTAGAACATGATAGTGAGGATCAAGTTGTTGGAGAGCATGTTAGTGAAGCTTATAAGCAAGTTGAGGAGGCACCGAAAGCGGCTAGCAAAGGGGACACAACCACTTAAAATCCACAAAGGAAAGGTACAAGTAGCAATGGTATGAATACTTCTTCTACACCTTTTGATTTGAGCACTTTACCTTTTCCCCCTAGAGGTCCTAAGAAAGATGTTTTAACCAAGAGTCAAAACAAGTTCCTTGACATCTTGCGCAAGGTTGAGATAAATATCCCTTTGGTGGATGCTATAGCTAACATGCCTTCGTATGTTAAGTTTTTGAAAGGGATATTGTCCAACATGGCCAAGATGGATGAGGTGGTATGCCTAAATGAAGAATGCTCCGCAGTCTTTCAAAACAAGCTTCCACCTAAAAAGAAAGACCCCGGATGTTTTTCTATCCCTTGCACCATTGGCTCTATTAGATTTCCGAAAGCTTTATATGACCTAGGTGCTAGTGTGAATCTCATGCCTAGGAGTATCTATGAGAGGTTGGGCCTAGGTAGGTTAACCGAGACCAATATGACTTTACAAATGGCCGACCGGACCCTTAGGAGACCTATGGGAATATTGGAGGATGTGATTGTTCAAGTTGATAAGTTTGTGTTCCCGGCCGATTTTGTTATGCTAGATGCTGTGGAGGACCCTAGAAACTCACTTTTGCTAGGGAGACCTTTCCTTGCTACCGGAAGTGCCAATGTAGATGTAGCCAAGGGCGATATCACTATGAGGGTAGGAGACGAGAGTGTGACTATGAATGTGTTTGATGCCATTAAGTACCCCCATGATAATATTGAGAAATGTGATGAAGTTGAATCTATATATTCTTGTGTTTCCGAGGTTGCTAACACGCAGGGTTATCAAGAGCCGATGGAGGAGTGCTTAATGAAGTCTAGCACGATTCATGATGATAACGAAGAATTGAGAGAAGCGGCCTGTGAGTTGGAGGCAACGCCCTTTCTTGAGGTGTCATGGCATAAATATCTAGAGCTTGGCCTCAACAGTGAGAAGATGAAGCCGTCTATCGAGGAGCCACCAAAGGATTTGGAATTAAAGCCACTCCCGAAGCACCTTAAGTATGCCTTTCTTGCGTCCGATAATTTATTACCTTTGATTATTTCTGCGGCACTAACATCTTTGCAGGAAGAAAAGCTCATGAAAGTGCTAAGGAGGCATAAGAAAGCCTTTGGATGGAAGATGGTGGATATCCGGGGTATTAGCCCCGAGGTTTCAAGCACAAGATCATATTGGAGGAGGATGTGAAGCCGGTGAGGCAACCTCAAAGAAGGCTCAATCCACACCTTCAAGAGGTGGTGCGTGGGGGCGTGGTGAAGATGCTGAGCATGGAATTATCTACGCCATATCGGATAGCGAGTGGGTAAGCCCTACCCAAGTGGTGCCTAAAAAGGGAGGTATGACTGTTCAACCCAATGAAAACAATGAAATGATCCCTACTCGTTTAGTCACTGGCTATTGTGTTTGCATTGATTATCGAAAACTGAATGATGCCACTAGGAAAGATCACTTCCCCTTACCTTTTATTGATCAAATGTTAGAAAGGTTGAGTGGTCATGACTTTTACTGTTTTCTCGATGATTTTAGTGGCTACTACCAAATTTGCATTGATCCAAAGGACCAAGAGAAAACTACCTTTACATGTCCCTATGGTACCTTTGCATTTAGACGGATGCCTTTCGGTTGTGTAATGCACCCGCGACATTCCAAAGATGCATGACGGCTATCTTTGCGGACATGATTGAGAAATTCTTGGAAGTCTTTATGGATGACTTTAGTGTATTTGGAGACTCTTTTGATGATTGTTTGAGTAATCTTGATAAAGTTTTGCAAAGGTGTGAATACACCAATCTTGTGCTTAATTGGGAAAAATGTCATTTCATGGTAGAAGAGGGCATAGTGTTAGGCCACAAGATTTCACGTAAGGGGATTGAAGTTGATAGAGCCAAGGTTGTGGCAATTGAAAAATTACCCGTCCCAACGAACTTGAAGACCCTTCGGGCTTTTCTTGGTCATGCGGGTTTTTACCGGCGTTTTGTCAAGGATTTCTCCAAGATTTCTAGGCCACTCATATCTTGCTCACAAAAGACACTCCCTTTATTTTCACTCAAGAGTGTGTCGATGCCTTTCACATGCTTAAACAATTATTAGTGACCGCACCGATTCTAGTTGCACCCGATTGGTCACGTGAGTTTGAGGTTATGTGTGATGCTAGTGACACTGCTTTAGGGGCTGTTCTAGGGCAGAAAGTTGATAAGATATTCAAGCCCATTTACTATTCTAGTCACACACTTAACCCCACACAGTCCAAGTATGCCACGACCGAAAATGAATTACTTGCTGTTGTCTTTGCTTTCGATAAGTTTCGGTCATATCTAGTGGGATCTAAAGTGATCGTGCATACCGATAATGCAGCGTTGAGATACCTATTTGCAAAGCAAGAAGCAAAACCCCATTTATTACGGTGGATTTTGCTTCTTCAAGAGTTCGACGTGCAAATTAAAGATCGGAAGGGGTGTGAGAATGTGGTGGCGGATCATTTGAGCCGGATGACATTAGATGAGGAGGTGTGAAGATTTGAGAGGGAGATTAATGAGTCATTCCCGGATGAGTAGTTGATGGTAGTGGATGCAATGCTACCAATGAAAAGGAGTGCTCGTGAGCCACGGGGTGGGTATGGTGACCCGTGGTATGCTCCTTTTGTGAATTATCTTGCTTGTGGTTATATGGATCCTAGTTTAAAGGATTACCAACGCAAGAAGTTCTACAGTGACATTCGATTCTATTTGTGGGATGACCCTTATCTATATAGACGGTGCTCGGACGGCATAATTCGTAGATGTGTCCATAATAGCGAGATTAGGAACATCCTCTCGTTTTTCCATGACCGGGAAGCCGGTGATCATCTGGCGGGAGACAAAACCGCCCTTAAAGTGCTCCAAAGTGGCTTCTATTGGCCAACTATCTTTCGAGACTCTTATGCCTATGTGAAAGCTTGCGACGCTTGTCAACGGGTAGGTAGGATATCTAGGAGAAACGAGATGCCCCAGAAGCCTATCCTTGTGTGTGAAGTGTTCGATGTTTGGGGATTGGATTTTATGGGACCTTATCCGTCATCGTACAACAATAGGTATATCCTAGTTGCGTGTGACTATGTGTCGAATTGGGTAGAAGCCATAGCATCCCCTACTAATGATAGGAATGTGGTCATCCGGTTCATCAAGAAGTATATCTTTGCTCGTTTTGGAGTGCCACGTGCTATCATTAGTGATAACGGTAGTCACTTCCATAACTGTCCTTTCAATACTCTTCTAGACAAGTATGGGGTCAAGCATAAATTAGGGACAACCTATCACCCACAAACTAGTGGCCAAGTGGAAGTGAGTAACCGGGGGATTAAGCGTATCCTAGAGAAAACTGTGAATTCACACCCTAAGGATTGGGCTAATAAGATGATGCGTTATGGGCCCTTAGAACTGCCTTCAAGACTCCCGTAGGTATGTCTCCCTATATGTTAGTGTATGTGAAGTCTTGTCCCCTCCCGATAGAGCTTGAGCATAAGGCATATTGGGCTACCCGGTTTCTAAACTTGGATGAGGGTCTAGTAGGAGAGAGGCGGTTAGCACAGTTAAATGAGTTAGATGAGTTTCGCCTTAGAGCTTACGAGAGTGCGAGAGACTATGAGGAAAAGACTAAGTTACTTCACGATAGTGCCATTAAGCCTCGAGAGTTTAAAGAAGGTGACAAAGTCCTCCTTTATAACACTCGCCTTCACCTTTTTCAAGGTAAACTCAAATCTCGGTGGTCGGGTCCTTATATAGTTTCTAAGGTTTACCCCTCCGGTGCCGTCGAAATCATTCACCCAACCAAGGGGAAGTTTGTTACAAATGGCCTTCGGTTGAAGAAGTACGAAAGGTTACATTTCAATGAGGCACTTGAGGTTATCCTCCTTAAGGATCCCGTCCCTTGTGAGGGTCCTTGTGAGTCTTGTCAAGGACTCTAAACTTGGCATTCAAATCATATAATTCCATCAAACTTCTTTCTATCCACCAATTCCATCTTTGTGTCAACAGTATAACTCTAAAGTTGACACCGTATAAGTCATTCCGTCGAGCCAACGACGTAAAACAAAGGCGCTTGGGGGAGGCAACCCACCGTTTCTCTGTTTTTGAGTAGTCTTGAGGTGTTAGAAGTGATCTAAGGTGATAGAGTGGGAATCTAAGCTGAAAATGTGAAGTTTTGGTGAGACCTAGGGCAATGCGTACGCATTCTTTTTAATGCGCACGCATTCCAAAACCAGAGAGTTTAGCATTAGTTTCACTGTTTTCTATGCGTACGCATTAGATTGTATGCGTACGCATCATTTCAGCAGAGAGCTCGGCCCTTTTCAATGCGCACGCATCCTTCAACCAGAGAGTTCCAGAGCAGTCTATGCGTACGCATTCCTTTCACAACGCCCATTACTCATTTTCCTTCTTTCGTCCATTGCGTCCGCATTGACTCCTATGCGTACGCATTCCATCTTCTATATTAACGCAGTAAGCAGTTTTCCACTTCATTTCCAAACCGAATTTCGACCTAATTTCTTCTCCTTCCGGTCAACTTCCACCGCAAATTCCCCATTGAGGCCTTCCATCTCAAATTCTTCCACACTAACTCTTCCTCCTCATCCTCCCATCCCCAATTTCTCCATTTTCAACACCAAATTGCTGTCTCTGTCCCCTGCTGCTGCTGTGGACCACCTTTGCTGGCCCTTTTTGAGCTTTTTTCCGGCCACCCTCTCTGTGCTCTTTTCTGTGCGTTCTGATGGCTTCCCTACTCCAAATACTCCTCTCTCTCGTGTGGTAAGCGTTTCTCGATCCTCTTTTGTCAATTTTCAGTCTAGAGGTGATTTCTTAATTTTCTATTACAATTTTTTTTTCGGTTCTAGAGGTGTCTGTAATTGACTGTTTTTGTGATTGATTGCTTTGTTTTGTATCGTTGTGGTGGTGGTGTTGTGGTTCGGTTGTGCTACATTGTGGTGTGGGGGTGGTATTGTCGTTTTGGTTGGTTCGATTCGTTTGTGGTGTTGTGTTTGGGAAATCCCGATTGGACGATAATCGGGTTGTGTTTGTTGGTTGTTGTGGTGTCGTTCCGGTGGTGTTGTTTCCGTTGTATCCAACCCTTAGGTTAATGGCTCCACCCAAATCCACGTCCAATCCCGACTCCTCCGCTTTGGCCAAACGAAAGGGTAAGGCAGCCGCCGAGAAACCCTCGAAAAGGCCAAAGATTAGAGGAGGGGCAGCCCTCACTATCCGGGAACCGTCCAGTCAACCTAGGTCCAATCCTCCTAGGGGTGCCTCCGGTCGAATTCCGTTTGAACAGCATTTTATCTCATCCTTAGCCCTCGACAACTACAAGAACTTCTTTATCAAAAAGAGCCCTATTGTTGAGTGGTGATTCGATTCTAAGGATGTCGGCATGCATTTCGATGAGAACATTGCACAACGAAAGTGGGACCCTCTCTTGACCACCAATGCCAACCCACCCAATCTCACCATCGTTCGTGAATTCTTTTCCAATTGGACAGCCTCTCCATAGCCTTGCACTTCGGTTAAAGTCCGGGGAGTCACCCTTACTATCTCTCCCGAGGCTATCAACACCCACTTTCACATCCCTAGGGTGCCTTTGGAGAAGGACTATGTCCGTGCCCTTGCTACCCTCGAGAAGTCTAAGCCAAAATTCCGTGAGGAGGGTAGACAAGTGTTGTGCCCCGAAGTTCATTTCTCAGCCAAGTCCAATAAAGCCCCCAGTCTCTTGATCAGTTCTATGTCTGATGCTACTTAATTCTTGATCAAGTTCCTTCTGAACCGCCTTCATCCTAGCAAAAATCAGTACCGACTTTCCAAAGACGACTTCGATCTCCTCTATGCTTTCCATTTCGATGTTCCTATCGATGTTGGCTGCTACATTTATAGCCAGCTCACGAGCTTTAAAGCTGATGCTAAGCGAGCCCTCATCTTTCCTCATCTCATCTTCGAGTTAGCTTCCTCCGCGGGTGTTTTGACCTACCCTGGAGACGACCGTGTTCGTAAGAACCCGGAGCATGCTGTCCTCAGGAGTACACACGCCCGACCCTCTGTTCCAGCCCCTCCACCCCCTGTCTCCACTCCCTCCTCCTCCGCTACACCTCCACCAGCTCAATCTTCCGGCCCTTCTTCTTCCGCACCATCATCTCTTCCTCCTCTTTCCACTTTCGAGCGGAATGTCTACACCATGGCAGCCTCTTTCCGCTCATGGGCTGAGGACCAGAGGCTTTTCCTAGCCGGTCTTGTCGAGGCGATTCACACCTCCGGCAACTTCTCCGTTAGGAAGAAGCTTCGTCGGCCTGCTCTATCTTGTGTTTTCCCGGGGGAGTTAGACTCTTTTGTCACTCAGGTTGCTTACCAGGAGAGGGGAGATGAGGGAGATCAGGGGGCTACTGCCGAGGAGAGTGGTTCTGACGCTGAGGGCAGTGAGTCAGGTGATGAGGAGAGTATTTTTGATTCTGGGTCTAGCTCTGGTGATGAGGGCAGTGAGTCTGAGGGGGATGGTAGTGATTCTGATGGAGACGAGCTCACACCATAGGCCACCACAGTTACAGGTACTACTGCTACACCTGCTGAGGGGGGAGAGAGCACTTCCACCGACATGTTGATCGGGGTTCAGGATGATGTGGTCACTATCGAGGGTGATGTTTCTGCTGCTGGGGCTACTCAAGCCCATACTCCTGATGCACCCATCGTTGAGCCAGACGATCCAGCTGACCATTATCTCGTGAGTGATCCTCCAGACCAGTCTACGAGTGCTTGAGTTTATTTTGTCCGTTCACTCGTTGTATAGCCCTAGACTAGTCTGTTGTCTTTTGCACTTTTGAGTTTTCAGTTAGACTTGATGTAAGCCCGAGGGGCACTAGACCTGTTTCTTCACCTTTTTCTTCTTTTAACGCACTTGGATGATTTCACTTTGGCCTGTTTTGGCCGTATCTTTATGCATGGTTGATACTTTGTTTCTTTTATTTGCTATTTTTTGGTCACATGCAGTCTGAGTTGGTATTTCCCCCGTATCCTCCCCTATTCGTATTTGTGGCATCATCTTTCTTATATCTCGATATCTATTGCTTCAATTCGGCACGGTGTCTGTTCCCCGTGTTTGTGTTTTCTTGGCTTCTCTTGGTGTAGGTATTCGGGATGGAGCTTACCTAGAAATGTCACGCATACAGATTGCGCTTTTACGCGGGTTAAGCTAAGCCTTCTTTCTTTTATCATTCACACACTGAGGAAAGTGTTGCATTTAAAGTGGGGGGTGGTAGGCTTAGCTATTTGATGTGCTTCGTCGTTATTGTAGCCATTGTGTTGTATGCTTCTCGTTTGGTCACTACTTTAGCAAAAATGAGCAATTTTTAAAATTTTCCAAGCTTTTGACGTTGCATTCGTGTGTTGAGCCTTCATGTTGATTTGATAAATGGTTTAGTGAATGTTTAAATGCATGTTACTTGGCTTACTACCTTATCTTGGAGATGGGATTTTTATGCACGTATAGTTTTGAATTCATAAACCATGGTAACTAGTAACCGATTATGGTAGACTTAGGCACAATGCGGCTACCTATAACCCATACCATTAACTTCGAGACGAAATAGAAAGGCCGACTTTGGTAGAGTTTGGAACGATAGTTATGGCATTTCTTTGACTTAACTAGAGCCAAATAGCCATCCCGTGACATATTCCACAGTAACCCTTTTAAGCCTTGGTAGGATGGTTAGACCCCCATCCGACACTTAGCCATTCGTTTGTAGCCCGTAATTTCCCGACCCTCAAGCCTTATTTGTGGTCTACGTTCCCGTGGACACCCTACGAGTCAAGCTTAATCCTTTCATTTCGAGCACATTTGCTAAAGCAAGCGTGGGGTGGTAGAGGAGTACGTATGTATAGAGGAGTTGGTTTTTACGAGCTATTTTCATGATTTGGAGGGGAGGAGCTCATGTTTATATAGTATGTACACGATGGCCTTTGACTCAAACCCGTTTAATTTGTATAATGCAGCTTTCTCAGTTTTATCCTCAAAAAAAAAAAGAGAAAACTCAAAAGAGAATGAAATCAATCAAAGAAAGCATGCAATAAAGTCAATAAAAGTGTAATAAAGATTGAGTCAAAGAAGGCCAAGCGTTTTAAGACTTATGTTTTTATTTGATTTGTGATGTTGGTGTTTGGGACGAGTCTCCGGTTTAGAAACATGATTTCATCTACATTTGAGCCTCGTTACACTTGAGACATAGTGCGATATGGCATTTTACTTAATGAATCATGTTTCTAGGCTCATTTTGAGCTAGCTAGAGAAGGGTAGAGCTAGTTACGTTTTACATTGTTACACCCTTGATTAAGCTTGCTAGTTTTATTTCTTTCTTGAATTCCCCAAAAAATTCCCTTCGGTTAGCCCCGTCCCTAGCCTAACGTTACAACCGTGCAAGTCCTACTTGACCACACTTAGCCTCGGTTGGCCTCGATTAGTGGAGATGCTTATGAAGTATGAGCCTATGGTGTAGTCGTGTTAACCTAGCATCCATAATCCAAACCGGTGAACCGTGGTAAATGTAGGAAAAGCTATTCACTCACACACATCCCGTTTGCTTGATAAGATAGGGTTAAGTGTTATGCATTCACTCATTTACTTTCCGGTTATAATTGAGGTGTGATTGACTTGACCTACGCGTGTGACGTTGACTCATTGGATTCTTTTAAAACGCTCATTTTGCTCGAGGGCGAGCAAATGCTAAGTGGGGGGCGGTTGATGAGAGTCAACATTACTTTGCTCCAGTGCTTAGTTCAACCCCCATTTATGGCACTTTTGGCTCATTCCGGGCAATTTTAGGCCATGTTAAGGGAGAAAACACACAATGCAATCGCGTTGAGGTAAACCATCATATAGATGGCAAACCTTGTTATTTGATGATGTTTTTAGTCCTTTCGAGTCTTATTTATCTTGTGAAATTATGCTCGGTATATGTTTGGATGTCATGACACAGGATTTAGGTGCTCGTAAGCCTGGAAGGTGAGGTAATGAGCTCAAAAAGGCAAGACCGAGGTTCGGGGATGAGAAAAGTTGAAGAAAAGTGGAAAAGCTGAAGAAATGCGATCTATGCGTCGCATTATGAGCTATCGTCGCATTATGAGCTATGCGTGTCGCATCATTTATCTGAGATGTAAAGATTTGGGAAATGAACTCAATGCGTCGCATTCCAAGCTATCGCGTCACGCATCATTGATCTGAGATGTTCAACTTTAGGAAAAGCGAAACAATGCGTCGCATCCCAGAAACAACAAGCTAACCAGTGAGGCAAAACGTTCAATGTGTACGCATTCCAAGCTATGCATACGCAATCATCTCAGCAAACTCAGATTTTCCCAGACAGCCACAGAGCAATGCGTGCGCATTCAGGCAGCAATGTGTACGTATTGGACAGCTTTAAGGATAATTTTTGGGCACATATAAATAGAAAATTGCACAGATTTTGGGGAGGACTCTTGATACTTTTTGATACTCCATTTTTACCTAGAATTTTGTCCCCAAACCCTTCTCTTCCTAAGATCAAAATTCACTCTTTCACTCTTAGATTCTCCTCTACATTAATTATTAGATAGAATTAGCTCAATCTAGCTCAAGTTTCTTCTCTACTTTTGGATTTCATCTTTTGTGGGTCTTCTTCATCATCAATTGACATTAGATGGTGTTGGAGCTTGATGTAATTCAGATTTCTCTACGAATTTGGTAATCAATCTCAGTTTTATCTTCTTTTATGGCTTTAATTTTGTCTTTAGTTGCTTCTTGTTTCATTATGAGTAGCTAAATATCTCATAGTCAAATCATGTGAAGATTGAAGAAATTGCTCTCTAATTGATGAAATTGGGAATGGGTAGTGCTTAATTGTAGTTATATTGACGAATTCATGTCCTAAAACTTGTTATCAATGCTTGAATTAGACTGTACACCTAGTTCATGAACACACACACCACTTTTATAAATGTATGTTGCGAAGGGGTGTGGGAAAATGGGTTTTAAGATCACTTCTTATAATTAACTGAGTTGTTTAGATTGATTAGGGAGTGAGGTTTAATCGGTTGTGAAATCGGGCAACTCTAGCGCGTTAATCTTGTTCCGGTCAATTAAATTCTTAAAGGCGAACTGTTGAACCGGGCAAATGGTGTTTGATTGTTGAATGGCGTCTCACACTAGCTTAGGAGTTTGCGTCCATGAATGAGTCAATATAAGTGTTAGGTTGGTAGGTTGGTTAATCCCATTTCCGAATAATCGATTAGAGGGGCAAAAGTAGTCAATTGGATCATGGTTTGGCTATGCATCTTTCTATCTTTAGTTTACATTACGTTTTAGTATAATTGAACTTGGAATATCGTGATTGACTTAAACTAAATCCTAAAACGACTTTGGTATTCGATAAATTCCTCGTGGGATACGACCTTGCTCTCCACTATAGTACTTCCGACCCGGTACCCTGCCGGTTAAGGTTGATCGTTACTATTTTGGTCATCACGCACTCATATGCCCGTGTGAAAATTTTCCACTCTTGGCCCTGTGTTTTTGGCAGCTCAATGACTGAAAAATTCCCAGTATGCGGCCCTCTTGTTTCGAGTAAGATCGGAGCTATGATGTAACGAGCTTGCTGAGAACAAATTTTGAACCAAAGTATAAGCTCGAAAATTTCAAAAGCGCGGCCCTCTTGTTTTGGACAAGATTGAGATCTCGAGTAACTTGTCTGAAACAAATGTTGAGGTCAAGCTTAGAGCATGCCGAGCTGAAGGTCGGGCTTAGAGCTTACCGAGCTGAGGTCGGACTTGACCAAATCTGAATATCTGCTTCAAAACACGTCTACTTCAAAACAGGCTATGATTCAGTCCGTCTTCTTGCTTCTAAACAGCATGAGATTTTGCTCCATAAGCCCACGAATTGCTGCTACATTTTGCTCAAAATTTTCAGCTCGAAAGCTATCTTGGATCAGCCCTGACTATAGTTCATTTTCTTTATGCTCATACCTAACATGTTAATTTGCAGCTCTAAATTAATTGATGGAGATAGCAGTAAAAGTGCACCTTGAAAGCCCACCATTTTCTCCAAATTTCTCAGCCGCATCAGCTCGATCATCGAATGAACCCGTATACAAAATCGCGATTTGTTCCCAAATTAGACACAAAATCAGCTCATTTGCTGCAATCGGTGAGTACTCATCGCCATGATCTTCAGCTGGAGTAGATACACGGAGCAACCACGAAACATCACCGATTGAATTCTCAAGTAAAGAAATCATCTTTCGAAATGATGCAGCTGTATAGTATCATCAAGTATATGACGAGTTGGGCGTTCATCCAAATCATGACTCGCTCTTGCTTTGCTTGACGTAGCAACAAAGCGGGCCTACACTGCTCGGATTTGATATCTTGACATTCTTGTCCATTGAATTAACTTCATTGGCGACTTTGGAAACCATTAACTAGATCGAACAACTCTGGCTCTTTCATATGTCCTTCTCGGGTTGAAACACAACTACTAGATATAGATCTAACAAAATATGCAACTAACGTCTGAATCGACATAAACGATTGAGAAAATTAAAATACGATTGCATAAATAAAGACAAACCGAGGCGAGTTATGAAACTCTTTCCTTAAGACAGATTGCTCCGGTATGGTGCCCACGGTAGTAACAAGCGCCTCCCAAGATACAACGACTTACGTCCCGGATTGAGAGGCACTTCAACAATCCAAGCTCCGGCGAACTTACAACGTGCTCGACTTCTCTTCGACTCAAAAAACTAACTATATGCTCGACCCTTTTAGTAGTGGAAGACATAAGAGAAAACTGAATGCTTCAACCATCATCATTGGGGTTCTTTATATTGTGGAGAGGAGGAGCCAATGCTTGAATGTGATTGGCCAGAACACATCACCATCTTTTTTCCTTGGAAAGAAATAGGGGCGAAAATTTTATTAAAAAAAATTGCCCAATTATTTCCACAATTCGATTGGTCGGATGACGTGTCTTCAATTACGATTGGTCCGATGATTTAACCACTCGACTTTTCCCTCAAGAAAAGTTATGTGGCCGAAAATAATTATGCAATTTCGAAATTAATTTAATTAAATTAATTCCGAACCGACTTAATTAATCAGAATTCGTTTCTATATTATTCTGGAACCTTCCAACCGTCTCATGATTAACTAATTAATTTCTGGTTAATTTCAAAGGAAATTTTGTCCAAAAAATTAATAGTAACACCCGAACCGAGCTCGAGCACGAGCCGAGCCGGACGGACGGCGGCGGCGGCGCGCGCGCGCGTGTGGAAATATCTAAGTCCTCCCTCCTGCACAAAAGTGTCTTGCCCCTTGGGGCACATTTATAAGAGCACACACTAGCCCTTATATATGGAGCTCAAGTCTCCCATCTTTCCAATGTGGGATATTGAGTTGAGGTACTCCCTTCAACTCTTATCTCCAACACATTTTCAACCAACTTTAGGCATTAATTTCTCGTTCACCCGATATCTGAATCGAGTGATTCCAAAGCCAAACATTATCTACTCCGTGAGTAGAATATTTAGACGTAATAAGCTCCCGGTGAATCTCACCGGAGCGTATCCGAAATTCGCGCTAAAGTTGACCATTTTAACCCCATTTCATGGGATATCTCCAACAATCCCCCACATGAATGAAAATTAATGCAAATGCAAATGCAGACTCTGAAGAGAAGTCAGACGGGAAAATATTGCATCAGGAGAGGTAGCTTCTAGCCTTGAACCTGCCTTAGTGATGTACTATCGGATTTACTCGGCTAATCAGTGAACTAGGTCTTGAACTGTTCAGCGTTAATTTTAAACCAAGACAATAGCACTCACACAATATTTCCCTTAGCACCTTTCGGTTCTCATGGTTGTGTCCGTCTCGGCCCTGGACAACACTTGGTTTCAGAAAGTGCTTTAGAGAATTCAAGCCTCAAAATTCTCATAGAAGCGGCCCCACTTCACACTTACATAGGTGACCTCCTATCAAGGGTATTCTGCCCTACCCCACTTGAGTATCAAGATATAGGAATCATTAAAAGCTTTGCTTAACCTTACACTCTCTCTGCAGACAAAGCACTTTTATTCTCTCGAACGGGTAAGTGCTAGGCGTTCTCCACATAGCTTAGTTGTCCCTTTTTGAACCATGATCTTGGGATCTCCAATCGGCATGGTTGGGTTGCCACTACAAGGAAACATGCGTAATATGCTTGAGTCCCATTCCGGTTGTCAAAATTGACATCTGATCTCTAGCTAAACCTTTTCTAAGCGGATCCGCGAGATTCTCCTTCGATTTTATATAATCGACGGAAATCACACCATTAGAGATCAACTGTTTAATGGTATTGTGTCTACGGCGTATGTGTCGAGACTTACTGACGGACGTTTTCTAGTGCTATACAATCCTTACCGGCAGTGTACCGGGTCAAATCATAGTGCTAGTGTAGTGAGTCAGAGTGTCGAATCCTCAGGGAAACGTGGTAATTCTTTTAAGTGTGGTTAAACACCAAAGTGCTGTTATTAACTCGATCTAAACCGCAATTTTATAACACAGATTACTACTATTCTACTTAACATAAAGTAAATGCGTAATTTAAAAGTTATTCTAATATAATACTCCCTCCGTCTCAAAATGTTTGGGACATTTCCTTTTTTAGCCGCTTACGAAAAGTCTAATTAATCCTTGGAATTTCGTTAATTGATGTAATATTATTAGGGTTATGATAAAGTGAAACTTAAAGTACATAAATGTAAAAAGTATTAGATCATTTGATGAAATTGAAGGATTAATTAGACTTTTCGTAAATATGTTGAAAAAGTCAAACGTCCCAAACATTTTGAGACGGAGGGAGTATATATAGATATATAAATATATATAGATGTACATGGATTGTAAAATATATATATATATATATATATATATATATATATATAAATATATAGATACCAATATATAGTTTATAATAATAGACTAGACAGATAATTTTATAGAACTAGCCAAAGTTTATATAATTGATTTATAAGATCTTTTTCATGCGGAATGTGCTTGATCTTTCCTTTTATATTAGGTCCAATTGAGTAAATGAAACGGTGCACTCTCGAGGTTAACAATTCCTCCTCACACGAAGCGTATGAAATTGTCATATGTCAAATTGTCGTCGCTTTAATCTCCAAAAGCGCCCCAAGCTAATATCGCTTAGTCTCGACGAGCAATGCAGTACAAATCTACCCCGGATAAAAGAGGTTATTCCGTTTGTCGAGACGGCCGATGTTATTCAAAAGGCTCCGGTTGTCAGGCGGATCGATTTAACTTTCCGGTGTTAGTTTCAATTAAATCGTTGATTTTAACATTATTACGATCTTGAGCACAAATTTAATAAGATTCATCTTTCCCAAGACAAATCTGCCTCCGGGTAGGAAATAGGATTCCGTTGTCACGCTTTCGCACGGTCAATTTTACCCTCCAGTTTTTCTATATTTTATCTCATATCCTAACTTCTCTGGTCAGTTCATCGTTAGGTTATATGTTGCGATTCATCTTGGTTAATTACTTCAATCCGAATATTATCAATACGTTGCAAAATAGAAAAAGATTCAATTAACTCAATTTTAGTAAAATTTTACTTAGACAACATTCATTTACCAAAAAGATCGAAATAAAACGATTACATAACTTTGGCTAGTTATTAGATTTAGCCTAAAAACATTATAACGACTAAAAAGATAAAAACAAACATAACAAACATAAATACTTAAGAAATTTTACCCGATTACAAATGCTGAATCAGAGGTCGTATTCTTCCGGATATTACAACGACTTCAACAACACCGAACTTCCGATAATTTCTCGAGCATTACAACAACACTACGATATTATTATTTTTGGCATAAGGCCTATTTACAACTACTAACTAAAAAGAAAATAAGGAGGAGATATATATATATATGCTATATGTATATATATATTGGTACACTCCGTCTGTTGCATCTGAGGCTCCTTTTATAGATGAAGTTCTTGGAGCCGGACCGGGCCGGGTTTGGGTCGGACTGGGCCGGTCTCATCATTACATTCATCCCCCTTAATTATCCAATTTTCGGATATAATTATATATTTTGGAATAAAACTTCTAAAATTCATATCTCGAGTTCTGGATCTCCAAATAACATGATTCAAGAGGCATCGGAAAGCTCTCGGAAAACTCTACAACTTTCATGAAGGACTCTTCTTCAGAAAATGTCGTTTTGATGAGCTATTCGTTTGTCGAAGATATTTCTCGATTACCATTAAATCAAATCGATTAGCCACTTGACCACTTAAGCTCTTCGATTGACCACTTAAACTCGTGACACTCTTTAAATTCTTTCAGAGATATGATTATTCTTCAAAATGTCGATTCTCGGGGTCTTGGCTTATACATCTGCAATAAAATACCACAAATACCCACGTAAATCTGACACAACATTCTAATTTACTAAAATCGGTACAAAATGATAACTTTTCACTATTATTACTAAGTTTTACTACTAACTACTCTAAGCTATAAAGATTAACATTTCATAATATTTATATCATAATTTCATATATTTTATATAGAATTCGTTGATAAAACATAATAATATAACGTATATTTAATCATATAAAAGTAGTATATCAACTACTCCCCACTTAAACTTTTGATCGTCCCCGAGCAAAAATAAATGTAATAAAAGATAATATAATTGATCAGATTATAATTTTTAATGTAATTTATATTTTCAATATTATAAATATATTACTTATTCTAATTTAAAATTGTAAGAAGACAAAAAGTGTATATAACTTAAATAGCTTAAACATCAAATATTATTTAGATGAAATTGTACATGTAATACTTAATAAGTATAAATAAAATATTATAATTATTTTTAATTGCAACTATTATGAAATCCTGGAATCGTAAACTTGGTCAGGTAGTTGACAAAATGGCTTATAAAGTTTAGGCTCAAGATGTTGGTTAATCGGGAAAAAAAAATCAAAAAGAGAAAGAGGCAAGTTGTACGTACCTACATCTTCATATTCTTGAAAAAAAACAATCTCGATTAATAGCATCTTATTTTTATTCCAACTATTTTTCAGATTTTTTTTTTTTTTTTCAAGAACTAAAAGCGTGAGTGTGTGTAGAAAATCAAACTTGCAAGCATTGCTTCATCAAGATTGACCGGAGTACTACTCTTTCGATCGAAAATTACAAGTCCGGTTTCCTTAAACTTGTAATCATTCTTGAGATCTTTATGATTCGACTTTTTCTTTTTCATTATATGCATTCATTCCCAGCAATAGGACATTTCGAGATAATACCCTAGCTGGACTACTATCATCAGGCAATCGGGAGCTTTTAAACCTCATAGTGATATAGGACATTTCGAGATAACACCCTACTGCACTCAAATCATTGGTAGCTACAACCGATATGTTCTTTTTATTTTTAAGTTGTCGATCAAAGATAAGGAAGATACCTGGTATTTGATTAATTCTGTGTAAATATGGTGCTTAGTTCTTAATTCTTTTATAGAAAATTAACATATCCGAACTCATTGCCAAAATCGACTATCTTGCAAGTGTCATGAGGTAAGATTGAATATACTAATACTTATCTAATTTTTCCAATCTCAGCATACACCAAAACTTAGCTTTTATGTCTTCATCTCTTTTCATAAGATGCATAAAACTTGCGAATTTTCAAGGAAATGTAGACCAAAATTAGCTAAAGGTCGGTTACTTCTAGTTAATCAATATAGCAATTTCGAGTGAGGTCTTGATCACTCTAATCAAGGCTGAAGTAGGAACAAAAATTGGAAATTTATTTAGGTAGGTTATTTGGCTATAGTTTATATTTTTGTGGTGCCAAAAATCGTCATCCCTAGTCCAATTCCAAACTCATAATTCATATTGAAAAGAAAATTATTCTAAAAATTTTACTTATAAATATCAACATACCTATATAATTTCATAAAAACAATATTTAATATTAATTACTCAATTATATAAACTTAAAATCTCGTTAAAATCTAAATTAGACATAAAATATAATTAAAATATATCTAATTTACTTTACTTGATTAAAAACTTATTCTTCCAAATTATATCATTTTTTATTCATATTTATATATTAACTACTTAATTTTAAAAAAAATTAAAACTAAAAAGTAATAAATTTTTTTTGATAATTTTAATAATTTATAACTATTTTTTCGAAAATTTTAATGAATTTTCTAACCTAACTCTACTCCCCACTTACGAAGTGGCATCGTCCCGATGTTCAATGAGTATTAAACAAGTAGGTTTGAAAATTATCTAATATCGTTATTATTCTGATTTCATTCTTAGCGTATACTAATACATTATTAAATAACAAGCAAACTTAAAAAACTTAAACATATATATTAAACAGGATAATAAAAACGATTACAATTAAAAAGACTTAACTAATTGAACTTAAAAACTACAAACTTAAACAAACTTAATCATAACTCTTAAAACTGAAAAACCATTTTAAATGGTTGACGAACATCCCGGTGTATCCACCGGCAATAATCCAACTCTATTATCTCTTGAAGGAAAGATTTCATCCGTCTCCCACTCACCAACTCCATTCATCTGAACGCACAGTCTTGAAATCATCCACGAAGAAGGCATAGGCTTCCCCCTACTGCCCCTCGTTATGGCAAACTCTAACACCATCCTCTGAATTAAAATTCCCCAATCTACATACTCACCAAATGCCAAGGCGTACAACAAAAGCATTTCATTATCACAAAGGCTCCCGAAATCCCAAGTAGGATACACCCTAGAGTTAATGAAATGTTTCCATGCCTTTAAATGTGGAAGTAAGGCATTTGTGGACAAATCGTGATTCGAATCAAAGAGTGGAAAAGACACTTGGAATGCCTCATGAGTTTTATTTAGATGATCATAGGCATTATTCAATCCCCACTTTATTTCAAAGTGTGGCGTCACAAAGTGAATTTCAAAAAGTTGATTAATAATGAGACGAAGAGAAGGGAACAAACTTAACGCTTACCGTGATAATTTGAGTATTTTCAATCATGGATGTCGACATCAAGGCGTAATAAAATTCTCTAACAATCGAGATATTTACTGCCCCTCTTGGCGCACTCACAAACTTTTTCCAACCGAATCCTCTGATCACAGTTTTACCCCATCGATCGAGTTTATCGAAATTCAAACCTTTCTCCAACTGGATTGGAGAATTAGCAAAATGAGGGTGTAAAAGTATATTATCGTTGGATGCTCGGGATTCTGGAGCTACAGCTTCCGGTGAGTTTGGTTCATACGAATTAACAGAGGGCGAGGAATGGTTTGACATTTTTTTTTTAAAAAAACAGATGAAAAGTTGAAAGTAAAAAGATAGACAGTAGATAGAAAGTAATAGGGATGCATGCTTTCTCATGCCTTTACTTCTTTTAATAGATAGGAAATAAACATACGTGGATGCATTAGACGAATTGGAGAATGAGTCACCCTTTTTCCCGGATCGGTCCGAGAATAGGCCGGCTCGGTCCGGCCTCAACATCCTTTCACCGAGTACAGAGGTAAAAGTCAATTTTGGTTTTACTTCCCTCACAAGTGTAACAATGAATACGTACGTTTAAAATTGATACTTATAAAATGATTAAAATCTTGAAAACGATTTTACTAATGATACAAAGTTCGTAAATATTTTTAGTATTATTAAATTTTTTATTTTTTTTATTTTTTATGAAATATTTTAAACGGTAACTTAAAACGATTAGAATAACTAAGACGAAACTAAAAATAAAAAACTACTATAAAACGAAACAATTAAAATAAAAAACAAACCAAAATCTAAATAAAAATGTCGAAAATAAAAACGTGCAGTAAAAATGTTTAATCAAATATAGTAATAAAATTCAATCTTCTTCATAATCTTCCTCAGGATCAAGACCCATAGAACTCATGCCAGTAGTGATATGCGCAAACTCAGCGAATCCTCCCCAACTAGACATCTCGGGTCTCTGAATACCTGTCGAAAATACACCGTACCCACTCGATTGGCTTCCAAAAGGATATGACATTGGATGAATGCTCGAGGTGGTGGAATAGGTGCTACCCACTCTGTAAGGTATACGGATCGGATGACAAGGTGGATAGGCGGGATCATCAAAATTAGGATTACTGAAGCAATCGCTCGTTCCTCCTTAAACCTCTACGAATATCGTCACACGATTACTATTACTTTCAGCATACAAAGCCATGTTGGCTTGACCACGTGCAACGTCCGAAACTAAAGATTGAAACATGTCATAAGTGATAGTGTTGGAGAAAGGAGTTTGTTGAGGCTGACTAGAAAAAGATGGAAAAGAAGAAGATGTGGAAACTGGTGGAGCTGGTTGAGTTTGACGACTTCTAATCAAAGAGCTTATTCTACCATCTGGAAGCCTAGTCAAACTTGGTCCAATCAGAGGTGCATCTGCCAGAGCTAACTTGTCATTAGGCAGGAATGGTACTCCCGACCTACGACATAAATCCGAAATAAAACAAGGAAAGTACAGATGACTTCCTGGTCTAGCGATGACAATGCTTTCGAAAAATCTTTTAAACATTACCTTTCCAACATCTACCTTCACATCATTTACCATCGCCCATGCGATACAAACATCTTCTTTTCCATAAGCCGTATGTTTACTCGAAGGATAGAGATTATGGCTAATAAACCTTTTAATCGCCCTTAAACCTCTAAAACACTTCCCGTAGTTAAACCTATTTTCAACCCACACACATGTTGAATCAAAAGCACTGAGCTCTCTTAAGGCGATCTGCTCAAGTGTTGCAGATCATCTAAATTCCAAACTACCTGTAATCTTCATTATCTGGAAAAACTTCAACTCCCAAAATCGCATTTATAACGGGCAGGTTAAAGGGAACATTTCTAGCTCTTAGGGGTGCAGATTTGCGACTCGAGAAGCTCATCCTGTGACAATGTAGACAAAACCGAATAAAACTCAGCTACTAAAGTCGTATTTATTTCCCCTTCTCTTTTGGCTGCTAATTCTAACCACTGACGTCTCGTAAAAATATCCTTAACTTCATCACCTAAGTCATCAAAATCTATTCCTCTTTCAACCAAAACATCACATTTACTATAAATCCTTTGATACGCATTCTTAGCTTCTTGTGATGCTGTTTTATTGAAGCTTACGGCTTCTTCTTCAGGTGATAAAATTATCGTGCCTACTACCGGAGTTGCTATAGAATGTTCGATTTCCGCTTCTTAGAGACTTTTCTACTCGACTCACCATTCTACGATATTGGTAAAGCCAATCAACAACACAACAACAAAAATAAACAACAAAAATAAAAATGTCACAACACACTCAAAAATCAAAACAGTTGAAATTAATCTAAAAATTATGAAAAATACGAAATTGATAACTAAATAAACTAAATAATACCTTATAATGAAGCAAACGTTGAAAAATAGGCCGGAAAAGTTGTAAAGTCGCTGGAATAAAAATGGAGCTTGTTTTTTATCCTTTTTTATTTTTTCAACTTTTGTGGAAGAGAGGAGATGAAAGGAGGAAGAAATCAAGTGGTGGGTAGTGTGAGATGAAATTTTAATGTTTTACAAATTCAAAGGATCAAGTCAGAATTCCTATGCATAAAAATTAAAATTCGATGGAAGAATTGAAAAAAATTTGAGTAATGGGGTTTTGGGGTGTGGATGCGCGCAAGAAATTAGGAAGAAGAAGAAGAAGAAGAAGAAGAAGAAGAAGAAAAGGGGTCCCCGTTTTTTTTATGCAATTAGACCCCGGATCGGTCCGGGTTAATGGCCGGATCGGTCCGTGTACAAATTTTTTACTTTTTCCGATTTTTTACTTTTTATGATTTTTGATTAAAAACTTATAAAAAACTCTAATAAAACTTAATTAAACTTGATTAAAATCTTAAAAATAATTTTATAACAATTTTTAAAAATTTAATAAAATCTTTATAAAACATAATAAAAAGCTTATAAAAATTTAATAAATTTATATTAATTCTTATAAAATATCTAAATTAAAACTAAAAAACTTTTATAAATTTTTTATAAAACTCCTTAATTTTATAAAGATCCATTTTATAAAATTTTCAGAAGTTATAAGAAAATTTTATAAAATATAAGAAAAGACTCGAAACTTAAGGGGTTCCTGATTCTTCGATTTCTAAATCTTTCAGAGTTACGATATAACGTTCAATCAACCTAACTCCTAAAAACGAAGCATTTGAATTATCTCTTGGAATTCCGTCGATTTTTCGGATAACCACCTAATCGTGCCCTTCCTAACAATATTCAAACACTCATCCCGGGATTTGGTTGTGTTTTTCCCACAAGTCATTCAACATGTTCACTTTTTCCACATTCTCGCATCTCATCGTAAACTTTGATCTTCTTTTATTGCACTCCTTGATGTTCCATTACAAACTTCTTTCAATCTAATCTCTCTCAACAATTTCTTATTTTGTTCAAAAACTAAAGCTTCTTTAGCAAACGCGACATTTTTTTATCAAGGCCTAATTTCAAAAGTAAAACAAAACTCATAATCTATCTAAAAAAGGCATCCAGTTCTTTTACGTCTATCCGGTAAAAGACGAAAAGATTTTAAACATAAATAAAAACACAGAAAAGTAGAGTAAAGATAGATAGCACCTAGTATTCGGCTGATTTCAGTTTCTCTGCTTTTGGTTTTTCGTTTTCTTTTTCAATTTGTCGGGGATCAATCGAGAGCATTACTTCTTCTTTCAAGTGTGATTCCTTCTCCTCCACAAATAACTTTACTCTGTGGCCATTGGCTATAAAAGTCGTATTTCCATCGCTTAGTTCAACAACTCAGATTTGTAAACTCGTGTTACTTTAAATGGACTGCCCATCTTGATTTAAGCTTACACGAAAACAACTTTAAACGTGAATTGTACAAGAGCACTCGATCACCTATATGGAACTCACGTTTAAAGATTCTCTTATCATGGAAAGATTTCGTGCGTTCCTTGTAGATTCGAGCATTTTCATAAGAATCGAGACGAAATTCTTCTAGTTACATTAATTGAAGCAATCTATGATCACCGACTGACCTTAGGATCGAAATTCGTAAATCTAATAGCCCGTAAGGCTCGGTGTTCTAACTCAACTCGGGAGATGACAAGACTTACCAAAGACTAGCTTATAGGAGAACAACCAATTGGTGTTTTAAAAGTCGCTCAGACGCCCATAATGCATCATCTAATTTAACTGCCCAGTTTTTACGATTTGAATCCACTTGTTTTCTCCACGATTCTTTTGATTTCTCTATTTGACACCTCTACCTGTCCACTGGTTTACGGATGATAGAGCGTTCCTAACTTATGCGTTACACCATATTTTTCAACTATCTTAGTAAATGGTCTATTGCAAAAGTGTGACCCTCTATCACTAATGATAGCCCTCGGAATGCCATATCTGGTAAATATATTCTTTTTAAGGAATCGTATGACAACTTTGGTATCATTATTGGGAAGAGCTTCAGCTTCTACCCATTTCGAAACATAATCTACCATTACAAGAATAAATCTTTCTCCAAAAGATATAGGGAAAGGTCCCATGAAATCTATACCCTAAACATCAAATAACTCACATTCTAAAATAGGTTGCATAGGCATTTCATGTTTTTTAGATATATTTCCCCATTTTTGACAATTCTCACAAGATTTAACATACTTATAAGCATCTCTATATAGTGTAGGCCAATAAAAACCATATTGTAAAACTTTAAAAGCAGTTTTCCAACCTCCATGATGACCTCCTGCCTCACGATCATGACAAAATGATAAAATACATAAAATTTCATTATCAGACACACATTTTCTGATTATCCCATCCGAACATTTACGGAAAAGGTCCGTTCCTCCCAAGAATAAAATTTTAAGTCATAAAAACTTTTTTTCTGCCAAGTCCAATGAGACGGAATATAATCACAAAGTTAAGTAATTAACGATATCTCCAAACCAAGGTGACATTTCCTTAGAAGGAATTCTATTCTTTAATAACTGCATAGTTGAAGGAGTATCTATTCTAAATAGTTGTTCATCAGGAAATGAATCTTTAATTTCATTTCCTATTTCTTCATCATTTTCCATTCTACTTAGATGATCTGCTACTACATTCTCACTTCCTTTTTATCTTTAATTTCAATATCGAATTCTTGAAGTAAGAGAATCCATCTAAGAAGACGAGGTTTAGCATCTTTCTTACTCAAGAAATACTTGATCTTTGAATGGTCTCAGATAAATTATTACCTTAGAACCAACAATATACGATCGAAATTTATCTAAGGCAAAAATCACAATAAACAGCTTCTTTTTACAGTAGTTGCATAATTTAGTTGAGCAGTGTTTAATGTGTGAGATGCATAGTAAATAGCTTCGAGAATTTTGTTATATCTTTGACCTAAAACAGCTCCTACAGCTAAATCACTTGCATCACACATAATCTCAAACGGCAAACTCCAGTTTGGTGCTACTAAAACTGGTGCAGTAGTTAATCTCGCTTTTAGGGTCTGAAAAGCTTCCATACATTTACTATCAAAGTTAAAAGGTACTTCTTTTTCAAGCAAATGACTTAGAGGCTTTGCTATTTTCGAGAAATCTGCAATGAATCTTCTATAAAATCCTGCATGTCCCAGAAATCCTCTTAGAGTTCTTAAATTAACTGGTGGAGGTAATTTTTCAATTACTTCGACTTTAGCTTTATCAACTTCAATACCTTCTTCAGAGATTCTATGACCTAAAACAATTCCTTCTGATACCATTAGATGACATTTTTCCCAGTTTAGTACTAGATTGGTATCTTCACAGCGTTGTAACACTCGTTCTAAGTGTAACAAACAAACATCAAATGAATCTCCGTAAACACTAAAGTCATCCATAAAAATTTCTAAGAATTTCTCAACCATATCAAAGAAATATAGCCATCATACACCTTTGAAACGTAGTTGGTGCATTACATAAACCAAACGGCATTCTTTTATAAGCAAAAGTTCCATAAGGACAAGTGAAAGTAGTTTTTCTCTATCTCCTACTTTGCAATAAATATCTCAGAAATATCCTGAATAACCATCTAAGAAACAGAATACTTATGTCCACTTAAACGCTCCAACATCCGAACTATGAATGGAAGTGGATGATGATCTTTCTTAGAATGATCATTTAGTTTTCTAAAATCAATGCACATTCGATAACTCAGTAATCTCTCTTGTCGGAATCCATTCATTCTTTTCATTCTCTTTCACCGTGAAACCTCCTTTCTTTGGTACCACTTGAGTTGGACTTACCCATTCACTATCCTCGATATGGGAAAAATTATCCCCATTTCTAATAGCTTAATGACCTCTTTCTTAACAATTAACTGCAAATTTGGGTTGAGGCGGCGTTATGTTGAATACAAGGTTTAGCATCTTCCTTCGTAATTATCTTATGAACGCAAATCTCGTGGCTAATACCTTGAATATCGGCAACTTGTCCATCCAAAAGCTTTCTTATGCTTTTTCAACATTCTAAGTAATTGATCTTCTTGTTGCTCGATTAAAGATGATGAAATAATAACCGTAATAGATTATTAGTTTCAAGAAAAGAATACTTGATTTAAAGGTAACGGTTTCAATTCCAGTTCTTAGGTGAATCTTCCAAAGTGATGGTTTAAGAACTGGTCCTTCTAGTTCTAATTCCAAATACTTATGCCATGATGGTTTAAAAGTAAAACTTCCTTTATCTAGAGAAAGGATTATCTCTTTCATTTCGGTGTCTTTCTCATCTTCCTTATAGATAGACAGAGTTAAGCATTCTTCTAATCTGTCTTCAAAAGTTGGTAATCGAATATCATAGATGTAATGAATATCTTCTATAAAAGAACATGATTCTGTGATCTGTATGGATGGTTCATAGCTTTGAAAATATTGAAAGCAACTTCATCTTCATTGACTCTCGAATTAACTCTCCTTTCTGGATATCTATTAAAGTTCTTCCCCAGTAGCTAGAAATGGTCGACCTAAGATAAGTGGCGCTGAATATCCTTCTTCCATTTCCATAACTACAAAGTCTCTTTGGAAAATAGAACTTGTCTACTTTAACCAATATGTCCTCAATAATTCCTTTAGGGTATTTAATCGATCTATCTCGCCATTTGCAGTCATTTCGATCTTAAGTAAGCTTTCCTATGCCTAGCTTTCTATAATCCTCATAAGACATGAGATTTATACTAGCTCCAAGAACACATAAGACCTTCTTAAACAAAAATCCTCCAATTTCACATGGGATGGTAAAACTTCCAGATCTTTCAGTTTAGGTGGTAACTTATGTTGCAAAACCTATGAGAACATTCTTCATTTAGGCATATATTCTCATATTCCTCTAATTTTTCTTGTTTGATGTAATATCTTTCGTAAACTTTCCATAAGTAGGCATACTAATTAGAGCTTCGATAATGGGATATTAACATGAATATGACGAAAAGTATCAAGGAAACGAGCATACTTACGATCGCTTTAATCTTTTAATTTGATCTTTAGGTGGGTAAGGTAAAGATTCTAAATCTATAACCTTTGATCCCAAAGTCATTTTCTCTTTTCCTTTCTCCTTAAACTTTTGAGTATTACTTGATCGCCAAGTATCATGATCTTGAGTTTTTTCTTTTAAAACATTCCCTGAATCAATCTCTACTTGATTCCTTCATTCTTCTTGTTTTTCATCCTTGTTTTCATTATCTTCTATTCTAACATGTTCCTTGAATAAAGTCCTTAAATCTTTATCCATGGGATCTTTCAAAATCTTAGGATTTTTACCCATTTTTCACCTTCATTCTCGTGTTCCAAACTTCTATTCCTTTTCAAGAAATTCTCTATAATTTCTTCTTCCTCATCATGAATTCAAGTTCATCTTTAGTTTCATCATTTTTTTCATCTAAATCATTTTCTACTTCATTATTTCCGAAGTTTTCTACTCCATTACTACCACGAGTTTTCTACTTCTCGTAACTACAACATTTACCTCTCTTGGGTTTCTTTCAAGATTGCTTGGTAATCCTCCGGAGGTCTCATCATATTACGTTCACCTTCCCTACTCAAATGATCTTCCATATTCCTTAATGTGGCTTCTATCGCTTCTCATTCTCGTATCATGTCCACTCATAGATGTTTTCATTGAACTCAAATCCTTAGAGATCTGCACTATAGAAGTCATCATTGTTTCCATATTCTTAGCTTGAGTAGATACTACACCTATCATATTTTCCATTAGTTTTTTCCATTTTTAAACTCCTTCTGAAGGTTGAGTTGAACTTTGAGTTACTGGTATACTTTGAGTGGTATGTTGAGGATAGGATCTAGGTAATGATTGTAAATTCTGATTAGATGTATTTTCTTGATAAACTTGATTATTATTCATATTCCTATCTTCGAATCGGATATGGCGGTTGTCCTTGCTTACTAGGGTTTTCAGACCATCGAAATGTAGGGTGATCTCTTCTAATAGCATTAAACGAGTTTGAATATGCATTGTTCAAATTCCAATGCTGCTGAAGAAAACTCACCTCCTCTCTTGAATATCCTGTTGGTTCTTCGATTCGTAATGGCATATTATCCTGATTTGAGTATTCAGTTGGTGTACTATTTTCTGAACTTTGGTTTTTGTTCGATTGTAGGCCATCAAATTTCCTACTCAAATTT
This sequence comes from Gentiana macrophylla, assembly GCA_026214975.1. Taxonomy (NCBI): domain Eukaryota; kingdom Viridiplantae; phylum Streptophyta; class Magnoliopsida; order Gentianales; family Gentianaceae; genus Gentiana; species Gentiana macrophylla. The sequence goes on along the minus strand of CM047808.1, from coordinate 119,874,628 downwards.
TCTAAATGTGCTAGAACTTCCGTATTAGATGTACATTCTCCTGCAAAAGCTACTTTTCTCGTGCTAGAACCGGTTTCCCACATTCATTATTTTTGGAAATCTTTTCTATAGCATCGTAAACTATTTGTGCTTCACTCATCATTAAAGAACCACCACATGCATGATCTACATCTCAGCCGCACGTGAATCTTTTCTTAATTTACGACGAAAAGTTGAATTTGCATATCTAAGGAATAACCATGGTCGGACAGGCTCTTAACAATTTTTAAATCTTTCCCGAGGCATTCCCAAGTGTTTCTTCAGATCCCTGTCTAAAGTTAGCAACCTCGACTTTTAATTCCAATTTCGTCCTGAGTGAAATATTGTTTCAGAAATTCAGTTTGAATATCCTCCCAACTTGTAAGTGAATGATGTGGAAGAGACATAAACCAATCATGGGCTCGTCCTTTTAAAGAAAAAGGAAACATAGTCATCCTCGTTAGTTTCTTATGAGCACCTTGACTTTTGGTCAGTATTGCACAGCTTCTTCAAAAGATAGAGATGATGATGTGGATCTTCATCATCCTCTCCTAGAATTGGGCTCTTGCGTCAATTAAACCAAAAGATGAGATTTAATTTGAAATTATTCGCTCCCTTCATTGGGTAAAAGTATGGGATTATTAGTCCGGTTTCTTCTTATGGTTTGATCACGAGATAGGTCTCGGGTTTGGTGGGTTATTACGATTATTCTCGGTTCGATCTTGATTATTTCTATTATTATGATTTTGATTATTATTAGGGTTAACGGGGTTTTGTCCATGCCTGGAGCATGATCTAGCCTATGTTCATTTGTTTCATCACTAGTTTCACCATTTCAGTATTTTTATTAGAAGATGATTCCGTTGGAGATTTTCCAAGGAGTCCTAAGTCGGGTTTGACCACGCTTTACTCTCTATTCAGAATCGCCTTCGTAAGCGCTTATGTCGGGCTTATAAGGAGTAAGTGAGGCATTACCGCTTCGGTCATCAACTAACGAAAATAAAAAAAATGCTCGAGTTTTATAGAAGAAGAAAATTGGTACTAAAAGAAAGTAGATACCAACGAAAAATAAAATAGAAATGAGATAAGAAAAAGTGTTGATTTATCCTCGAGAATTTTGAGCTAATACAAGTAGTAACCATAGACACAAAGAAATAAATTAGCGACGTGTTCCCGCAACGGCGCCGTAAAAGTCGACGGACGCTTTCTAGTGCTATGCAATCCTTACTTTGCGATGTACCGGGTCAAATCATAGTGCTAGTGTAGTGAGTCGAGTGTCGAATCCTCGAGGAAACGTGGTAATTCTTTTAAGTGTGGTTAAACACCAAAGAGCATTATTAACTCGATCTAAACCGCAATTTTATAACACAGATTACTACTATTCTACTTAACATAAAGTAAATGCGTAATTTAAAAGTTATTCTAATATAATATATATAGATATATAAATATATATAGATGTACATGGATTGTAAAATATATATATATATATATATATATATATATATATATATATATAGATACCAATATATAGTTTATAAAAATAGACTAGATGAGATAATTTTATAGAACTAGCCAAAGTTTATATAATTGATTTATAAGATCTTTTCATGTGGAATGTGCTCAATCTTTCCTTTTATATTAGGTCCAATTGAGTAAATGAAACGGTGCACTCCTCGAGGTTAACAATTCCTCCTCACACGAGCGTATGAAATTGTCATATGTCAAATTGTCGCCGCTTTAATCTCCACAATCGCCCCATGCTAATATCGCTAGTCTCGAGCAGTACCGAGTACAAATCTACCCCGGATAAAAGAGGTTATTCCGCTTGTCGACGGCCGATGTTATTCAAAAGGCTCCGGTTGTCGCGGATCGATTTAACTTTCCGGTGTTAGTTTCAATTAAATCGTTGATTTTAACATTATTACGATCTTGAGCACAAATTTAATAAGATTCATCTTTCCCAAGACAAATCGCCCCTTTGGTAGGAAATAGGATTCCGTTGTCACGCTTTCGCACGGCCAATTTTACCCTCCAGTTTTTCTATCTTTTATCTCATATCCTAACTTCTCTAGTCAGTTCATCGTTAGGTTATATGTTGCGATTCATCTTGGTTAATTACTTCAATCCGAATATTATCAATACGTTGCAAAATAGAAAAAGATTCAATTACCTCAATTTTAGTAAAATTTTACTTAGACAACATTCATTTACCAAAAAGATCGAAATAAAACGATTACATAACTTTGGCTAGTTATTAGATTTAGCCTAAAAACATTATAACGACTAAAAAGATAAAAACAAACATAACAAACATAAATACTTAAGAAATTTTACCCGATTACAAATGCTGAATCAGAGGTCGTATTCTTCCGGATATTACAACGACTTCAACAACACCGAACTTCCGATAATTTCTCGAGCATTACAACAACACTACGATATTATTATTTTTGGCATAAGGCCTATTTACAACTACTAACTAAAAAGAAAATAAGAAGGAGGAGATATATATATATATGCTATATGTATATATATATATATTGGTACACTCCGTCTGTTGCATCTGAGGTTCCTTTTATAGATGAAGTTCTTGGAGCCGGACCGGGCCGGGTTTGGGTCGGACTGGGCCGGTCTCATCATTACATTCATCCCCCTTAATTATCCAATTTTTGGATATAATTATATATTTTGGAATAAAACTTCTAAAATTCATATCTCGAGTTTTGGATCTCCAAATAACATGATTCAAGAGGCATCGGAAAGCTCTCGGAAAACTCTACAACTTTCATGAAGGACACTTCTTCAGAAAATGTCGTTTTGATGAGCCATTCGTATGTCGAAGATATTTCTCGATTACCACTAAATCAAATCGATTAGCCACTTGACCCCTTAAGCACTTCGATTGACCACTTAAGCTCGTGACACTCTCTAAATCCTTTCAGAGATATGATTATACTTCAAAATGTCGATTCTCGGGGTCTTGGCTTATACATCTGCAATAAAATACCACAAATACCCACGTAAATCTGACACAACATTCTAATTTACTAAAATCGGTACAAAATGATAACTTTTCACTATTATTACTAAGTTTTACTACTAACTACTCTAAACTATAAAGATTAACATTTGATAATATTTATATCATAATTTCATATATTTTATATAGAATTCGTTGATAAAACATAATAATATAACGTATATTTAATCATATAGAAGTAGTATATCACTTACCATTATACATACTACTTTGTGCCCTCCCTATCGCGGACTGACTATCGCAGTGTAAGCTGATAGCAGCCACAGGCTTAGGCCAACACGGAATATCCTCTAGAAATTCCTAAGCCACTCGACTTCTTCTCCACCTTTATCCAATTGCTATGAACTCGCTTCCATTGTAGAGCGAGCTATGCACGTTTGTCTCGTAGACTTCCAGACACAAAGAAGACCACCAATCGTGAATAAGTATCCACTGGTGGACTTCGACTCTTTCGTGTCTGATATCCAGTTCACATCACAGTATCCTTCTAATACTGCTGGATATCTTGTAAATCGTAATCCCGCACTCATAGTGTACTTCATGTACCTCAACAACCTATTTAAGGCTTTCCAATTATTATGATCCGGATTACTCGTGAACCTACTCGGTTTATTCACTCGCACATGCTAAGTCCGGTCGTACAATTGGTTATGTACATCGACTTCCAATCACTTGAGAATACCTCAATTGATCCACGTGTTCACCTCTATTCTTGGCTAAGTGCACACTTAGGTCAAGAGGAGTGCTCACCGGACTTTCATCAAAGACGTTAAATCTTTTCAAAACAGACTCAATATAATGAGTTTGTGACAATGCAAGTCCATCGTAATCTAGAGATCTTAATCCCTAGTATTACATCCAGAACTCCTAGGTCCTTCATATCGAAGTTCCTTGTCAACATCTTCTTGGTATTCATGATGATATCATGAGTACTTCCCATTATCGACATGTCATCCACATATAGACATACTATAACATTGGCATTAGGTGTGTTCTTAACGTGGACACATTTATCACACTCGTTAATCTTAAATCCATTTGACAACATAACATTATCAAACCCGATATGCCAATGCTTTTGGTGCTTGTTTAAGCCCATACAAAGACTTAACGAGTCTACACACCTTGCTCTCTTGCTCTAGAACAACAAACCCCTGGGTTGTTTCATGTAAATTTCTTCTTCCAACTCACCATTCAAAAGGCGGTCTTCACATCCATTTGATGGATTTCCAAGTTATTGACTCGCAATTTGTAGCAATGAGAACCCTTATAGAAGTGATTCTCGTCACTGGTGAGTAGGTATCAAAAAAGTCAAGGCCTTCCTTCTGTCGGAACCCTTGGGCCACCAACCTAGCCTTGTACTTATAGATAGAACCATCAACCTTTAACTTCTTCTTGAAGATCCACTTGCATCCGAGTGGTTTGTTTCCTGGTGGAAGATCAACCAACTCCCAAGTGTGGTTTTGCATGATGGAATCTATTTCACTGTTTATAGCTTCTTTCCAGAAAGGAGCTTCTGGAGTAGACATAGCCTCTGCATATGTCCGGGGTTCGTTTTCTACCATATAGGTCAGAAAATCAGGACCATAGGACTACGACGAGGTTCCTCAGGTTCTTGAGGATCACCCTCTCCTTCAGACTCATAAGTCCACTTGCTCATGCTTGCTTCTTGTTTTTCTTTCTCCTTACAGGGAAAAATATCCTCAAAGAACACAACATTCCTAGACTCGATGATGACATTTTCATGTACATCAGAGACGTCCGATTTATGTACCAAAAACCGATAGGCACTACTATTGAGAGCATATCCAATGAATATACAATCAATGGTTTTGGGCCCTATCTTCACTTGCTTTGGTTTAGGTATTTCAACCTTAGCCAAACACCCCCACACTTTCATGATTTTGTAGTTAGGCTTGTGACCTTTCCACAATTCATACGGTGATTCATCTTTCTTCTTAGAAGGAATTTTATTAAGAATGGAGTTCACGAGAGGATAGCTTCCCACAAGTTCCGAGGTAAACCCAACTAATCAACATAGCATTCATCATCTCTTTCAGAGTTCGGTTCTTGCGCTCAAGCAATACCGTTTGATTGAGGTGTATATGGTGCTTTGTCGTTTGATGAATGATGCGGCGCGAGCAAAATTCATTAAACGGTGCATCATATTCGCCACCACGATCACTACGGACATTCTTTATCCGTTTGCTAAGTTGATTTTCAACTTCATTCTTATAATCCTTAAAAGCTTCAAGAGCTTCGTCTTTGCTTCTCAGCAGATAAACATAACAGCATCTGGTACAATCATCAATAAAAGTAATAAAGTACTTTTTACCACCTCTAGTTTGCACAAATTTTAAGTCACATATATCAATGTGAATTAAATCTAGAGGTTCTGTGTTCCTTTCAACCATTGGAAACGGTGCTTTAGCTAACTTAGCTTCAACACATATTTGGCATTTGTGATTACGATCAATTTTTACGTTGGGAATTAAATCTAGATTCATCATCTTTCGAATCGATTTATAATTAGCATGTCCTAATCTACAATGCCATAAACAAGAAGACTCAAGCAAGTAAACGGAAGCAGTAGTCATCTTATTAGCCTTTTTTGGCACAACAGTTTTGGGTACAACGGTCATTACATTCATTTTGAACATACCATCTACCAAGTACTCCCTCCCAACATACATATCAAATTTGGATAAAACTACTTTATCCCCACCAAAGACCATCTTGAATCCATTCTTCACCAGAAGAGCACCAGAAACAAGGTTCTTGCGCATGTCAGGAACATGCAGCACGTTGTTGAGTGTGAGTTCTTTGCCAGAAGTCATCTTCAATATGACCTTTCCCACACCTTCAGCCTTCGCGGAAGCAGAGTTTCCCATAAAGAGTTGTTCACCCTCGACAGCCTTATAATCAGAGAACATCTCTTTCAGAGCGCAAACATGGCGAGTAGCCCCTGTGTCAATCCACCAATCACGGGTATTCCCGACTGTGTTGCATTCAAAAACCACAGCCGACAGGTTCATCTCCTGCATGCCTTCAGCCACCACTTCAGCAAGATGGGCATGTGACTTGACCTTTTTCTGTGATCTACATTCACTTTGGCGATGCCCTGGCTTTCCACAGCTTGTAACAACTTCCAAAGAATCTGTTGCTTGACCTTCTTATTGTCTTTGGACCTTGATTAGGCCGCTTACGCTTTTTGCCTTTGTTGCTCACTTCGACCAAGTTCGCTTTGGGTCGCCCATCGTAAAGCTTCTTTCGACCTCTTGTTCTCGCTCCTCAATCCGCAGACGCTGCTGCTAGCTCTTCCATAGTCATCTCTTTCTCGCTTGTGCATCAAGTAATTCTTGAAATCCTTCCAAGAGTGGGGAAGTTTTCCAATCACAAAGAAGAACCTAGAATTGTTCACAAATCATCATTTTTCCTCCGGGATCTCGAGATGATCACCGTAGCTCCTCAACTGACCGACAACAGGTCTTGGAGTCTACCATCTTGTAGTCCATGAATTTGACCACAGCAAATTTCTTCGAGCCAGCATCCTCGATTTTGTACTTTTTCTCCAAAGCCTGCCACAAGGATTTAGCAGACTTTTGTGAGCAATACACCCCATAGATCGAGTTCTCCAAAAAAACTCAGGATGTAGTTCTTGCACAGGAAGTCAGAGTGCTTCCAAGCATCCAAAGCCGTGACAGAGGCATTATCTCCTTCCTTCAAGGCAGGAGGATCCTCAGTCAGCATCCGAGCCAAGCCAAGAGTGGTCAGATAGAACAGCATCTTCTGTTGCCACCTCTTGTAGTTCAAGCCACCAAACTTTTCCGGTTTTTCCCCTTGAGGTCCGGAATTGTTCTGCGCAGGTGCAGCAGTAGGTGCAGCAGAGGTACTCCCTTGCTCAGTTGTTGCCATTTCTGTAAACATAGAAGATCGACAAATCAAGTTTTGTTCGTCCTCAAACGAACGTGTATGTGAAGAAAGAGTAGAAGCGAGTTATCGCTTTGGCCTCAACCAAATCAAGCGAGGATATAAATAAATTAAACAATCTAGCAGATCCAGTAATTTAACACGTAAAAACACACGAATTCAAAAATCATCTTAAGCTTGTTGGTGGTAAGTGACGTGTGTGGAGTGATTTATGAACGGATCCGTAATTCACGGATATAATTACGGAAATTAAATGCAGAAAATAATAACTTGAAATAAAATCTAATTTTATTATTCAGATCTAGCAAATAAAATCGATTATGGTGCAGATCTAATAAATTAACAGAACTATATGATAGATCTAACGAAACACGACTCTACTAGATATAGATCTAACAAAATATGCAACTAACGTACAGATCTGACATAAACGATTGAGAAAATTAAAATACAGTGCATAAATAAAGACAAACCGAGGCGAGTTATGAAACTCTTTCCTTAAGACAGATTGCTCCGGTATGGTGCCCACGGTAGTAGCAATTGCCTCCCAAGATACAACGGCTTACGTCCTGGATTGAGAGGCACTTCAACAATCCAAGCTCCGGCGAACTTACAACGTGCTCCGACTTCTCTTCGACTCAAAAACTAACTATATGCTCGACCACTTTTAGTAGTGGAAGATGTAAGAGAAAATCAATGCTTCAACCTTCATCATTGGGGTTCTTTATATAGTGGAGAGGAGGAGCCAATGCTTGAATGTGATTGGCCAGAACACATCACCAGTCTTTTCCCCTTGGAAAAGAAATAGGGGCCGAAAATTTTATTAAAAAAAATTGCCAAATTATTTCCACAATTCTGATTGGTCGGATGACTTGTCTTCTGAATTCTGATTGGTCCGATGATTTAACCACTCGACTTTTCCCTCAAGAAAAGTCATGTGGCTGAAAATAATTATGCAATTTCGAAATTAATTTAATTAAATTAATTCCGAACCGACTTAATTAATCAGAATTCGTTTCCATATTATTCTGGAACCTTCCAACCGTCTCACGATTAACTAATTAATTTCTGGTTAATTTCAAAGGAAATTTTGTCCAAAAAATTAATAGTAACACCCGAACCGAGCTCGAGCTCGAGCACGAGCCGAGCCGGCCGGACGGACGGCGGCGGCGCGCGCGCGCTTGTGGAAATATCTAAGTCCTCCCTTTTGCACAAAAGTGTCTTGCCCCTTGGGGCACATTTATAAGAGCACACACTAGCCCTTATATATGGAGCTCAAGTCTCCCATCTTTCCAATGTGGGATATTGAGTTGAGGTACTCCCTTCAACTCTTATCTCCAACACATTTCAACCAACTTTAGGCATTAATTTCTCATTCACCCGATATCCGAATCGAGTGATTCCAAAGCCAAACATTATCTACTCCGTGAGTAGAATATTTAGACGTAATAAGCTCCCGGTGAATCTCACCGGAGCGTATCCAAAATTCGCGCTAAAGTTGACCATTTTAACCCCATTTCATGGGATATCTCCAACAGCTCGATCATCGAATGAACCCGTATACAAAATCGCGATTTGTTCCCAAATTAGACACAAAATCAGCTCATTTGTTTGCAATCGGTGAGTACTCATCGCCATGATCTTCACCGGGAGTAGATACACGGAGCAACCATGAAACATCACCGATTGAATTCTCAAGTAAAGAAATCATCTTTCAAATGTCAGCACTGTATAGTATCATCAAGTATATGACGAGTTGGGCGTTCATCCAAATCATGACTCGCTCTTGCCGCTTGACGTAGCAACAAAGCGGGCCTACCTGCTTGGATTTGATATCTTGACATTCTTGTCTCATTCGAATTAACTTCATCGGCAACTTTGGAAACCATTAACTAGATCGAACAACTCGGGCTCTTTCATATGTCATTCTCGGGTTGAAAATGATGTTTACCACCTCTTGGGTTCATCTCGAGTAAGCACTTGGTGACATCCCGAGGGAGTTAACGGAGAGAGCTCCGACATAGAGGTCTAAAGCAACGGAGTTAATAGCTTTGCGAAGTCGTTTTTGAAAATTAACACACCTCTTGCGAAATATTCTTCGAAGTCTTTGTGAAGATAGTCACTGTTAAGGGTGAATTTATACGATTTATAACGTTATATTCTATGATATTTTCCCCCGTATTTGTACTAAATTGCATAAGAAACGAGTGTTTAACGGAAATATTGAGTAAATGAGGTTTTAAATAAGTTATTCGCAAAATTGGTTAATTTAGGTGTTTTAATTGTGATTTTTATGATTATTTGGACGATATTACATTTTGCGATGTTTTAATGTGTTATAGGTACATGTTTGATGCTCAAATGTTGATCAAAAAGAGGTAAGAGTCGAGCTAATTGATGATAAAAAAAAGATAATGATGATTGGATTTGATGGAAAGAGATAGAGATGAAGAAATCAAGATGAAGTCGACCTGGATCAAGCGTCCAAAGCAGCCTTGAATCAAGGCGTCGTGAGTGGACGGGCGTTTGGTCATCTAAACGAGCGTCCAGGAAAAGAAGTTTGGTTCAGGATGTTCAGATTTTCAGCGAACGAGCATCCAATTTAGTGAAGGACGGGCGTCTGATCCAGCTCGGCCCGATTCGAAGAAGTTAACATAAGCCAGACGGACGTTCACCCTTTCCAGACGGGCGTCCGAACGCCGACTTAGCTGAACCGCCTTCGAATTCTATATAAGGCAGCGTATTTTCTCCACAATCACATCATATATTCGAACCCTAAAACCCTAGGGGTGGCTAAGCTGGGATTTTCCTTTGTTTTCATATAATTTCTCTTTAGATTCTTTTATGCAATTTTACTCAAACAATTCCAAGTTCCAAGAGGATGTCTAGAGGCTAAAACCCTCTAGAATAAGCGTTGCCAGAAGCCGTTCTACCAACACTTTGATTTCGTTTCAGGATTATCTTGTGAGTATTTTATTCAAGTTGTATCTTTATTATCGTTTATCATTGTTTATTGCAATTTTATCGAAAGATGCTTGCACGTGTGATGTTTATATTGATGAAAATCTTGTTAAACCCTAGATCAATATAATAAAGATTAGATTTTCACCCTATAAAACAACGAGAGTTAATTAGGTTGAATCTCTAGATAATTAGATTGAGAAATCTTACACCTTCGCTTTGAAAGTAATAATCTTTTAAATCGAGAGATAGAAGATTAAGAAACGAACTTTTCTAAGGAATTAGGAGTTCATGCCCTAGTGAGGTGAATCACAACTTGGTTAAAGATCATGAGGTAATCCGGATTGAAATTGAATGTTGGTAGGATAGGTGGATCAATTGCTTGTTCGCTCAGAAACTTATTGATTTAAACCCCTTGAATTTGAATTGTTTAGCTTAGTTAGTCTTTTATTGCATATTAGGTTTAGTTAAGTTTAAATTGGTTTGAAACTATCTTTCCGGCTTTAGATCCTTGATCTTCTCATCCGATTTTACGTTATTGTCATCTTTCTTGTGAATTATTTACCGTTTCCATATCTGCTTAGTTTAGTAATCGTGACATAGGTTAGTTAGTTAAACAAAAACTAGGGTTAGCAATCGCGCCTCCCGTAAGATCGACCCGGCATTAACCACTATTACTACGATCCTTATACTTGAGGTTAACCGGATTATTACTTGTTTGTTTTGTTAGATAAAATCCGTGACAAGTTTTTGGCGCCGTTGCCGGGGAATCGGTACGGTTGTCCAGTTCATTATTAATTTTTCTAAAGTTGTTCTCTTTTGTTTTTCGTAGGTAGTTTGTGTTATCTAGTGATTATTAATTTTTCATAGGTTTGTGTTTAGGTTCCAATTAGGGTTTTGTTTAGTTTTCGTGTTTTGTTTGGACCTGTTTTCGTGTTTAGCAGCGTTTATGTACTTCAGTTTGAACGTAAACGGGCGTCTGAGCTATTGGACGCCCGTCCGTCCAAATCTGATCGTCTCTGTTTGTGTTTTGCCCGAGCGAGGCGAGCGTCCTAGTAACTTGGGCGCCCGTCTCGTTTTTTCTCGGTAGACGTCCGTCCAAAGAACTTGGACGCCTGCCTGGCCTGCTTTGTTTGTCGCTTTTTTTTATTTATTTTTGTTTTAGGTAGATATCGTGGTCTAGGGTTTCTGTTTTTCGTAGGTAGGTTTCGTAGGTAGGGTTCTGAGGTTGAATTATCTGACTCCACGTTTTTCGCGGTCAAATTTTTGGATAAAAGGGATCGTTTTAGCACTCATTAGTATTTTGGCCGTAACTTTCGGCTCGAGTGTCGGATTGGCGCGCAGGACCCCAATTCAGAAAGCTCGTTTCGACGCCGACGACGTGGTGAACCGCCTACGGCCGTTCGATGCCGTTTTTGAGGTCAAAATCCACTGTTTTCCCTTCCATTTTGGGCTCAGAAGATGTCAACACGTTTTTCTCCCTTTTTTTTCGTTTTCTGTTTTTTGTTTTAAATTTTTCGTAGGTAGGTTTCTGTTTAGGTTTTCCGTATCTTTTTCTGTTTATGTTTCTTTATTTCTTTCAATAAAAAGTACCGTTAAATAAATTGAGGTTTTTTACCGTGTTTCGATAACCATTGGGTTAAGAATGTGCAAAACCTTTTTTTTACTCAATTTATGAAACGTGAATTTAGGTTTCATAGTTTTGTTTTCGCTTTTAATAAACACTAGGGTTTCGCTTTTAATGATATGGTATTAGGTTATGATTTTAGGGTTTCGCTGCTTTTTTACGGTATCAATCGAGTCATTGTGCTTTATGTTAAGACCAGCACGGAGTTCGCTCTCGCTGAACGCCCGCCACTTTTGTGGTTTCCAGGCGTGCGTCCATAGTGAGTGGACATCCGTCCATCCAACATGCACTGCTCGTTAAGTCTTAGGGCACATGGACGGCGCGCTTGATCGCCCTGCATTTACCGTCCAGCTTCATAAATCCTGACCAGGCGCCCGTCCGTACACATGAACGGCCGTCCAACCACCCGCTTTTTAAAATGTTAAGGGTTTGTGATGAATATAGTAATAAGAATTTGCATTCTTTCACCCCTGACTTGGATGCTTTACTTTAAGCCTCTCGTGGCCTTTTCCATCTATTGCGGTCCATGTTAGCGTATCGTTGTGTTTCGACGTTCTTATCATTGTGGCATGGCTTATTTATCTTACACACCCATTTACCTCTCGATTCTTGGGATGCACTTATAAGAGGTGTGTCATGAAATTCATTCACACACACTTAGTTGTTTTATTAGTTGAGTGTTAGGTAAGTCGTGATTCTGAGATGCTTAGTTCAAATTTTTCTTAACTTGATTTTTAATGCTTTATTTGACGTGGATACTTTCATATGAGCTTCTGTGGCTAATTATTTCTACGTAGATGTTCTGAACTTGCATGTTTACATCTTTCCATCTACGAATCCATGTTGAATAATTGATTAATTTTTATATACATGCTACATTAATTGACATGGATGGTTTATTGTGAGCCTCTGTGGCCGTTGTGTATATGCGTAGATGTCCTGTTCTTTCACCGTTATGGTTTTCTTTCCATCTATTGCAATCCATGTTGAGTAATTCACCTAGCTAGACGTGATTCTAATATGACTTATGATGTTCTGTTGTCGCTCATCTAGGTGTTGTTAGGATTCATCCATGCATGTTATAGTTAATGTCGGTTCTCGTATGCTATTATCGTTTTATTGTTATTTAGTAGCTAATGTCGGTTTCCGTATGCTACATATCGTTGTGATGAATCTGTGAGCTTTGAGACCTATGTGCTTTCTTGTTATTTTTGTAGCTCATATGGGTAGCTACCGGCCGGTTCTCCGTATGCTACCATGTCTTCTTATGAGTTATATCTGTTTAGTATAGCTAACTGTTGGTTTTCCATAATGCTATCACCTTTGATGAGTCTTAAGGCGCGTCTACATTGCATGCAATGAATAGTACTGTCGTTTATCGTAAACTATCATTATTTGGTAGACGTTTATTATATACATGTCGTGTTGCAAATGAGTGGGCTAGTTTTCTTTCTTTTATTTTCTTTTATTTTTGCATATCATTTAGTTGCATGTCATCTAGTTGCAATGTTTTTCTATTTTTCTTTTATTTTTCTTGAGGGTAGTTACTGTCGACTTGCCGTACGCTACCACTTTATCATGTAGATTGCATTGTAATATCTTTTTCATGTAGTTGCACCTAGCCCTACTGTTTTTTAATGTTCCATGTATAATTTCCATCTTTATATGGGCTTAATTTGAAAAATCTCTATGACTTCTTTTCCATGTATAATCCTCTATCATTATTAGTTGGAGTTTGATGTTTCTGTTTGCACATGTGGTCTATATTATTCTACAAGCTTCTGTGGCTTTATGTTTGACGCTTCGATGTCCTGTGTTTTCCCTGTATGGTGATTTTTCCATCTGAGCAATTATACCATGTGCTTATATCATTATTGTTACTTGTTATATTTCCCCCCGTGTCCCCGAGATACTGCCATGTTTTCCAAGTGGTGCAGGCACAATTTTAGTTGTTTTTGTCGAAGCTACCTTTGGGAGTTGAAGCTGGGAAGGACTCCATATGACATCACCATTGTTGTTTTCTTCAGCCAACCTTCATATCATTACCAAATCAGCTAAGTTCTTTTATCTTTTCTTTAATTCTGCACAACATGAGGACATGTTGTAATTTAAGTGTGGGGGAGGGGAATGGTTTGGTGTATCTACATATCGTTTGCTTAATTCGTTATATTTCTATGAAAAAGTGCTAAAATTTTTCACGTTTTTGTTTTGTCCCAAGTCGGCAATGCATATCTTTGTTCGTTATTTCTATAGTCATTGATGCTGTATATTGCATATTTAGTAAATTTAGATGTTTCACCCAACACTATTTTTCACGTGCCATAGTGAATGATGAGCTATATTTTAGAGCTATGCCCATTTGATTAGAGATTTTTGATGATTATCGCATGATTCTTTGCGTACATACGAATTTTGAAAATTTTAATAGTTTGTGTTTAGAATTAAAGTATGACATACTGTGAATATCTGAAGGTTTGAATGTGATAAGTAAAGCATAACTAATGTTGTTGAAAAAGTATGTTTAAAATGAGAAAAAGTTGAATAATTGGGTGTGTCGAAAGCTAGTCGATGATTTGAGTGCGATAGGGTATACCACGTATGTCCTATACCACTATGATGACCAAAAGCTCACGACAGTCAGAAGAAGCTGCCTTATGATTTGAGTAAGGTAGGGTATATCTCGAATATCCTATTCTGCTATGACAGGGCAACAGCTCATTCTGATGTGTGTTTAAAAGTGAAATAGTTAAATCAACTTATATAAAGAGTGGTGTGAATAAGTGAAAGATTTAGTTATCGTGATACCTTATCCCCAAAGATAAACCGAAAGATATGTTGTAGGGATTATCCTCTAAGTATGTCGGAAATATTTTAAATACCCCCTATTATTATTTTTCGAATATGTATGTTCTGTGAGGTGCATGTTATAATCGTTTTTATATTTCTATTTTAAATGGGTTGTTGGCTAGTTTTGCTTGAATCAATTTCAAGTGTGGATTTAGTGGAAATTTATTATGGCTATGCACACACACTTGGGTGAACCTCTAAACTATTGAATATGCTTTATGGTTGCATAAATGTTTATATGTCTCGAGTCTTGATATTGTTTTGTCTTGCTCGGGACGAGCAAGGTTTAAGTGTGGGGGAGTTGTTAAGGGTGATTTTATACGTTTTATAAGGATATATTTTGTAACAATTCTTTCCATATTCGTATGTTTCTCATAGAAATCGAGCTTTATATTGAAATATTGAGCAAGTGATGTTTTTAATGGGTTAGTCGCAAAATCGTATGAATTATGTGTAAAATTGATGGTTTTATGTTGATTTGAAAGATACTACATTTTGCAATGTGTTTGATGTATTGTAGATACACAATTTCACCAAAAGAGGATTAAAATATGATCAAGTCGGATTTAATTGATGGGAAAGAGATAAGGATGGAATTGGCTAGAAGAAAAAAGATAAAATTGAAGATTACGAATTTGGATCACATTGGACGAGCGTCCGGGTCCCGTCCAGAGTGGACGGGCGTCTAAAGATATGGATCAAGGCGTCCGGAGAGAAAAAGTTGATTCGTAGAGTTTGGGCGCCATAGTGAACGAGCGTTCGAGAGGCACCAGGCCAAGGCGTCGTAAAGCCAGACGGGCGCCCACGGCCGACTTAGCCTCCGGGCCGACTTAAAACCCTATAAATATCACCGCGCCCCAACCCTATTGACATCAGATTATCACACATTATTGAGACCTATTGATACACAATCATTAGGAGAAAACCCTAGGCGGGCCCAGCCCCCTTTGGGGAGGCTGGGGTTGCGGATTAGTTAGGTTTTTATTTTCGTTTTCTTTTCTTGTTCGATCTTGATGATGGCTTGAAGCTGTGAACTTGGAGCAGCCATGGGAGATTTTCCAGCAGCGTTTTTATTCTTTCTTTGGATGATTTTGTGAGTGTTTTAATTAAAGCTTGTTTCTTTCTTTGATTATTTGTTTATGCAACGTATATCGAGAGATTGTTGTTATTGATGTTTACCGTATGACGAGAGTCGGTGTAAACGCTAGATCGCCATAGGAAAGAATAGATCTTTTTAACCTAAACATAACGAGAGTTGATAGGTTAGAATATCTAGATTGTTAGATCTAATAAATCTTGCACCTTGGTTTGAAAACGTTAATCTTTAAGATCGAGAGATAAAAGATTGATAGGCGAATTATCTACGAGTAGAATTCATACTTTTGAGAGGTGAATCCCATCTTTGATTAAATCTTCATAAGATAATCTAGCAGAAAATTAAGGGTTGCGGGGATGGTGGATCATGGTTTGTTCGATGTTGATTTGCTTGATCATTATCATGTTCGTTAGTTTTATCGTCTTTTCTTAGTTGTAGCTTTATTTATTTATTTTGTTCGCAACGATCCTTCCTGGCTTTGGACTGACAATCCTCTGTCCAGTTTATCTTTTCGTTTTGTTAGTTTCGTTTTAGTAGTAACAACCTTAGGAGAATTAATGAACTAGATACCCCGATTCCCTGTGATCAACTCCGGTATTAATCGCTATACTACGATCCCTACACTTGGGGAATACCGGATTTATAAATTTTATTACTTGTTTGCTTTGTTAGATAAAATCCGTGACAGTCACTGTCCCATATTCAAGGTTCTTCTTATTCACCGTATCACTATCGAACTCTAACACATCTCCCCAAATGGATGCAATTTTACGGTGTAAATTAAACGGTAAATTCAGAGTACCTTAATAGCGGAAGAAATCATCAGGATCGTTTCCTACATCCATTGTTACTCGACTATGTCTCCGTTGTTCCTGTCTTTATGAGAGGATTCCGACATCTATCTCATTGCCTACAACCATTATGTGTTGGTTTCTTTCGTATGCTTTATGATGGAGTAAAGAATTGCTTTTATAGGCAGAGATTGGGCCGAAATGCGAATGACTTAGTGTTTAGCTTTAATCTCGGCCGTCCATCAAAGCCGAGTTTTAATCGGATTAAAACTCCTTTTAAATAACCAATAAATAATAAATAGCATATTTCCTAGGGAAAACGAATTTCCTATAAGACCACTATTATGGGGGAAGGAAATTAATCGGGCTCAATAAAAGCCACGACATAATTATTCTTACATACAGAAGTTTTCTCAGCTTCAAATTTGCAATGGAACACCAAAACATCTCTGCTCTGCCCTTCTCCCGGCTGTTGAGATCTCCGGCTTCCATGGCACATCAAACCATTTGTTAAACCAGTCCATAGAATCTAAAGTCTTAGCACACACCTCCGAGGAGCAACACTCTAAAAGAACACGCCTACCACCAAGAGTTCTGTGGGCAATTAGAAGCTAACTCCATGGCAGAAACTTCAATATTATTTTCTGGAGCTCTGGATCCGACTGGCACGCATCTCTATTGGAGCTCGAATCAGCTTGTAAGTTGTGGGCCTTATGATTAGAGTTGTCCTCCGGCACCGGCCGATGACTGTTCAGCCAATTTTCTTGCCAAATCGACTTGATAGTGTAGATCTAGATGGAGACATTGCAGATCTTGAAAAAAAAAATCTTGTTGAAGACTTGGCCGGAAAACAATAAATGGGCGGTTTTGGACTGCCGGAAAACTCAGATCTGACCGGAGAAATGATGAAAATGTCAATTTCCCGGTAACGGAGCCAACTGATGAAGTCAAAATCATCACGGTTGTTTTTAGCGGTGTTTGTATGGTGGATATCTGGCTATAAAAATGTATCAAAGTGGTGTTTGCCGGTGGTGCTCGGTGGCGGCAATGGATTCCGGCGGTGGTGCTTTATAAGAGAAGAGGACGGGGGGCAATTTGGCTTTGCCATCTATTTTATAGATTATGCTCCGGCCTATAATGAAGTTCCATAGCTCCCATATTTATGGGGGAGCCACCGACTAAAGTCGGTTTAATTACAAATGAGGACATATAGTACCAAATAGATATTTATCTACAATAGCGGGCTCGTAGCGGAGCCGATCCGTGTATCCTTTGTATCATTGTCCTGCTGGACTTGAGGTAGTTCTTCCTCTAAATATTATGGACGAGGTTGTTGGCGGACCCGTTTATTAAATGAGATCGCGTGTCGGCCCCCTAATCATTTTTGTCGCCGCATAGGGTTAAGAGTTTGGAACTGGTCCGAAGGTTCGCGGCTCTAATTTGGCTTGCAAGCTCGCGGGTTGTAATGGCCGGTGGCCTCATCCACTAATTTGGCTTGCAAGCTCGCGGTTTCATCCACTAATGTCGGTGGCCGGTCAGACCCGAATAAGGATATGCGAACCGAAGTATGATTTAGGCACATCAGTTATGTTTGTTTTGGTTTATGTAGATGACATTCTACTGACTGGAAATTCACCTCATTTGATTCAGAAATTCATCAAACAGTTGGACTCCAAATTCTCTTTCACAGATTTACGGCATGTCTCTCATTTCTTAGGAATGCAGGTGGCAAGAGACAAATTTGGATTGTACTTAACACTGTCCTATTATGCTTCTCAACTGCTAAAAAGGCTGAATGTGGATCATCTCAAACCATGTTCAACACCAATGGTAGAAGGAAGACAGTTAGCTCTTGATCAAAGTGAGCCCTTGCTTAATCCTGGTATATATAGGAGTGCAATTGGGGCATTGCAATATCTGACCCTTACCAGGCCAGCTATAGCATATACTGTGAACATTTTAAGTAAGTTTTTGCAAAGGCCTTGTACCGAACACTGGCATGCCTTAAAAAGATTGTTGAGATTCGTGCAGGGGACACTGAAACAAGGTCTGCACTTTGTACCTAGTAATCTTTTGACTCTACATGGTTTTGCTGATGCAAATTGGGCTGCTGATCCGACAGACAAGAAGTTTACAAGAGGGTATTGTGTATACTTAGGGAATTCTCTTATTACTTGGAGCTCAAAGAAGCAATCTGTTGTTGCTAGATCAAGCTGTGAGTCTGAATACAGGGCTCTATCAAACTTAGGGGCAGAAATGTTGTGGCTGATGCAACTGTTGAAAGAAATGGACTTGAAATGGCCAGTCATCCCTGTTCTGTGGTGTGATAATACATGTGCTACTACATTGGCTCAGAACCCTGTTTACCATGCAAGAACTAAGCATATTGAGGTGGATATGCATTACATAAGAAATCTAATCCTTGACAAGAAAATGAAGGTCTGCTACAGACCTTCTGCTGCACAGGTTGCTGATATATTCACAAAGTCTTTGCCTATATCTACCTTCTACGACTTCAAGTCCAAACTCAATGTGGTTGATCCACACATTCGTTTGAGAGGGGGGGGGGGGGAGGGGGGGGAATGTTAAGAGTATTAGTGGTAACTAATATGTATGGTTAGATTAGGTGACATGTGTCACCTCATATCACTAGATCATTATTCTGTTAGATTGAGTAGTACCGGCAAATATTAGGACGTTTTATGTGTGCATTCAATGCTCAAAATATTCAATAGAATCAATACACAAGTTTTACACCTCCAGCTTTCTTCTTCCTCAACAATGGAGGTTTTCATAATTATGCAGTAAATCTGACTTTATATAAAATTTAGAGGCGCATCAAATGTTTTCATAGAATCTATATTGTTAAAGTTTGGGTTTAGAAATCAATCAATTTTTCAAAGCGCCAATTATAATGATATTAAATCGACTTTTACGAAAAATCAATTTTAAACTTTAAACCGAGTTTCACACTACTACAGTGGAGCACCACCGGTAGAGTCAATTTGATCTAAATAAAGGGAGCATAGATCGGAATCTAAGGGCATGTCATTCTCAACATTCATGGTGCACTACGGTAACCCCTCCCCTTTTTCTGGAGGACTACTAATCCCCCCTTACTCCCATCCCATCACCCCCGTCCCATCATTGTTTTTTTTTTTTTTTTTTTTCTTTCTTTTTTATTTTTTTTTTTCTTTTGTAAAATCTTTTAACAATTTTTTTAAAACTTTTTTTTAAACTTAATTTGTATTTTGTTGTTTTTATTTTATAATTGAAAATTCGTACAAATTTTTAACACGTATTTTTATTATATTATTATGTTATTGGAATTTAGTAAATAAAATCAATAAAACGAATGTAGTATTGATAGTCGCATTTATCTATCATTTTTATTCACAACCACTCATTCAGATTTTTTTTATCTTCAATTCTTACCACCCATTTCTCTATCATTTTTATTCACAACCACTCATTCAGATTATTCTTATTTTCAATCCTACCCCTTCTTATCTTCAATTCTACCCACACAATTTAGATAAATTGAAGACTCTCATTTATATTTCATCTTATCTTCTTATCATCAATTCTAATCACACATTTAGATTTTTTCATTATCATCTCATCTTCAATTTCTCTATTTATTGGACTCATTTCACTTACTAAAAAATCATCATAATTTCTCCAACTCTTTCATATATACTCATTCAACACATATTCAATTGATTTTCGTAATTCATAACATGGATCCCTGCAATTCATCATTTTTTAGTAGTTTGTCATTTGAAAATAATTTTACAAATGATGTTCCTAGTGGGGATAGTTGGCCAGTTGGAAACGATTCATTATTCTTTGGTAGTTCGTCATTTGAAAATGATTTTACAAATGATGTTCATAGTGAGATAGTTGGCTAGCTAGTTGGAAACGATTCATCATTCAATATTGGAAATTGAGTTTTCAGATAAACATAATGACATACTTGAATTATATTTGAAGGATAAAAAATTATTAATAATTGAACCGATAATACATCATTACGTATTCAAAATTGGACTCATTTGATAGGTTTCATCGAATAGATTTCAAAAATATATAATTTATAAAAAACAAATTATCAAAAAAATTAATAAGAGTAAGAATTTGTATATGATGTGCCACTACTGAGTATCAATCTATAGCATCACAATGCCAAATTATAGTGTCAAATGATAGTGTCACTTGGTATCACAATGTTTAATAGTAGTGTTGAATATTGTGATAATTAGTAGTGACACATCATATACAATATTGATATCAAAATAAAGACTACGAATTTTTTTAAATAAAGTTTTATTTTTATTTATTTTTATTGAGTGTTCAGAGAAACATAAAATAATTTTGACGGATTCAACATACATGACTCAAGTATATGAACTTAAAAAAGATATATATCATATACTTATAAGAGACTGATGGATAACCGATAAAAAAGATAAATAATAAAAATAATATTAATAAAGAGAATTATATTTGATCCGATAAAATTATTTTTAATACAATATTTCATATTCAATATTGGACTCATTTGATAGATTAAAGTGAATAGATTTCAAAAACATATAATTTATTAAAAAATAATTTATCAAAAAAAAATTACAAACAAAAAAAATACAAGCAAAAAATTTAAAAAAAAAAATTGGTATAAATTGATTAAAAAAAAAAGGAAAAAAAGAATTGGGGAGTGTGATGGGATTGGAGGGGCGATTTAGTAGCGCTCCTTTTTTCTGTTGTACTTTTGTCATCAACCACTTTCTTCCTGTATAGTCAAGAAAAAAGAGACATATTTTCTTCCATCTCTCTCTCTCTCTCCTCCTCCATATCCCTGTTTCATCCCACCACAACCCTTCTCTTTTGGGCTTCACATGAAAAATGAACTGCACTTCAGTACCTATGCTCATACCCACTACTGCTTCTGCTACTGCTAACAAGCTGCTGATGTTATCACCCAAACCCAAACCCACAAACAGCAGGGAAAATGATCTAATTAATGTGCCTAGGAGGAAGAAACAAAGTAGCCAAAAGACAGAAGGAAAATGCAAGATCAGTACGGCTCATGGGCTAAGGGACCGGAGAGTTAGGCTTTCCATTGATATTGCAAGACAGTTCTTTGATCTTCAAGATTCGCTTGGTTTTGATACAGCAAGCAAAACCCTTGATTGGTTGCTCACTAAATCAACAACTGCAATTAAAGATCTGCAGACTTCTTCTGAATGCAAGGCAGCAGCTGGTGTGACCTTCTCTGGAGCTATTAATGTAGATTCAAACAACAACGTTGTATACAATAAGAAGAACAGCAAGTTTTGTACTAAAAAAGGAGTACCGGTGGATCGAGAAAACAAAGAAGAAAGATTTGCACAAAAGTTTGATAATTCTGATTCTGCTAAAGAACTAAGGGTTAAGGCAAGAGCAAGGGCTAGGAAAAGAACGGCTGTAAAAAACTGCATTAGGAAATTAAGCCAGCAGCAGATGGTACTGAAGCCTGCAGATTCAGAACTGTTGCAACCTATTCAATTTTGCAAAACTTGTGAATCTAAACTCTTTTGTTTCAGCCACAAGCTAAATGGTATAGCTCAAAGTGAAGAAACATTTGGAAATAATTTGGGTACTGTAATTACAAACAAGTTGAAACCCTCGACACTGACTGCAGCCGACAATCTTCAAGAGATGAACAGTTGCACTACCCTCAACTTCTCAGGAGGTAATATATATATCTATGAGAAACATACATAGAAAATGTGTTTTTTATGTGTTTTGATTTCTAAATTTAGTGTGTATATATTTATGGGGGATTTATCAATATACCACTTTTGAGAAGGGGGAAATGTGGGCATACCACTTTGTTATCGAAATACCACTCCCATTTACTTATAGAAAATTATATATACTTATAATTTTCTGGGTTATTTGTGGAGTCTCAGATCTGCATGGAGTCTTGGAGGAATACATCAATATCTGTAGCAGAAGTATTACTACAACCTTGAAGTAACAGTTGGTTTCGGGTTAAGAATGTGTGAAAGCGCTTTCTCTCTCTATATAACTCTATAAGAAGGAGGGTGTGTTTTGAGGTGTGAAAGCACGCTTTCTCTATATATGCCGTAATTGGTACTTACTTTGAAGTGTTACTCAGCTCTTGAGTGAAAGAACTATGAGACTTGAACTTTCATTTAGAGAGCCTAAAGGTTATTAATTAATACTGAATTCTTGTATTGCTATAATTTATTATATTAAGTGTGAGATTTATGAAATTTAGACAGCAATGGGGTTAGCAGTGATATTCTCACACAAAGCAGTCCTAGCTAAAGAAGGGTTCATCACATTGGAGATTTTCAATTCAAGTAAAAAATACCCTTGTTATAAGAGTTATATGAGCCCTTTATGTCTCTGTTCATGATGGTTAAATTGGGATAAAATCTTGATCTTAAGGACAAGTTTCAATATTTTGTTTTCCTTTGAGCATCTTAGACGCATCTTGTTGAATAGCATTTGCTTTCATTGAATATATCTATTTTGAGGTCTCTTGATAGATCTGTAGCACCATATCTGACGCCCCGTCTAGAAAACCCGAGTATTTTCGGAATACAGGGCCATGCTCCGAGATGATCTCGTAACACGAAACCTTTTTAAGGGAATGTTTTAGTTAAAAAGGCTGCATGTTACGAGACTTCATCTAAGAGCATGACCGAACGGTCCGTATTCCAAAAATACTGGGGTTTTCGAGACGGGACGTTACACCATATTATAATGCTCTTTATAGGTGCTTCCTCGGCTACTATCTATCATGTGGCTGATTTCTTGCCGTGTGAAACTGGAGAAATGTAAGAGCATGGATCGTGCTATAACAAAATCGTCACAACAAAATGTACTACTTCCGTTTCAAAATATAAGTCATCTTACAGTTTTTGTTTTGTCTCATAATATAAATCATTCTACATTATCAATGCAACATTTATTACTCTTTTCTCTATCTTATCCTTAATTTATTATCAATTCAACAACTTTTCATTATTTAACAACTATTCCATTAATGATAGTCAAGGGGAATTTTAGACATT
The DNA here is from genome assembly GCA_026214975.1 of Gentiana macrophylla. Classification (NCBI taxonomy): domain Eukaryota; kingdom Viridiplantae; phylum Streptophyta; class Magnoliopsida; order Gentianales; family Gentianaceae; genus Gentiana; species Gentiana macrophylla. The sequence continues at coordinate 119,851,227 of CM047808.1, read as the reverse complement.
AACCATCAAATTTATGACATTCAGTCACTTTCTTAATAAGTGTGAAAACACCTAGGATGACTTATATTTTGGAACGAAGGTAGTACAATACATTTTTACATTATTAATTGTGGAAAACGACTACGGTCCAGTTGTATAATTGGAAGGGACGGTCCAGTTTCTAATCTTGACCGTTAAAAATATACATGAATTATTATATCTGTTAGATCATTTTTCTATCAAACCATAAGAAAAGTATATTTAAACACACCTAATTAATTCTCCTTAGAGCACTTGCATTAGAATCTGTATTTTAAAGATTCAAACTCTCCAAATTCAGCTAAAATACAGCTGCATCAGAATCTGTTAACATGATCTGTATTCAATAGATTCTGGACACCATACTCTATATCTGCCGCAATCTGAAAGAATTTACAGATTCAAGTTTTTACTATTTTTAAACATTTTTCAAAAAATATATATATAGTGAAAAAAATTTGTTTTGGACAGTTATTTCATTGTACGGTTCTTCTATAAATATTTAGAAGATCCATACAAAGTAATATTTGTATAATATAAATGTTTATAATCGTAAGAATTGATGGTAAATTTTATATATATATATATATATATATATATATATATATATATATATATATATATATATATGTGTGTGTGTGTGTGTGTGTGTGTGTGTGTGTGTGTGTGTATGTTGTATTTGTTTTTGAAAATATGTCTTATTTTTTGGTTTATAGTTATTTTAATGTTATGCAGGAGGACTCTAATGCAATCGAATTGACTGTGTAAAGATTACGACGCAATTGGTCCCAGATAGATTTTGTAAAGCAGATAAAACATAAAAATGGTATTGAAGTTTGTAAGTAGAGATTCATTTGAGAGACACTAATGCAAGTATTGTAAACAAATAATCACTTTTCCTGTAAATATATAAAAACAAAAACAAAACAACAAACGCAGATTTCGCTAAAGAAGTTCGGGAACAAAATGTTCCAAAAAAGGAAAAACTAAAACACGTACTCATATTTTGCTAATAAAATTAACGAAACAAAAACCTCTTCTTGGGAATCCTAAGGCGAAAAAAACGCAAACACGTCAAGCAATTATAATTGAGAATTCGCTAATTAATCATCATCTTCAAGCCGGTGAGGTTTTTTCAAGAACAATCTACTTCATTATTGAATTAAAGCTCGTGTTTTTTTAAAATAAATTAAAGAACTTGATGACATCGGAAAACGAACTAAGGCTGGACGGAGGGGACGCCGGAGATTGAACGAAGAAGATGAACATGTCGGAAAATGCGTGTTCAATTGTAGAGATGTTTGTTTGTTTTTTTTGCTTTTTTATAACACAGTTTGAGATTCTCAAAAAAAAAAAATCAAAAAAAAAAAAAAATCAAAAGTTTGAGAGATGCTAACATGTACAATCGATTCCGGAGAATTGAATGGTATTCACGAAAATATTTGATGTTTGTCGAGAAAGAAGTAAATTGGGAAATGAATGTTTTAAGATCTGGTATGAATTTGAGATTGAAATAGTTTAAATGGTAGGAGCACATAATATCTTATTTGTAATATCCCGAACTTTGGAAAATGACGGATGTGTCGATTTGTAAAAGTTTCTGTATATATATGTTTATTTAATTTATGGATTAAAGTATTTATATATATTTATATATATATATATATATATATATATATATATAAAATAGGTTAGGTAATGAAAATAAGGATGTTTTTGGTTTTAATGGTAATTAAAAGGAATTGAGGATTTTGATTAGAAATTAGTGTGGAAGTTATAATTGGCAATAACTTCCCACTAATAAGGAGTTGTCGTAATCCTAATCTATGCAGATCATTAGTCGAACTTGGAGAGGAAAAGATTGAGAGAAAACTAAAAATAAGAAGAGAAGAAGATTTCTTCCAAATTCTCACAAGTCCGTGATCGGTTTTCAGAATCGTTTGAAGATTTGAAATCAGCAGGAAGAGAGGATCGTTTTGATTCTAAGAGTGCAGAGTTTAGAAAGGTAATGGTTTTAGCCCTAATCTATGGTTTTGTCAAGGATTGATCAATCTTCAAGGCTTTGGTTGGTTTGATTCGTAGCTGTTGTAGTTTAGAAGCTTTTGATCATCAATGAATTCAAGTTTAATTGTGATCAAATAGGTTTTGGTGGAAGTTTGAGGAAGTGCTGCAGGTTTTGTCTTGGAGTTTTGCTTTGATCAAGTAAGAGGCTCTTCCAAATGTTTAATTAAGGTTTTATGATGATATGGTTGAGTTTTGACATGTTTTGATGTTAGAAATCGTGCTTAAATGTTGTAATTAAAGTGTGAAGTGCTATGGTATGATATAGTATTGTTTTGCAGCTGTTTTCTACGTAAATTGTTGTTAAACATGTTTGGTTTGGGTTAGAAATCGAAAAGGGTGAAGAAAAACGTGTTTAGAGAGTTTTGTGCGTTTAGTGTGCGCACATTGACTAGCTGTGTGCGCACATTTTTAAGGCTGAATGTGGACAACTTCTGGAGTGTGCGCACATTCCCCTGGAATGTGCACACACTGGCCTGGCTGAATGTAAATTTTCGTGGAATGTGTGCACATTGCCCCTGTTTTTTTGATAAATAGGTTGTTTTAAGCTATGGTATGAGTCTTAAATGTTGTTGCATGATTTAATAACATTAATTAAACATGAACAAGCCTCGATTAAGTTTCTTATGCGTTTAGTTCCGGCACCGAATGTGAGTCTTCAAGGGAGTTGAAGTTTGGGACCGTCGGAAGGGTATGAAAGGCTTGTGCTTTGATGAATTAGAATTCATCAATGTCTGTGTATATGCTAGGCCTTGTCCGTGTCTAGGGGTCTATGTAAGAGAGTAGTATATGTGAGAGAGCTTACTTGAAAACACTTAGGTGGCTAGTTAACAATTATTAATAAACATACTTGTGTAGTAAAAAGATTAAGCATCAATCTATTCTTGGTAAGGCACAAGTCTATATCGAGATGTGTGGGCGTTCAGATAAAGTGGATAACTTCGTAAGTCTTTGGACACTACGTACGGAGGAACACCACCCCGTAAGTCCGAGACCCTACGTATGGAGGGACTCCGCCGAACGTGCACACTATCGGGCTTTCCCCCGTGGATATTGATGTGATACGCCAATATGTTGCACACAGCTACTTCATGGTGAGTAGCACCATGCGTAGTGCCCTTGAATGATGATGTAACAAAAATAAGCTAAGCTAGAAACCAATAGTCACAACATGTTGATGAGTATGAAGTGAACCTTAGAGTTAAGTCGGTCTCATAAAGATAACTTAATAATAACTAATGAACCTTTCGTTGTAAACTCTAATTATACATTAACTTCTTCTTCTTGCTAAGTACTTTGTACTTATCTCAATTGCATGTTTTGTTGTATGCTTTTGGGGTGAGAAGACGAACATGTTGACCCTGAGCTCATTGAGGAGTTTGAGGATGATATGTGTTGGAGATGCTCGGGGATGTTTCTTTGTTGTTTTAGTTTATAAACATTGTACTAGATTATGTTGTATCTTACCTTTAAATAATATGTTGCACTTTTATTTTCATGTTGTAAGACAAGTTTGTAAGTCCTTTCTTTGAGATTTCGTATGTTGTAAGTTTCTTTTTCGTTATTGTAAGGATAACCTTCTATCTTTAGTCGGTTTGTATCTATTCTTAGTAGCTTTTTTTGAGGTTTTGCCGATTCTTTTTAGCTTCCGTTTGCTAAACTCGATACGACGTAGTAGAGGCTTACGTATAATATTGAATTTATTTAATATTATACGTGCCGAACGTTTTTTTTTTTCCGGATAAGGACTCGGTATTTGAAAACGGGACGTACATTATTCTTATGGTGTATCACATACATCCTACGATTATAATTATTTTAAAATTAATCAAACGATAAACCGGATGATTCGATTTTTTTGTATTGACCGGATTGTAATATTTCCTTTGATTATGAGATGACCAACTGAATTATTTGGGCCTCATAAAAATCATTAACGTAAAAAATGTGTACCCTTTCTTGTCACCGTTTTGTTTTGGAAGAAACATTTCCCAAAATGTAAAGATCATCATTCTAAAGTAGTGGGAAATTTAGTGGAAACCTCAATGAGTGAATGTACTGCACTGCCACCTTTATCTCGTAAGGTCTTTTTAAATATCTCCGCAAAATAAAAGAAAAAATGGTACATGTCGTATATTTCAAAACAAAACACAAAATACACTTTTTGATTATCATTAACAGTTTTAAACAAATACAATCACTTGTTAAGTTAAAGTTATCAAATGTTTTATCTAAGCTGTCTACGTCAATACACGAATCTGTTGAAGTATAAAATGATAATTATCTATCTCTCCAACCGTTTAATTTTTTTTAAAGAGATGATAATTCAACATGATATCGGTGACCCCACTCCAAACACAATTTTCCCAAACAAACAACAATTTTCCCAAACAAAAAAAAAAATTCAAGTGTTGGCTCTCTAAAAATATAATAAGCGCACACAATTTTCCCAAACAAACAACACAATTTTTCCAAAAAAAAGCGGGAAGTGGTTTAAAAGACAAAAAGAGATAGAAAATAGAATCATGACAAATGAAAATATAAATCAAAGGTGATAAGAGAAATTCATTGTTCATAACCCCAAATCCATCATTTGTTATTCTGATGAAACCGACTTCAACACCAATATTTCACTATTCCATTGTTTATGTGTTTTTTTATTTACAAAAATGACTTCGATAATAACGTTGAAAAAAATATCAAATGGGATGTCTACATAAAGAGGACGAAAAAAGGAAAATTGTGATTAAAGAATTACCATCTTTCGACAATCAGATCAAAAGATATATTCGTTTTTGTAGTTGAATACAAGAGAATTTAAATAACAGTGGAATAATCACATGTCCTTTTACACACAAAAAATATTTCACTGTCGTCTTTGCATATTTCTATGTTCAAATTGTCTTTTTAACAATAAACCCAAAAAAATATTCAAGTGTTGGGCCCTCTAAAAATATAAGGGTTTATTGTCAAAAATGATAATTTGAAGAGAGAAATATGCAAAGAAGACAGTGGAATTTTTTTCTGGGTAAAAAGGACATATCCTTATTTCACTGTGATAGTGAAACATTAGATTTAGGGTCAGTTCAACTGCAGAAACAGTTGATTTGAGGTTATGAACAGTGGATTTATCCTTATCACCCAATTTACATTTACACTGTCCTTATTTCCATTTTCCCCCTATTTTTTGACCTTTTAAACCACTCTCCCAAAATACAATAAGCCCACACTTGATGGAACGTGTTGAAATATAAAATATTAATTATCTACCTCCCCAACAGCTTAAGCTTTTGAGAGATAAACTAATTCAACAGCATTAGTCATGTAATATGATTAATTTTAAAAAAAATTGTGTATATCGACTCGAGAACACAAGGAGAGACTAGGTCATAGCATCTATAAGCCCGTGTGGTTTCTAAATAACCCACGAATAGGCATTCCGTGCACTTGATGTGAATTTGTCCAAGTTTCCCTTGTCGTTTAAAACGAAACATATATAGCCGAAAATGTGAAAATAATTATCTTTTGGGGGACAATTTCTTATGACTTCATAAGAGGTTTTGTGCAGTCTACTACGAATAGATGGATGATTAATGATATAGAAAGCACAAGAAACCGCTTTGGCCCAAAGATATCGAGGCATCTGGACTTCATACAACATTTTGTGTTTCGATTCTTGAAGAGAATGATTTTTACGCCAACAACGCTGTTTTATTGATGATTTCTAGGTGTAGAGAATTCACGCCAAATGCCAAGGTATACACAAAACTTTATAAGCTCGGCATCTATGAACTCACCGCCACTATAACTCCTAAATAACACAACCGATATACCAAAGACATTTGGAGTGGCTTCACAAGAGTTCCAAATGCCAAGGCACTGTCACTCTTATTGTGACGCCCCATTCCCGGACACCGAATTCTTATCCGGAAAGGACGCCCGGAATGCATATATATTTTTTCTTTAAATAATAAAGTAATATATACGTAAGCCCCGTATCAATTTAGTTAGAGTAAAGCGGAAAATTAAAACTAAATGACGACTCGGCAAATGTCAAAAGACAACCAAGAAGTATCCACCGTTCCACAACGAAATAAATATTGTTAAACTATTACAATCTCAAATGAAATAGAAAGTGTCAGTTTTGGTGACTTGATCTCTAAACTGAGAAATATCTGGTGGAACTAATCTGGGAAAACTGAGAATGAGTTTGATGGTCGATGATCAGATTAAGTATATTCAGCTTCGTGGAAAGTCGGTTTGATGATATGCAATCGAAGTTTCTTCAAGTCGCAGATCGATTTACAGTCTCATTGCTTTTGGCTTGAGTATAACTGAAGTTCTACATCTGAGCAACTGATTACAAGTCTGGGAAGTCAGTTTTTTGAACTGGGTTTCGTCTGGTGGGTAACAGTTGGAGTTGGGGTCCAAATCTGGGGTATTTATGGTAGTTCCGACAAAGATCTATGGCGGTTAGGGTTTGGGACTTGTGTCTATAAATACCAATGTTGTAATCAATGCAATGCGTGTCTTTCAAGAGTGTTGTTCACACACTTGTGGAAACCTTGTAATTTTGTGCATAATAAAATATCTATTTTTCTGTCCGTGGAGTAGTCGGCACAACGCCGGAAACCACGTTAAATCACTGTGTTCTTCTTTTTCTGTGTTTTATCAATTCTGCCATTCTTTACGTTTGCATTGCTATATGTGTTTGTGTCCATCTTAAACTGCATATTCCTATCTGTGTTTATAACAAACTGGTATCAGAGACAGGTTCAAAATTCAGGAGTTGCAGTTGAACATAGTTGATCTTCACCAAGACCGGTGACCGGTGCTAGGATTTTGTGATCAAAGGTTTGTTCTATAATTAGAAGGATGTCAGCAATGAACGTGAAGATTGATAAATTTACAGGAAGTAATGCTGATTTGATCTGCGGCAAATCAAGATGCGGGCCTTGTTAAAGCAACAAGGATTGTGGACTCCTTTATCAGGTAGAGGGGATGCCAGTTCTGCAGATTATGCCAGTCTGGAAGAGAAAGCACATTCAACCATCATGTTGTGCTTGTCTGATGATGTTATCACAGAAGTTGTTGAGGAAGACACCGCTGCCAAGTTATGGTTGAAGCTTGAAAGCCTGTATATGACTAAGTCATTGACCAACAAGTTGCTGCTGAAGCAGAGACTGTTCAACCTGAGGATGCATGAGGGGGATCAGTTGAAAGATCATCTTGATCAGCTGAACACAATATTACTTGATCTCAGGAATATTGATGTTAAGATTGAGGATGAAGATGCTGCTTTGATTTTGCTGGTTTCATTACCAGCTTCCTATGAGAACTTTATGCAGTCTTTCATAGTTGGGAAGGATACAGTTGCTTTAGAGGATGTAAGGTCAGCTTTACATGCCAAGGAGCTGAGACATAAGGCAGCTAGAGCAGACAGTCAGGCTGCAGGACTGATAGTCGGTTGTAGTAGTGGAAAAGAGCATGGTCAGTCTAGGAAGAAGAGTTCCAAGAAGACAAGGTCCTAAATCCACAGATGTCTGTAATTATTGTAAGGAGCAGGGACATTGGAAGTCCAATTGTCCAAAAAGGAAGAAACATCGTGAGAACAAGCTTTCACACAAATTGCCAGAGCAATGAGCATGATTCGATGATGACATGGTCCTAGTGGCAGGGAGAATCAAAGACATCAAACTGATGTGTGGATTCTGGACTCTGGGCATCCTTTCATATTTGCCCCCACAGAGAGTGGTTCACAAGTTATCAGCAGATAGATGGTGGTCATATATCTATGGCAAACAGCAAGGTCTGCAAGGTAGTTAGGATTGACTCAGTTCAGTTGAGGACAGAGGATGGAAGATTCTGCAAACTGAGTGAAGTTAGACATATTCCACAAATGACCAAAAACTTGGTATCTCACAGTTCTTTGGACAAATAGGGATTCGCTTTTAAGGGGGAAAGTGGTGTGGCCGAGTGTCTATAAAACTCGCTTGAAGTTCTCAAGGGAATCAAGAAAGGGACTCAGATATATTACAAGGGTCGCTTTGTTGCCGGTTCTCACATCGTGGCATCACCGAGATTCATCAATCATAGCTTACAAAACTGTGGCACATGAGACTGGGTCACATGGGTGAAAAGAGGATGCAGGTTCTTTCTCAAAAAGATCTTCTTGGGGGATGTAAGATCAAGAATCTGGACTTTTGTGAGCATTGTGTGTTTGGGAAGCTACATAGGAGCAAGTTCTCACAAGGGATACACAATACAAAGTCATCACTTGATTACATCCATTCTGATTGTTGGGGGCCATCAAAGGTGGAGTCATTGGGTGGTCACAGATATTTTGTGTCATTTATTGATGACTATTCAAGGATGACTTGGGTGGTGATGATGAAACACAAAAGTGAGGCATTCAAGAGCTTCATGCAATGGAAGGCTCTAGTTGAGAATCAGTTGGGGAAGAAGATCAAGAGGCTTCGTACAGATAATGGTATGGAATTCTACTGGACTGAGTTTGATACATTGTGCAAAACTAAGGGTATTGCCAGACATCATACAATCAGAATACTCTCAAAGAAAATGGTGTAGCCGAGAGAATGAATCAAACTCTTCTGGAGAGAGCAAGATGTATGATTTCTCATCTTTGGTTTGGCAAGGAGATTTTGGGCGGAGGTCGTTACCACGCCTTGCTACTTAATCAACAGAGTCCTCACACAGGATCGCCTCAAAACACCGCTTGAGATGTGGTCAGGAAAGCTTGCAGATTATTCAGTTCTAAGGGTTTTTGGAAGCACGGTTTACTATCATGTCAGTGAAGGGAAACTGGAACCAAGGGCCAAGAAAGGAGTGTTTGTGGGGTATGGTGATGGAGTAAAGGGGTACAAAATTTGGTCATCAACAAAAAACAGAGTTATTCTCAGCAGAGATACAGTTTTCGATGAAAATTCAATACTCAATTCATCGATGGGAGGATAACTAAAATCAAAACCATCTTTGGCCGAGAAAACCGACAAGAAGGTGGAGCTTCAGGTGGAGTCGGTTGAATGCAACAATCAATCGATCCAAGTCGGTTTCATCGATCCGTTATCGAACCAGTAGTCGAATCCAAGCCGATCACCGAACAAATTTCACCTGAGCGTCCAAACCGTGAATGTGGGTCACAGAGTATAGTTTGCCAAGCAGAGCTAGAAGATCCAATGTTGGGATACCTCCTAGAAGGTATGGGTTTGATGAGATGGTTGGATACGCACTTCAAGTTGCAGAAGAAGTGGATGGTTTTGAACCTTCTACTTACAGGGAGGCAGTGACATGTTCTGAAGCATCTCAATGGCTTGCTGCCATGGGAGATGAAATGGAGTCATTACTGAAGAATCGGATTTGGGATCTAGTTAAACATCCAGCTGAAAGGAGAGTTGTTACTTACAAATGGATTTTCAAAAAGAAGGAAGGGATAACTGAAGCAAAATGAGTTAAGTATAAAGCATGTTTGGTTGCAAGAGGATTCAGTCAGAAAAAAAGGGTGGACTTTGATGAGATATTCTCACCAGTTGTAAGACATACTTCAATCAGGGTGTTACTAGCAATAGTGTCACAGCAGGACTTAGAACTTGAGCAATTAGATGTGAAGACAGCTTTTCTACATGGTGAGGTAGACAAAGAGATATACATGACTCAGCCAGAGGGTTTCCAAGTACATGGAAAAGAAAATCTTGTATGTAAGTTGAAGAAGTCCTTGTATGAACTGAAGCAAGCTCCTAGACAGTGGTATAAAAGGTTTGACAGTTATATGATCCATTTGGGTTACAACAGAAGTCCTTATGATTGCTGTGTTTACAACAATCAGTTGGAAGATGGATAATACATCTATCTTGTGTTTTATGTGGATGACATGCTGATAGCTTCAAAGAAGAAGTCTGATGTTCAGAATCTAAAAGACCTTCTTGATCGAGGCTAAAATTCACCCTTCAAAAACAATTTGTAAAGACTCGAAACCATGGGTAAAGTAACTCTCTAACCGGCAGTGTACCGGGTCGATTACTAGAATAGCTACAGGAGTACGAGGTTGAACCCAAGGGAAAAGTGTTTATGAGTACCAAAGCGAACATATTACTTAGTCTAGGTGAACAATCTTTTTAAAGTGCTTATTTACTACAACGGCACTAAAGTGATTTAAACTAACGAGTCTAAAGCTAGAAAAGAGAGAAAGAAGGTTAATCTACTAAGTTTTAAAGATTGATTAAGGGACATAGCCGAACCATGATCAAAATAGCTAGTTTCAAGCCAAGGATAGACAAAACTGGGAGTGTGCATTATAACAAACGAACTCTCGCATACAATTTCACGGGTGCGCATCTCTAATCCCGGTGATAAGGTCTCGAACAACTCTTCCCAACACCTTATGCCAAGTTAACTATCCTTCCCTAAGGAAGATTCACTAACAAGTCATGTTATGCACAAGAGCCGCTTAAACGTCAAAACGAGTAACCTCACTCTTGCACCCAAAGACCACTCCAAACACATTATTACTACCAAAAAGGTGGGTTGCCTCCCCCAAGCGCCTTTGTTTTATGTCGTTGGCTCGACGGGATGACTTATACCGTGCCAATTTTTTTCAAAGTTATACTATTGGCACATGCGAGAAAAGGTAGAAGTGCTTTGTTTAACGTCGTTAGCATCGACTTAATGGCACCAAACAGACTCATACCACAAAAGACTCAAAACAACAATTCAAATATTTTATTTCAAACAAGTATCACCAAAACCATCAACCAAAATCCGAGCTCAAAAATATCAACAACTCAAGAAGACTAAAAATAGCAAGCATCACGGAAACTGAGTTCACTAGAAACTTACCTCTCACGGCCCTCGATGTTACCTCTTCCCAACTCGGGAATCCTCTTTTGTCAAAATCTCTCATCACCTTCTTCTTGTAATTGCCATTCCATGGTAGTTGTCCCCTTTTACAAATTCTATGAGCTCCATCTACCGGTGAGTACACAAAATCGATCGCATAATACTCATCAACACAAGGTGGAAGAGTGTAATAATCCGGGACCGGCATGCTAATAATCTCCACTTCTCCCGGTAGCTCTACCATAGATGGCTCTTCAGTCTCATACGATTTCACCACACTCTTCATAATGACATCTTCATTTACTTCAATTGGGAGTGAGGGTGAAATGGGTGATCCCAGTTTCTCTTCCGACTCTAATTCTGTCTCATCAAACAGTGTGCTCAAATCTATCATACACCCTTCGAAGTCATCATTTTGCTTTTCTTCGGGAGGCGGTGTAATAGATAAAATTTGCACCTCTTCCATCTCCAAATCTTGCACTTCCTCTTCATCCCAAAATGAGCTATTCTCATCACCAAAGAATCATTGCTCAGTCATAACAATGGTCGGTTCCACCACACACTCCACCAAGGTTTCATCAATTTTCATCTCAAGGGGTGAAGATGCAGTAGGTAGAACGTGAAACCTGCTATAATCAAATATCGCAATTGGAGGTGGCACTATGAGCAATCCCAACTCACTATCTGGCTCAGAAATCTCATCATAGCAAACTTAATCATCAACCTCACTCTCAACCTGAACTTCTTCAGTGATAAAATCATCATCCCGGACCACCTCTATTGCACATGTCTCTTCCTCTTTCTCATGCCTCATCTTTTCAATCAATTGCCCCATCCCGTCTTCAAGATTTCTTATGTCGGAGTCAAAGCTTCTATTGAACTCTTGCATATCCTTGTTCATTTGAATCAAACTTTCGTTCAATTGAATCAACTGCTCCATTTGAATGTCGGTGAAGCCTTCTTGTGGCATGGGGGGAAACTGATCATACTGACTTTGATTCATTGGAGGTGAGTAGTAGGCTTCTTGCCATGCCAGACTCTGATCAAATGGCTGAATCTGGATGAAGCTATCAACGCATTGAGTATGAACACCGTAATCCAGATAAGCACTAGGGTTCGGACAACCCTCATAATGTTGTGGCTCATAACTTGAATAACCATGATTTTGACGTTGGCATGCACTAGGGCACTGATAAGCCCATGAACTTTGGTTACTCTATTGTTGATACTGAGGCTGAGGCACGAACTATTGTTGATAACATTGTTCAAGTGCCTGAGGTTGGTAGGGGTATTGTTGTTCAGGGGAGTAGTATCAATTGAAAAATCCATCCATTTAAGCTCAAGCTGCAAGATCTCAGAAAACAAAAAGAAAACAATAAAATAAAACCTAGGCCCAAGCCTTCGGTTCACTTCCAAGATATCACAAATAGCACACAATTCCCCGGCAACGGCGCCATTTTGATCGAGGCTAAAATTCACCCTTCAAAAACAATTTGTAAAGACTCGAAACCGTGGGTAAACTAACTCTCTAACCGGCAGTGTACCGGGTCGATTGCTAGAATAGCTACAGGAGTACGAGGTCGAACCCAATGGAAAAGTGTTTGTGAGTACCAAAGCGAACGTATTATTTAGTCTAGGTGAACAATCTTTTTAAAGTGTTTATTTACTACAACGGCACTAAATTGATTTAAACTAACGAGTCTAAAGCTAGAAAAGAGTGAAAGAAGGTTAATCTACCATGTTTTAAAGATTGATTAAGGGACATAGCCGAACCATGATCAAAATAGCTAGTTTCAACCCAAGGATAGACAAAACTGGGAGTGTGCATTATAACAAACGAACTCTCGCATACAATTTCACGGGTGCGTACTCCTAATCCCGGTGCTAAGGTCTGAACAACTCTTCCCCTAACACCTTATGCCAAGTTAACTATCCTTCCCTAAGGAAGATTCACTAACAAGTCATGTTATGCACTAGAGCCGCTTAAACGTCAAAACGAGTAACCTCACTTTAAGAAGCGATCCTAGAGCCCTTTCCCCACATCTCTCTATCTGAACAACTCTCAAGATTGATGTGTGTGATTTTGACCTAGGTGATCAATCTAGCCCAAATCTGTTATAACAAGTTCTAAGACATGAAACATGCAAGATACAACACTAAAAAGCACTACTCACTCCCAATTTCATCACCCAAAGGGTGATTTCACCGAATTTCACATGATTCCACTATGAAAAGGGATTAGCTACTCATTATACTAATCAAAACATACACAAAGCAGTGAATGGAAGCCATAACAAGTAAAAGAAATGAGAAATTTACCATTAATTTGCAGAAATTCGAGACTAGATCCAAAAAGTACAAAATAGAGAAGTAATTAAAATGTGGTCTCTTAGTGTTTGGAATGGAAATCTAAGCTAAGAAATGGAAATATTGAGCTAATAATATGTTGATGTAAGCTAAGAGAAAGTATTCTAAGCTATTACAAAAATCGAGCAAGAAATAGGTAGGGTTTTGCTAAGTGAATAAGTTATTTTCAAGAAATAGTCTAAGGGGGGTATTTATAGGTGGGAGAAAAATCTGCAGGAAATTGGTCCAAACGCACGTTTGGAGGCTGGAACTGGCGTTTGAAATCTTCAAACGCGCGTTTCGCTTCAATTCTGGGCATTTTCTTGGCTGATCTTCATCTGGAACGCGCGTTTAGAAGGTTCAAATGCGCGTTTGAAGGACTTGGAACGCGCGTTTAGGGTAGTTTCAAATGCGCGTTTAAAAGGGTTCAACTCAATCAAATGGCAAACTTCGAACGCTGCTGCGTTTGGGAGGTTCAAACGCCGCTTGAACCCCTGCCCCCAAAACTTCACTTTTCTTCCTTTTTGATCCCTCTTCTTGCCTCGATCATGCTTTTCACCACAAATCGTCACCTTCCGGGTCCTCGAGACACCAATACCCTTCAACATCATAAACAACCAAAAGCATCCAAACAAATCCGGAGGGTAAAAGTGCTCGGGAATGGGGTTAATATCAACAATAAAGGGGTAATAATCCATCAAAGCAACGGATTCACTCCCCGTGCCATAAGCTCACGATAACACCCCGGAAACGGTCTAATTCACCCAAAAATGTGCTGAAAGTATGGTAAATGGGGATGAACAATGCACCGGAGTCACGTAAAGTTGACTTCCATCAACCACCCCACACTTAGCCTTTGCTCGCCTTTGAGTAAACTAGGCGTTTTAAAACAAACCAAGGGGTTCAACGTTGTGACGTAGGTGCTACTACCCACACTCTCGAGGTAACCACAAAGTACGAAACACGAAAACATACACACCGGTTATAACATTATCAAGCAAATGGAGTGTGTGTGGTGCCAAACTACGACCAAGTGTTCAAAATGATTGTCGGGGCTTGAATCCCGACCAAAAGTCTACCAACCGTTTCATACCCACTATCCTCTCCACTAATTAAGGTTAGTAAGTTTGGACACGATCGGGTAGGACTTGAAGGGTTATAACGTTAGGCTAGGGTGATTTCGGTTAATCGAAAAGGATACTTTGGGAACTGAAGAAAAAGACATACGAGTGAACCTAATCAACAAGTGTACCACTTCATCTCTACTATACAAATCATCTAAACTCCTTTTTGATTAATTAAACACATTGGGAACCATAGGATACTAACATACCCGAACTCATTGCCACACTCAACTATGTTTCAAGTGTTATGAGGCGAGATCGAATACATTAGCACCTATCTCACTATCCCAACTCCCACATCATAAAGATAACTTTTGAGCTCAACACTTTGATTCCAACCCTTTATTTCCAAGCCTTTATCCATTGAGATCTTCTCAAATTATTTTGAACTTTGATTTTTTTTTTGTTGAAAGAAAGAAGTTTCACAGATTTTTCTTTTCTTCTTGGGCCAAACCCAAACACTAGGCCCACATGATCTCCTCTTCTCCTTATAGCTCTAAACCAAGAAGACACCAACCCATCAAAACATCATTTCCCCCACCCCACACTTGCCTTAGCAAGTGTGTCCCAACAAAAGACTAAGTCCACTCGTAGGGTATAAATGAAGGAAATGTGACCATAATTAAGGCTCAAGGTAGGTTTCTGACTGAGTAACAAAACGGCTATAATACGAGTGGTGGTCGACCCATTCTATCAAGGCTGAGAGGGGCTACGAAGGTCTAACGTTCGGGATTAGGCTTGTTTGGCTTTGGTAGGGTCAAAGAGACGCCAGGACCATCATCCCGTATCCTACTTAGGTGAACCTTTCTATTTCGCCTCGAGACTAGTGGTATGTGAAGTGGTAGCAATCAAATTTTGCACAAAGTGTAGCTTACGTGAAATTAATAAACTCCATTCTCAGAATAATATTAAACCGCTGTGTACAAGTTCGGGGCCCTACTAAGATGATCACCACTCGAATGTGAAAATAACACAAACAACGCGTTGTTGAAAACCCTTGAATTTTTTAAAAATTACCCAATAATCGACTCTAGCCCGGTCATAGGCTAAGCATACCACATATTAAGCACATTTAACAACGAAAACAAGAAAACGTCTAAGTCTCCCACCCCACACTTAAACGAAATACTATCCTCAGTGTGTGAGAGATAAAAAGAGTAAAAGACTTAGTTGTTTTACCAAAACCCGGCAGAAAGGCGCACTAGTAGCCCACATGACATCTTCTAGTAAGCTCCATCTCAAGTATCTAAAACCATAGAAACAAAATCCAAGGCAAACACATGCACGGGAAAAGTCCACGTGCCAAAAGATGGTGATAGATACGAGATATAAAAAAAATAGAAGCCATGCCACAAATAACGACTCGAAGCATATCAAGCATACTAGACGGGAATCGCACTGGATGTAAAGATAATCAAAAGAAACACAGAGAATCCATGCATAAAATAAATCCACAGAGGCTCACATAAAAATATCCCCGTCTACGTAGAATAGCCGGAACCAAAAAGAAATTCTCACCCCAACCTCTCTTTTAAGCTAAACTCTCCCCTCTTGCACCCAAAGACCACTCCAAACACATTATTACTACCAAAAAGGTGGGTTGCCTCCCCAAGCGCCTTTGTTTTATGTCGTTGGCTCGACGGGATGACTTATACCGTGCCAATTTTTTCAAAGTTATACTATTGGCACAGGCGAGAAAAGGTAGAAGTGCTTTGTTTAACGTCGTTAGCATTGACTTAATGGCACCAAACAGACTCATACCACAAAAGACTCAAAACAACAATTCAAATATTTTATTTCAAACAAGTATCACCAAAACCATCAACCAAAATCCGAGCTCAAAAATATCAACAACTCAAGAAGACTAAAAATAGCAAGCATCACGGAAACCGAGTTCACTAGAAACTTACCTCTCACGGCCCTCGATGTTACCTCTTCCCAACTCGGGAATCCTCTTTTGTCAAAATCTCTCATCACCTTCTTCTTGTAATTGCCATTCCATGGTAGTTGTCCCCTTTTACAAATTCTATGAGCTCCATCTACCGGTGAGTACACAAAATCGATCGCATAATACTCATCAACACAAGGTGGAAGAGTGTAATAATCCGGGACCGGCATGCTAATAATCTCCACTTCTCCCGGTAGCTCTACCATAGATGGCTCTTCAGTCTCATACGATTTCACCACACTCTTCATAATGACATCTTCATTTACTTCAATTGGGAGTGAGGGTGAAATGGGCGATCCCAGTTTCTCTTCCGACTCTAATTGTCTCATCAAACAAGCAGTGTGCTCAAATCTATCATACACCCTTCGAAGTCATCATTTTGCATTTCTTCGGGAGGCGGTGTAATAGATAAAATTTGCACCTCTTCCATCTCCAAATCTTGCACTTCCTCTTCATCCCAAAATGAGCTATTCACATCACCAAAGAATCATTGCTCAGTTATAACAATGGTCGGTTCCACCACACACTCCACCAAGGTTTCATCAATTTTCATCTCAAGGGGTGAAGGTGCAGTAGGTAGAACGTGAAACCTGCCATAATCAAATATCGCAATTGGAGGTGGCACTATGAGCAATCCCAACTCACTATCTGGCTCAGAAATCTCATCATAGCAAACTGAATCATAAACCTCACTCTCAACCTGAACTTCTTCAGTGATAACATCATCATCCCGGACCACCTCTATTGCACATGTCTCTTCCTCTTTCTCATGCCTCATCTTTTCAATCAATTGCCCCATCCCGTCTTCAAGATTTCTTATGTCGGAGTCAAAGCTTCTATTGAACTCTTGCATATCCTTGTTCATTTGAATCAAACTTTCGTTCAATTGAATCAACTGCTCCATTTGAATGTCGGTGAAGCCTTCTTGTGGCATGGGGGGAAACTGATCATACTGACTTTGATTCATTGGAGGTGAGTAGTAGGCTTCTTGCCATGCCAGACTCTGATCAAATGGCTAAATCTGGATGAAGCTATCAACGCGTTGAGTATGAACACCGTAATCCTGATAAGCACTAGGGTTCGGACAACCCTCATAATGTTGTGGCTCATAACTTGAATAACCATGATTTTGACTTTGGCATGCACTAGGGCACTGATAAGCCCATGAACCTTGGTTACTCTGTTGTTGATACTGAGGCTGAGGCACGAACTGTTGTTGATAACATTGTTCAAGTGCCTGAGGTTGGTAGGGGTATTGTTGTTCATGGGAGTAGTATCGATTGAAAAATCCATCCATTTAAGCTCAAGCTGCAAGATCTCAGAAAACAACAAGAAAACAATAAAATAAAACCTAGGCCCAAGCCTTCGGTTCACTTGCAAGATATCACAAATAGCACACAATTCCCCGGCAACGGCGCCATTTTGATCGAGGCTAAAATTCACCCTTCAAAAACAATTTGTAAAGACTCGAAACCGTGGGTAAACTAACTCTCTAACCGGCAGTGTACCGGGTCGATTGCTAGAATAGCTACAGGAGTACGAGGTCGAACCCAAGGGAAAAGTGTTTGTGAGTACCAAAGCGAACGTATTACTTAGTCCAGGTGAACAATCTTTTTAAAGTGTTTATTTACTACAACGGCACTAAATTGATTTAAACTAACGAGTCTAAAGCTAGAAAAGAGAGAAAGAAGGTTAATCTACTAAGTTTTAAAGATTGATTAAGGGACATAGCCGAACCATGATCAAAATAGCTAGTTTCAACCCAAGGATAGACAAAACTGGGAGTGTGCATTATAACAAACGAACTCTCGCATACAATTTCACGGGTGCGTACTCCTAATCCCGGTGCTAAGGTCTGAACAACTCTTCCCCAACACCTTATGCCAAGTTAACTATCCTTCCCTAAGGAAGATTCACTAACAAATCATGTTATGCACTAGAGCCGCTTAAACGTCAAAACGAGTAACCTCACTTTAAGAAGCGATCCTAGAGCCCTTTTCCCACATCTCTCTATCTGAACAACTCTCAAGATTGATGTGTGTGATTTTGACCTAGGTGATCAATCTAGCCCAAATCTGTTATAACAAGTTCTAAGACATGAAACATGCAAGATACAACACTAAAAAGCATTACTCACTCCCAATTTCATCACCCAAAGGGTGATTTCACCGAATTTCACATGATTCCACTATGAAAAGGGATTAGCTACTCATTATACTAATCAAAACATACACAAAGCAGTAAATGGAAGCCATAACAAGTAAAAGAAAGGAGAAATTTACCATTAATTTGCAGAAATTCGAGACTAGATCCAAAAAGTACAAAATAGAGAAGTAATTAAAAGGTGGTCTCTTAGTGTTTGGAATGGAAATCTAAGCTAAGAAATGGAAATATTAAGCTAATAATATGTTGATGTAAGCTAAGAGAAAGTATCTAAGCTATTACAAAAATCGAGCAAGAAATGGGTAGGGTTTTGCTAAGAGAATAAGTTATTTTCAAGAAATAGTCTAAGGGGGGTATTTATAGGTGGGAGAAAAATCTGCAGGAAATTGGTCCAAACGCACGTTTGGAGGCTGGAACTAGCGTTTGAAATCTTCAAACGCGCGTTTCACATAGTTGAAACGCGCGCTTCACTTCAATTCTGGGCATTTTCTTGGTTGATCTTCATCTGGAACGCGCGTTTAGAAGGTTCAAACGCGCGTTTGAAGGACTTGGAACGCGCGTTTGAACCCCTGTTGCCCCAAAACTTCCCTTTTCTTCCTTTTTGATCCATCTTCTTGCCTCGATCATGCTTTTCACCACAAATCGTCACCTTCCGGGTCCTCGAGACACCAATACCCTTCAACATCATAAACAACCAAAAGCATCCAAACAATTCCGGAGGGTAAAAGTGCTCGGGAATAGGGTTAATATCAACAATAAAGGGGTAATAATCCATCAAAGCAACGGATTCACTCCCCGTGCCATAAGCTCACGATAACACCCCGGAAACGGTCTGATTCACCCAAAAATGTGCTGAAAGTATGGTAAATGGGGATGAACAATGCACCGGAGTCACGTAAAGTTGACTCCCATCACTTCTCAGTGCTGAGTTTGAAATGAAAGATTTGGGTGCAGCCAAGAAAATTTTGGGGATGGAGATCTGGAGAGATAGAAATCAGAAGAAGTTGTTTTTATCTCAGCAGGGCTATATAAAGAAGATTTTGTCAAAGTTTGGCATGTCAGCTGCTAAGCCAATAGATACTCCTATGGCATCAAATGTTCATTTGTCAGTTTTTGCTTCACAGTCAGCAGAGGAGAATGAGTATATGTCAAGAGTTCCCTACGCTAGTGCAGTTGGCAGTCTGATGTATGTCATGGTGTGCACTAGGCCTGATCTGGCTCAGGCAGTCAGTGTTGTCAGCAGGTTTATGGCTCAACCTCGAAAGGAACACTGGAAAGTTGTGAAAAGAATGTTCAGGTACCTTAGAGGTACAACTGATGTTGGTCTCATTTATGGAGGTGATACTAAGAAACTGATCACAGGATACTGTGATGCTGATTATGCTGGTGATGTGGACAGTAGAAAATCTATGAATGGTTATGTTTTCACATTGGGGAATTCAGTTGTCAGCTGGAAAGCAACTCTTCAAGCAATAGTGGCTTTATCAACTACTGAATCTGAGTATATGGTTCTTACTGAAGCAGCCAAGGAGGGTATCTGGTTGAAAGGTCTAATCAGTGATTTGGGGCTACATCAGGATCAAGCTGAGATTTATTGTGACAGTTTGAGTGCAATTTGTCTAGATAAGGATCAGGTTTATCATGAAAGAACCAAACATATCGATGTGAGGTATCATTTTCTGAGAAATGAGAAAAGGGTTGTAGTGAAGAAGATCAGCACCAAGGAAAACCCTGCTGATATGTTCACTAAACTAGATTCAGAGAGCAAGTTTCGGTTATTCGGACTTGCTTTGAATATTCAAAGCTTGTAAATCGAAATCTGGATACTCGGTTGAGGCGAGATCAACTTGAGTGGATTCGAGGAGAAGTCTGCATCAGACATCCTTGCATTGACGAATGCATCCGTACAAGTACATCCGATTATGCAATCTGGTGACGTTGAATGAGATTTCAAGTCAAGGTGGAGATTTTTCAAGATTGGTGACTTGATCTCTAAACCGAAATATCTCGTGGAACTAATCTGGGAAAATCGAGACGAGTTTGATGGTCGGGCTTCGATTAAGTATATTCGATTCGAAAGTCGGGCTGATGAAGTGCAACCGAAGTTTCTTCACAAGTCAACGGTCGATTTCGTATGCTGCGTTTTGCTGAGTATATAGCTGAGTTCTACATCTGAGCAACTGATTACAAGTCTGGGAAGTCAGTTTTTTGAACTGGGTTTCGTCTGGTGGGTAACAGCTGGAGCTGGGGTCCACATCTGGGGTATTGATGCGATGCGATCCCAGGAGATCGACGAAAGGATCAATGAGAGCGGGAAACCCTAACCTATCTGAGCAGCAGTCTAGGAAGAGGGCCAAGAACAACTCAACGCTTTGCTCAAGAACGCTGATAAGCTCTTGAAAGGGGTGCAATCTCTACGACAAAGAGATCACTCGCCAAGCAGCGATGTTCTTGATCAATCACGTACCAAGGAAGAAGAGAAAACTCTCAATTTCATTATAAAGATTTCATCATTGATTATTCATATAAAATTACAAGGAATGCCTTTATATAGGCTACAAAATAAATGACTAACCAACTCCTAAGCAATGTGGGATAAATTACATGGTAATTTTCGCCACTTTATTGTGTAACAATCCTAACTCAACCCTAATAAGCCCAAACGGCTATTATTTGCTAAAAATAAACACCTGGCCCAATATACTAACATATGGGCAACTTTCGACACGAGCCTAAGGCCGTTTTATTCATTAAAACACCGAAAACTAAAATAAACAAAACAAATAAAATGTCTCGGGATGGATCACATCATTCCCTTCCGGTTGGAAAGGATTCGTCCTCGAATCAATAGGACATCATAGAACTGAGCAGCATCACAAATCAAACCCGAACAACCCGCAAGCAGAAGCAAAGATATACCGGGATCAAATATGAAGTGAACAAATGACATCACAACAATGGTGCGTGGAACGAACGAGTCATTCTTCATCAATGCAACAAAAGAAAAGTCCAACGGCTTGTGATTGATCAAGAACATCGCTTACGAGCGAGTGATCTCTTTGTCGTAGAGATTGCACCCCTTTCAAGAGCTTATCAGCGTTCTTGAGCAACGCGTTGAGTTGTTCTTGGCCCTCTTCCTAGACTGCTGCTCAGATCGGTTAGGGTTTCCCGCTCTCATTGATCCTTTTGTCGATCTCCTAGGATCGTATAGCATCAGGTATTTATGGTAGTTCCGAGAAAGATCTATGGCGGTTAGGGTTTGGGACTTGTGTCTATAAATACCAATGTTGTAATCAATGCAATGCGTGTCTTTCAAGAGTGTTGTTCACACACTTGTGAAAACCTTGTAATTCTGTGCATAGTAAAATATCTCCTAGTCTGTCCGTGGAGTAGTCGGCACAACGCCGGAAACCACGTTAAATCACCGTGTTCTTCTTGTTTCTGTGTTTTATCAATTCCGCCATTCTTTACGTTTGCATTGCTATCTGTGTTTGTGTCAATCTTAAACTGCATATTCCTAGATGTGTTTATAACAGAAAGGATAAAAGTCTAAACTCCCAAACAATAATGTTTGTCTCTCAAAACAAAATATAAATGTATAAAAGTAAATGATGACATTCATTTTCAAAGCATCCTGAGGTCAAACGTCAGCTCCGTCAGTGCCATTGTCATAACTATAGTCATCATCCTGCCATTCACCTTCTCGGGGTGGTAACAGTAATAAGGGGGTAAGTAGTAAAGGGTAGAAGAATCGAATACAATTAATAACATATATATAACATAAGTAAATATATAAACACTACCACGTAGGTTGTAACATAGGAGCTCACTCACCCTCTACTAGCTCAGTTAGTATAACCTTGCACAAGTAAATTTGTTAAACCAAGATCAAAGGACACTACATATGGTGAACAACGCTCCACAACTCAATCAGCACCTCAAGGAAACGGACAGTTCCGAGAGGAAGATCACACAAGTCCCTTGGCATCAGACCAAGTAGAGAGGTGTAATGGTTCCATGATGTGAGGAATAAACCTGCCTCACCAATGATAGTGGTGTCTTAGCTTTTAGACACAACACATGTTTGTTAGGAATTTAATCTAACCTCTTGATCCATTCACATAGAAAGACTTCCTAAGGACTTCTAGTCATAGACATGTCAATTAATGTACGTAGCACGTTGTAAAAGGACCGTTGGTTACTAAGTCAATATCCCGCAAGGCCTAAACAGTCGCCTTCCGGTGCTCCCACCTTTTCCCCGCAGAGGTTCTCAGTTGTGGTGCTGAGCCGAGGCTACCAGAAGTCGATGTTAGACATTTCCAGTTACCAGTTATTACCCAAAAATGATAAACAAACCACAAAAGGACAAACATTGAGGCCGGGCGCACGCCTCACAAGACAGGGCGTACACCTGCCCTTTTGTCTGCACATTGCATGCTTTCCAAAACACCGGGGCGCATGCCTGGCTCTGGCCAGCCTTGTCCAAGTCGTAGCAGAATGGCCGGGCACACGGCCAGGTCGGTTACAGGCTGCTCATGGTCCATTTTCGTACATGTTCGCGTTTTTCCCAGTTTCCAACACAGATTGGTACATTCACTGTACCAAATTACACAAAAAACCTTCATATTTCAACACAGAAATATTCCAACAATAATTTTACAACACAAATGTAATTGCACCGATTTAGAACACCCCCTTAACTTTCATTCGGTAAGAAAGCGATCCAACAAAAATGGTTCTTTCAATTCCTTGGCTTCTTCGCATAATCTACTAATTAAAAACATAATTCTACGATTACTATTCCATTCTAAACAACCTAGAACATTCAAAGCTTAGTAATTCTCCAAGAATGATTAAGATTCCCAAAAATGTTGAAACTGAAAACTTACGAAATCATGAATTGATGGTATGAAAACGTTTCCGGCAAAGAGACGATTAAATTTTCCTACTGTGGTCTACACAAACGATTGACGGATTAGCCACGAGGTTGAAGATTCTTCTTCTTCGCTTTTCCTTTGTCCCAAAACCCAGAGCGTATAATTTTCTCGTTCTTTTTCTGAAGCGGCGTGTGTGTATTGTGGGGGTGGGGTATATTTATGGCAAAATAATTAATTACTTAATAATTAATTCCCATTATACATTTTTAATTCAATTAATTAAGATAAATAGTAATTTGATAAAAATTAATTACCCTTTTACCCTTATTAAAAACTTGGGGTGTTACACTTATGAGTCAAATACAAAACACATGTGTATCGGGAGTAGTCATCAACCACGACTAAAACGCAAGACTCTCCTCCAAGACTTTTGATTTGTCTGGGACCAAATAAGTCAATGTGAAAAGGTTGGAGTGAGTAGGATGAGGTGGTATCTTGTTTGGATTTAAAATAAGTTCTCATTTTTTTGGCCTTCGATGCATGACTCACAAATTTTGAACTCGTTTAAATCAAACATGGGTTGACCATGAATCGGATTTTGTCGTAACTACATCTTAATGGTGGAGATACCTACGCGTCCTAGGTGATGATATGCATAATTTTGCATTATCATGTTGATCGCCTTTTCAAAGTGTCCAATCTCACCGGTAGTGTAACGGGTCAACTATAGCCTAGAATTGGTGAGTCAAGGTCGTATCCCACAGGGAATCTGGTCGAGTACCAAAGTCGATCTCGTTCCTAGTTCAGGTCAACACAAATATTGAACGTGGTGATTTGTCAGATCACCGATTCTAACACTAAAATTACACAAAACAAAGATTTAAAACTATATAAAAGAGATAGCCGAGCTATGATCCAATCTAATACTCACAAACCCTAGCCAAATCCCGAGGTATTCTTGATTCACCTAAACGTTCTCGATGTCACAAAGGGTGTCGTTTCCTGGCTCTAAGAATAGACATTATTTCAATAATCTACCCTCCTATGTCAGGTTCAACAGTCTGCTCAACGGATTTAACTGACCTCACACGGTCTACGATTCATGAAACGCTCGATAAGTTGATACAAAACCACACAACGAAACGGAGTCTGAACAACTCAGTCGGTTTTACACAGTGATCCTAGAACCCCGGCTCTCGTATCCCCTCGCAAAATACATATGTAAAGACGATACGTGTGATATGATTATTAAGTGATCAATTCAACAAACGTGATAAGAACTATGGTAACATCGAGAATCAACAGATAAACATCAAGAACACCACATGAACATGCTAAGGTTCGATTTTATAGACTATCACATAACTCGACTATCGGACAATTAGCTACTCATTCTACTAAGAAATAACAAGAAATCAACAATAAAAATAACACAAACAAGATTAAAAGCAAGAACAAGAAAGGAGAACGAATTACCAAATATATTATAGGCCGTCGAAAATCGATTCACGAACGAAAACCCGTCAATAACGCGTCAAGATATCTTCGAGAATCAACGGATTACAAAAGTCTAAGCCAAATCTAAGCTAAACTATGTACAAAATTGATCTAAGCTACGAAAAACAATGAAAAACTGAAGAAAAACGAGTTGGGAAGAAGGTGGTGTGGATCTAGATCCAAAATGGGGGTATTTATAGTGTTTTATGAGTTCTGGACGCTAGGCGTCCGCCTAGGAAAGTGCAGGCGCACGCCTAGGATGTTGAAATCACGTACTGAAACTTCTGGCCAAAATTGACTGCTAGGCGTGCGCCTAGCATTTATTAGGCGCGTGCCTAGCTGACACACCTTCAGTAAACCAGTCATAACTTTGTGTGTAGACCTCCAAATCGAGTGATTCAAGTTGCGTTGGAAAGCTGATTCAATTGCATACAACTTGCATGAGGATGTCCAGCCCATAAAATGCCTCTAAGGTGGATAAATATGAAGATCAATGGAAGGTATGGTTGTAGTACCACCGCGTTTTGATCCGTTTGAACGTTTAAGCTTTGGGCACACGTTCCAATCCTCATATCTTGCCTTCCGGACATCTCAAACACCTAATTCCTGTACAAAATCATAACAAATACCACACGTAATCCCTACAGGACACTAGGGTGACCGAGAGTATAGTAAATACACCGAAAAAGACCGAGAATCCCGGACTTTTCGTCCTAGGTCCTGAAATGATAACCAAGGTGTAAATACATCAAAATACAACCAAATGTCTCAGAAAACATATAAAACGAGGTATAAACGGGGTATAATTACATAGAAAATGATAGCCAATTTGACTCTCATCAACTACCCCTTACTTAGCTTTTGCTCGCCCTCGAGCAAAAATGAGCGATTCAAAAATAAAGATGGAGTCAACATTGCTATCATACATTAAGTCTAAAAGAATTGAAATGGTAAAACACAAGTAAATGACACAAATGCATAAGATTTAAGTTCAACCTTGTATTTAGAAAAAGAATGTGTGTGTGTATAGCTTCTTCGACATTTATCACCGATGACCGGTTTAGATTATAGACGTATAATGTACCGAGGCTACACCATAGGCTTATACTTCGTAAACATCTCCACTAATCGAGGTCAATCGAAGTCTAGTACGGTCGAGCAGGACTTGCAAGGTTATACCGTTAGGCTAGGGTTCGGGCAACGAAATGATATTTACGATAAAATAGAAAAGAGATGGTGCAAAAGAGCTTTAACCGAGATATATATTTAAAATTCGGCTATCACTTTGTCTTCAATCTTTCCAACTATTTACAACTTCGGAATCCAAACCCTTACTTCAACTTTTATTTTTTTTCTTCTACTCAACAAAACTATAGTACCATAGTCCATTTTTGGACTTATAACAAACTATAATTACATACACTCTGTTTTTTTTTTCTTTCTTCTTATATACATCAAAATTCCGAACAAAACTGGAACCTACACATTGCTACACTCCTTGTTCCGAAATAACTCGTAAATCACGACTCCATACCATTACTTACGTCTCAACAATACCTCGCAACATCGTAAAAATGTGCTGAACGAACAAGCTCAATTGCAAGGCAGTCAAGGATATGTAGACCGAAATAATGTTAGGGACATCGATTTTCACGGGTTAGTAACATGAAAGGCTAGTTCGGGTGGCGATCTAACCACCCTACAAAAGGCTTAGAGGGGTAACAGTGGATTAATCGTTTAGATTGGCCTTTGGCTCTGATCGGGTCAAAATAAATGCCAAAACCGTCATCCCGTACCTAACAACGATGACCTTTCTATTTCGCCTCGAAGTAACTAATATAAGTTCGAGGTAACCGGGTCATTAATAACTTCCATAATCGTTCACTAGTCAAGGTGATTCATGAAGTCGAAGCTAACGTGATAGAACTACTTCATTCCTCAAAACAAGATCCTAACTCAAATGAAATGCATTCAAATAATCATTATATGTTTAACAAAACAATACTAAAGGCTCAATGTATCACAAACAATGTCAAAGGCATCAAAATTTCTAAAAACGACTCATTTACACCCAAGGGATAACAATCTCTAAGTATAACTCGTTTGACATGAAAATGAAACATTGAAGCTAAACCAACCACCCCTTACTTTAAAACGAAACACGAATGATAAGGGTAGAAAAGTTAGCTTACAACCGGAAAAATGCGCGAGTACGATCTCAGGGCATCCATAAAATAAACTCCCTGGGTACCTGTACTTATAAAATATACACAACCAACACCAAAGGTGTACAAGTATGGAGTATAACACAATGAAACTACCTGGATTACCACAACTCATCAAAACCAAAAACACCACACTAACCCCCCAAAACACGCTTCCTCGGGTTATATTACAACAAAACTTACCCGAAGTATCAAAATAGAAACTAAAGAAACACAGTGAAACACGAGGGGAAAGAAAAGCATTAAAAACATATTATGAGTTTAGAGTCCTCAGCTCGACTTTCTACCCAAACTATGTCAAGGATAGCTATACCAAAGGAGAGCAAACCGTTGCTTCTCCCTACAAAAATCGTAAGAATTGAGCACCCCTTGAAAATAAAACAATAGAACTATGGGGCTCAATCCCCACCACCACGATTTGTTCGATGAGTTCGTTGCACAGAACAACGAACTCACTTTCCCCGAACTAAGACATATACCAACCAACAACGACTCTAGCTCCAAGTAGTAACAAATAGGCTCAACATCAACAACAAACTCAATAGGGTGCATCCCGAAGATATAACAATAGGGCTAAATGAAGATGGAACAGGTGACTCAATAGATACAAGAGTCATACCATCCTCGTAGTGTTCCTCCGGGGTGATTTCAATCATACTTTCTTGCTCTCTCCTCTCAGCCTCCTTCCTCTCGATCAGTTGATCTAGTAGAATTTCTATTCTCCGTAAAGAAGCTAGATTTTCCTCATGGATCGTTTCCTCCATGTAAGTCTCTGATTCTTGAGGCGGAGGTGGAAGAGTGTCGAGTTGTTGATCATAGTAACTTGGGGCATTATCCCACGCATTCCCGTATGATGTGGCGTATGGGTTGAACTGATAAAATGGTTGTGTTTGGTAACCCATAGCACCGTAATTGTAATATCCGAATGGGTAAGGATAGAAGCCATAATTGTAGTATGGATTCATTATCTGCAAACAGGGAAATAACACGAACACAATCACGGTATCTAGTCACTACCACTACCGAAGTAAATGGTGTGACACTTCAACAAAAACAAATAAAAACAAACTATACATAAAAAAACAAATAAGAAAAACGACCTAATCCTAAGAACTTAACTAACTTACAAGATATCAACCCGATTCCCCGGCAACGGCGCCAGAAAACTTGATCGGCCTTTTCTAAGTGTCCA
Source organism: Gentiana macrophylla (assembly GCA_026214975.1). Classification (NCBI taxonomy): domain Eukaryota; kingdom Viridiplantae; phylum Streptophyta; class Magnoliopsida; order Gentianales; family Gentianaceae; genus Gentiana; species Gentiana macrophylla. The sequence goes on along the minus strand of CM047808.1, from coordinate 119,822,923 downwards.
ATCTCACCGGAAGTGTAACGGGTCAACTGTAGCCTAGAATTGGTGAGTCAATGTCGTATCCCACATGGAATCTAGTCGAGTACCAAAGTCGATCTCGTTCCAAGTTCAGGTCAACACAAATATTGAACGTGGTGATTTGTCAGATCACCGGTTCTAACACTAAAAATACACAAAACAAAGATTTAAAACTATATAAAAGAGATAGCCGAGCTATGATCCAATCTAATACTCACAAACCCTAGCCAAATCCCGAGGTATTCTTGATTCACCTAAACGTTCTCAATGTCACAAAGGGTGTCGTTTCCTGGCTCTGAGAATAGACATTATTTCAATAATCTACCCTCCTATGTCAGGTTCAACAGTCCGCTCAATGGATTTAACTGACCTCACACGGTCTACGATTCATGAAACGCTCGACAAGTCGATACAAAACCTCACAACGAAACCGAGTCTGAACAACTCAGTCGGTTTTACACAGTGATCCTAGAACCCCGGCTCCCGTATCCTCTCGCAAAATACATATGTAAAGACGATATGTGTGATACGATTATTAAGTGATCAATTCAACAAACGTGATAAGAATAAGTTCTAGAACTATGGTAACATCGAGAATCAACAGGTAAACATCAAGAACACCACATGAACATGCTAAGGTTCGATTTCATAGACTATCACATAACTCGACTATCGGACAATTAGCTACTCATTCTACTAAGAAATAACAAGAAATCAACAATAAAAATAACACAAACAAGATTAAAAGCAAGAACAAGAAAGGAAAACGAATTACCAAATATATTAAAGGCCGTCGAAAATCGATTCACCGAACGAAAACCCGTCAATAACGCGTCAAGATATCTTCGAGAATCAACGGATTACAAAAGTCTAAGCCTAATCTAAGCTAAACTATGTACAAAATTGATCTAAGCTACGAAAAACGATGAAAAACTGAAGAAAAACGAGTTGGGAAGAAGGTGGTGTGGATCTAGATCCAAAATATGGGTATTTATAGTGTTTTATGAGTTCTGGACGCTAGGCGTGCGCCTAGGAAAGTGCAGGCGCACGCCTAGGATGTTGAAATCACGTACATAAAACATATAAAACGAGGTATAAACGGTGTATAATTACATAGAAAATGATAACCAATTTGACTCTCATCACATGCTCATACACAAGGCAAGTAATCGAACATTCAAATAGATTGTCTAATTCGGCCATGTAAATGTTTCTTTCACGACGACCAATTAAGACAATCTTGCACTTGGTTTTAATTGTCAAATGCAACATGAAGGCTAGAGTCGGTTAGTTGTGAAATGCTGAAGAGATTATAACTTAAATTATTAACGAGTACAACTTTGTTTGATTAGAACAACGTTTGAGTTACCGACAAATCCATCACCAATAATCTTTCCTTTGGAGCTGTCACCGAATGTGGTGGAGCCACCATTGGACTTTGATTTGTACAAATGGAAGAGTGAGAAGTTTCCAGTCATGTGCCTAGAGTAGCCGTTGTTTACATACCATTTAGTACTAGTATTCATCTTTCACTTCCACATCAATTTTTTTTATTTAATGCTTTTATTCTATTTCTGTGTATTCTGATGTATGGTTTTCTTTTCGTCTTCTGCTCTTTTACGTGATGCGACTATTATGCAAGACTTATGTGTGCGTTTGATCACGAGATTTATACTTGCCAAGTAGTTTGTAATCATTTTAACCTTGCTTATTGTTCAGGTCTCCCCAATATTTCTGTTTCCAAATGCACATTTCCATTAGACTTAGATATTTAAATTTAAATAGTAAAATGGTTAAACAAAGGTCCCCACTTTTCAGTCTCAATGGGATGAGTGTAGGTGTTAATCAGATAACAAAAACACTCATATTATTTGACAAATTTGTGAATGGGATCATGTTAGCATCAGGAAGCAACAATTGAAAACAACTCATCTGGACTTCAACAACAACAACAACAGCAACAAACAAGCTTGATCTATATCATCTCAATAATATCTGAAGGTCGACAAAAATACTATAGTCCACAAAATATATTTATTTGCCCGGCCAGATATGATATTGCAACAATGAAATTATCAGTGACGCAACACGTTAATCTTTCACCATTGATCATAACGAGTAGGTCTGATAAAATGATCAATTAATTATGTGAAAGATAGGTTATGTGACTTGTTGAGACAACAGCACCACTCTTAGCTTAGGTGCCATTATTTTTAAAAAAGCTATACAATCAAACTGGAGAAAAGCTATGCACACAAGATAAGAACTTATATATGATACAAGTATATATAGATCGATCTTCAGTATATAAGGGTACTTACTGGTAATCCATTGTTTAACTTGGGCTCGCTCTAGAGGAAATTAAATTCAAATTTCACAGTCCTTTTCATTCAAGAGCTAGTAGCTAGCTTCAAAGCCATTAATTATCAATGCAACAAACTCTTGCAATATAATATTGAAATGCTTCTGCAACAACAGATGTGTTTTATTGCTGTATTCCTCCAAAGATTTCTTGCAGATCTGAGGCTCCACAAAAATACCCAGAAAATCATTACTTAATTAAAAAAAAAAATCAACTTCTGTTAATTAATAATAAGCTGTTTCTTTTTTTTTTTTTTTTTTTGAAAATTAAGAAATCAACTCACATATATAAATGTGTCTTATTTATATTACCTCCTGAGGAACATATCATGTTGTTTGAACAAAAGAGGGTATTGCAACTGTTCATCTCGAGGTTGTCGGAAGTTACTGTTGAGGGTTTCAGCTTTTTTGTAATAACAGTACCCAAATTATTTCCAAATGTTTCTTCACTTTGGGCTATACCATTTAGCAGGCAGAAACAAAAGAGTTCAGATTCACAAGTTTTGCAAGATTTAATAGGTTGTAATAACCCAAAGGGCTCTGAATAATCATGAGGAGGGTCTGCTGGCATTATTTCCCTAGCCCTTGCGCTCTTGCTTTAGCACTTACTTCTTTTGCAGATTTATTCTCCAACGATTTAACACAGTAATTCTTCTGTGCAAATCCTTCTTCTTTGTCCTCCACTTGACTACTTTGCGCTACCCTTTTTTTAGTACAAAAGGTACTATTGTTGTTCATGAATCTTCTTCATTCACATATGCATGCCTCGGATTGCTTGGAATTTCCGGGCTCCGTCTGTAGCTCTTTAATCGCGGTTCTTGATTTAGTGAGCAGCCAATCAAGGGTTTTGCTTGCAGTATCGAATCCGAGCGAATCTTGAAGATCAAAGAACCATCTTGCAATATCCATGGAAAGCCTAACTCTCCGGTCTCTTAGGCCAGGCTACTTTGTTTCCTCTTCATAGGCTCATTAAGCTGGTTATTTGGCTGTTGGGTTTTAGTAGGTGTGGATTTGGGTGATAACATCTGCTTGGTAGAAGGAGTAGTCCTACTAGAGGGTGGGATTAAAAAAGGGGTACTGGTGAAGTAATGGTGGAACATAGGCATTGAAGTGAAGTTCATTACATCATTTAAGCCAAAAGAGAAGGCTTGTGGGATGAAGCAATTAGGGGAGAGTTGAGGAGGAGAGATGGAAGAGTACATGTCTTTAATTGTTTTCTTGACTAAGCTAGCTTAAAACACACACACACACACACACTCCTTTAAGCACTTAAACCACTTCAATTTGTAGCCAAGTTCACCATGAATTATTGAATACGTGCCCTTGGATTTATACTAATTATCGATTTCGATCCAATCTTGTAGAAAAGGGGCAACAGTTAGGGTAAGAATATAGAGTACGGTTTTGATTTTTCATAACCCACCGCGGATAAGATATGATATAAATGATTGTTTTCTACCCGCGCGTCATAGCTTCCATCCGACATACAACATATATAATAAAGTATTTGAAACTTAGTATAAACAATTTAATATACCATTAATTAACTCACTCTCGAAATCTTGGAGAGAAATATGTTAGATATTTTTTCATGAAGTAAATATTTTATAATCGTTTGCATACGAGTTGCCGAATGAATTAATGTTATCGCAACGAAACGGGGTTCGACCTGAACGGATATATGCGTACGTTCATGAAGGTTTTATGCATTTCCGGATTGGATTCATGTATTTTCAGATTCAGACATCATTCCGAACTGATGCACCCTTACATGAGTGCATGCATCCGGTGAACAGTGACAACCCTACCCTTTTGTGCAAGGAGTACCTCCATTCGTTTATGGGGTACTTGAAGCCTATAAAAGACACAACATATGCAAACGAAGACACACACAATACACATCATCATCAGATTTTTTTGCAGAGTGTTCTCGGGTTTGATTTAAACAAGTCACTGTTTGAATAAAAAAACCCTCCATTGTATACTGAGAGAGATTTTCGATTGATCCTTAAGTAACATACGAGTGGGACGAAACATCTCTTAAAAGATAATACTTTGCGTGTCTTGGAGTCTTCTACAATTTCTGTCAAATTCTTATTCATCAAAAATTTTTCAACAAAATAAACTATTCTTTTTCGGATGTTAAACGAATAAATTAAATGTTTTACCGAACTCATCAAAGAAATCAATCAAACGAAAGTGAAGGGGAACACTCGCCTTCATTAAATTCTCCATCACATAAAGATATGAATGGTGATCGATCATATGAAAAAATTCATCATGTTTGTTAGTTGTAAAAATATGAAGTAAACGTCTTTATAGTCAAAGTTAGACCACTGTTTGGATGATGTTGTTTTGCAATATCTTCAGATTTTTATTCATAAAAGATGGAAGATAAACGATATCAACTACTCGTCAAGACTAGTTTTTGCTAAAGATGATATTTTGGCTACACCATGACTTAAGTGACTATTGAATCAACTTTTAGCGTGAGAACTTTATGTCATGATTTAGAATGTTCTAATATCTCTTTTTAACTACTTATGATTTACGTGATTGCTAGTGATGGGATATGGATCGGAAATTTTGATTCAAGCTGCGGATTTTTGGTCATATGAGGACCATTAAGGATTCTTGTAATAATAATTTCACGGTGTTTATCCCAACAACATGAGCTCAACAATGTCTGAGAACATTGAGATAAGGTTCCGAATTGTTAAAGATAGAGTTCAAAGTTGAAGGGTGTCTATTAAAATTATCATGACAAACTTTATTATTGTGGATCCACTCACTAAGGGACAACCACCCAAGATGTTCTTGAGCATATTGCTCATATGGGTGTCATGTCTGTTAAGGATTCTTAGGTTTAGTGGGAGTTTGTAATTGATAATGTTTGTTTCGATATAGACACATTTTCCGGTTTTTCAATTTAAAGTTAAGTTAAAGTTAAAGTTAAAGTCCGTAATATTTATCGACAATCCGTAATAAATAATTATTTCACATATAAGCTCAACGTTGGATTAATGATCCAACAATCTCTCACTTGAGCTATATGTGTAACCTTATAATTATTTATCACCAGATAACCGAATGAGCGTTATCTCTAATATCACATTCGTTGTGGTGATAATTAACCGATTTGAGCGAACAATTATTTTTTTACAGATAGTATTTAAGGAAATCGATTCGTTTATCTATGGCGCTTGTTTTTTTTGTTTATGACTTGATGAATTTCCTTACTATATGAATTTGTGATATTTAATTGTGAACGAACTCTAAACGGATCCGTGAATATCAGCATGGTAAAGGTATGTGTATAAAAATTTCTAGCATGTACTTTCCTTCTCTAGCATCTTGTTAGAGAATTCACATAAATAAAATTATTATTGCCGATCAAAAAAAAAAAAAAAAAAAAAAAAAAAAAAAAAAAAAAATTCTACACGTATGGGTTATAGGTATGATATGTGTAAGTAAAACTTGTAATATATAGGTTATCAATACACTCAAACTCGTACTCACCCGTATACATAGGTATTCATAATTATCTCACTTTGTTCTGCACTGTGTTTGTATAAATATTCACGGTAAGATTATACTTACCTAATGTCTGACTTGATATATATGTAACCCACTTTGGAATTTAAGAAACAGAAAGGGGACTTTTAAGTTCATCATCGCAATTCTATCGATACACTACCCTACTATCTTTGAACCATGCATACCAAAACGACTTAAAAAAAAGTCGATTTTTGAATTAAGAATCGTCTTTCTAAAAGTCGATAGAGTGAATCGACCTTGTCAAAGTTGATTCTTGACCCAACTTTCTCAAAGCCGATCCTCACGATCGATTTTCAAAATTCAATTCTTAACTCAAAAATCGACTTTTTTGAATGTCTTTTTGGTATGGTCAAAATGTAGTGTGGTGTATCGGTAGGTTGGTTGTGGTTCAAATGAAAATTCTGACGCAGATAGTCTCTATTAAACTGAACCGTCGGATATGTGCAATGTGTATAAAAGACAAAAAAAAATTTTTTTTATTTATACACGTGACTTAGATCTGACGGTTGTATCCAATAGAGACTTTGTAAGTCAGAATTACCCGGTGTAAATATAGGCAAAAACGCACAATCCAAGAGTAGGTTAATCTATGACCCTTGAGTGACCCAAGTAGCAACTACTACAAGATTTTTTTACCTTTATTATCATAGGAGGCCGGCTTTGGATATTATGTGCCGGCTCTGTTGGTATCATCTATTCTAAAACCCTACGACAATGACCTGTGTATTTAACCATGAGAAGGTGGATCTATTATGAGTTACTACCCCCTAGGGCAGGAGTTGGTAAAAAGTATCAGTATTTTGTTTTTCCTAAGCCCCCGTTATCCGGAATCAACTGGTCTGACTAATCCGAATTCGGTCCGGGTTGTGCCTGCAGAGTCTGACTCTTACTCAGACGTAAGGTCTGACTCTTACTCAGACGTAAGGTCTGACTCTTACTCAGACGTAAGAGTCGACTCGAAATTCTTTCAACACAACGCGAACAGAGGAAAAATCGAACCGGTGGAAGAAAAAGTAGCAGTATTTGCTAGGGTGAGTATATATACAGTACAACAACATTTTCTTCAAGGAAAGAACAAAAAACATTTTCTTCAAGGCTAATGATATAAAAATGAGTTTATTTGAAGATACATAAAATAAAATAAATACTAAATTTTACGAAACATGTAACGCTATGTCATGGATACCGAGCCTTATCCAGAAAAGAAACGTTCGACATGTGACGTATAGAGTAAACCCTAAATACCACGTAAGCCTAATGTCATATCGGAGTAATTGGAAAACGCTCGAAATTAAATCTCTAAATGACAAGCATTTGTGTAGTGAAACTTCATTAATCAATACAAACATAACAAATGTCACAATCATATTTGTCACGAAATCATTCCTGATTGCTAGTTTAAAAGTATTGATCAACCAACAAGTTATATCTTTTGAGGCATACCAGACAAGTTTTGATCAATCAGAATAAATATGCTTTTATGTTAGTTTCAATATGCACGTCTTGAAGACCATGCAGGTACATTGCCTAAAGGCACTCCCAGACACTAAATTTTATCCTTAAAATAATATAAAATAATACATATATTTATTTTACATCTCAATCCAAAAACCTCCACAACAAAGATCCCAAAGATCACAAACATTTTAAATAATATTAAATAATACATATTCTACCTCACAACCCTATTTATACACATTAAATATTTATTATTTCACTACAGCAACATCATCATCCATATCCTTATAATTTTTAATAATTAAATATGTTTAGGACGTGAATAGTGCATCCCCACAAGTAGGGATCTGATTGCTCATATCCCTAAAAATAAATAGGGATAGAGACTCATTGTGGAAAGCTATTTTAGGATAAACTCTATTTTTTATCTTCGTTTTAGGGATAGACACCATATAGAGTCTTGCACTAATAAAATGGCATAAAATGGGGCAAATATTAATAGTGGTCTCTTATTTTTACCAGAAAAGCTGATTAAGTCATCTTAACTTCGTTTTGCTTTGATCGAGTCGTATCTTCTTTTTTTTTTGCAATTTTGCTTTGATCAGTCTTTCATCGTATCTTTCATTTTTTTCGCAAAAATATCGGAATTGCATGCGTGTATGATCACACGCTTCGTTTACCTACAAAAAAAATATATTATTTTAGTCAAAGAAATTGCCAAAATTTTCCCTTATAAGATGATTCTGCATACCAAAAAGTCGTTCTTTCTTCAATAAAATTTCCAAACATACAATTTCCCCAAAACACCCGTCCACAAAAATTTCCCCATAGTCTTACCTATCTTCAAACTCTTCATCTTCTTCAATCCAGAACTTTTCCTTGAACATACCTTCTAAAATTGAACTCTTTCTTCATATTTATCTTCTCTACTCGATTAAACTATCAACTCTGCAACTCCACACTACTCAAATGGCTCTTCCCCTTCTCATCAAGCAAATTAGGGATTTCTTGCCCTCAATTCATCTTCACAAATTTTCGACCAAAGAACCCTAATTTCCATAATCGTTTTCTCTAATTTGCTGCCATCCAATGGTGCTTCGATTTCGTGGTTCTACGATGCCCGTATATGGTGAGTTCTTCAAACCTTCTGATGAAAATATTGGCAATGAGGTGCTCGAATTGGTGGAATTTTCAGTGTCATGGTGTAAATCTCTGAACAAAAAAAAGTCGACTTGAATGAGAAGAATTAGGGAAATTCGAAATTGGGAAATTAGGGTTCTAAGATCGAAATTAGGAAAACGATTTTCTGAACAAATTCAAGGAAATCACGCTACAGATTTATGGCAGAACGATTTTATGAAGATGAGATTAGGAAGAAATCCCTAAAATTGACTACTTGAGGAAGAGCCATCGAGGGCTTTTGATATACGTATATGGTATCTACATAAATTTTGTAGGAGAAATTGTATTTTGGGCGGAGGAACGACGTGTTTTGGCGATTTCTTTGATTAAAATATTTTTTTTTTACCCTCAAATTTTTTTATAGGTAAACGGAGCGTGTGATTCCGTCATTTTTTGGTTGGTAACACGTTAAATTTGATAACTTTTATGGAAGAGATAGTTTTTGGGAACACTTGAGAATTTCATTAATGGATCAATCATATATATACAAGTACTAATAAACTATCCAGTAGTCCACTTCCTATCAAGTAGGAAACATTGGATCGTGGCTTGACAACCGAAAATAACTACCTAGTAATGAGAAACATATGCAAACTACTCTAGTAGTGAGAAATAAACATGGTTAACATAGCCTTATATGATAATTAAAACATAATTAATTAATCATAATTAACAATATCCTCTAACATTCCTTTCCTTAGTCTGAGCTGACAGTTCAGATTACTTCACAAATGGCCAGTTGAGCTTCAAAAATTGATTCTTCTTGAGTCCTTTAGTCATTATATCAGCTATATGATCTTCACTTCTGCAATGCTGCAATTCAATGATCCCTTCTTTACATAGGTTTCTCAAAAAGTGATATTTCACATCTATGTGCTTGCTTCTGTTGTTTAACACATGATTCTTGGATAGATTGATAGTTGAACTGTTGTCACAGTACATAATATTCCCAGTCTCCTACACTTGACCTAGAACTTCCAGCATCTTCCTTAACCATATCAGTTGACATAAACAGTGTGCTGCTGCAACAAACTCTGCTTCTGTTGTAGATAGAGTGACTATTGGTTTCTTTTTTGAGGACCAACTGATAGCACTTCTTCCATACATAAACACAAAACCCGAAGTACTCTTCCTGTCATCAATGTCTCCTGCATAATCACTGTCAGAGTATCCAATCAGCTGAGCCTTCTCTGCTGAACCATACCTGATGCCAAGGTTAATGGTTCCATTAAAGTATCTTAGAATCCTCTTCACATAGTTTAAGTGGTATACTGAGGGTGACTTCATGTATCTGCTTGCTACATTTACAACATACATAATGTCACGTCTTGTTGCTGTCAAGTATGAAAGACACCCTATTATCTGTTTGTATAAGGTGGGATTCACCTTACTACATGTCCCTTCTTTGCTAAGTTTCACACCAGTTTCACATGGTGTAAGTGCTGGATTGCTATCCTTCATCCCAAACCTGCTGAGAATTTCAGATACATACTTCTTTTGAGAAATTAATATGCCTGACTCAGTCTGCTGAACCTCAATGCCTAAAAAATATTGCATGAGCCCTATATCTGTCATGCTAAATTTGTTCTTCATTGCCTCCTTGAACTCTGTTATCATGCTGAGTTCACTGCTGGTGATAAGATCATCCACATATAAACAAGCAATTAGTAGCCTTCCCTTGCTGTTAACTTTCACATACAAGGTAGGTTCATATGACACATTGTGAAATATGCCTTTACAAAATAAGAATCAATACAACTGTACCAAGCCCTTGGGGCTTGCCTGAGTCCATATAAGGCTTTGTTAAGCCTGTACACTTTGCTTTCTGCTCTTTTATTCACATAACCTTGTACGTGGTTGATCCACATATACTTCTTCTTCCAGCTGACCATTCAAAAATGCTGACTTCACATCCATTTGATGTACCTTCGAATGGTTTTTTTTTTTTTTTTTTTTTTTTTTACTGTTCATGGCCCAGCCCAAAATTTTATTTAATTTTATTTTTAATTTTTACTATTCATGGCCCAGTCCAGAATATATTTTTTTTTTTTTTTTTGAGAAGAAGGGTTTGAGTTAAATTGTTCCATTTTTTGGAGACTTAATTGTATCACCTTTTAATGTGCGAATATATGTAGCAAATGTATGACTATTTTCAAAATATAATTAAGGCCACGACTTGTTGGTGACACGATCTTTGTATCATACCAAAAAAGTTGTGTTGACGTTTACATGAAATCTTATAAATTTCTTAAATAAATTCATTTCATAAAAAAAAAACATATCGGTTGTACACGGCGATATGACTATTTTCAAGATATAAGGTCACGACATGTTGCCTACACGATCTTTAGATCATGCTTAAAAATATTTGGTTTGACGATTACATGAATAATAAAATTCTTGAAATGAATTTTTTTTTTTGTTAAAAAACATATCGTTTATATAAAATATTAAATATCCTGAAAAAAAATTATTTCGGCCACAAATATTGTCAAACTGGCTATAGTGTATTGTTGATTTAATTTCTATGGAAATTCGAATTATATATTTTACCATAGCCGTTAAAATTAGTCTAGATCTGAGAATACAAAAAAGGTTCAGTAGTGTCGAAAGGTGTTGATTTTGTGTCGTGGAGTATTGACAGTGTGTTAGTTTTAATTAATTGTTAATTAATTTTCATTTCATCAACCAACAATTGCTGGATATAGCGTCGGGGTGTATCGGAGCGTGTCGTGTCGTGTTTTTGATAGAACACGTGTTGTTGCATATAATGTCGAAGATAGCTTTATTTTTTGGTTAAAATAGATTTAAGAAGAAATTGAAAAGGAAAAAAAAATCAGTAGTGTCGAAAAATATCCATACGATGTTGGGAGGTGTCGAAGATGTGTCGGATATTCATTTCATCAGCCGACATGTACCGGACATGCCATCGTAATGTATCAGAGTTAATTAAATACAAACCGGAGCAACGCTCGTGTGGAGTACGATTGTTTATCTTCCTAGTATATATATATTTATTTGCTCGGCCATATATGATATTGCAACAATGAAATTACACGTTAATCTTTCACCATTGATCATAACGAGTAGGTCCTATAAAATGTTCAATTAATTATATGAAAAATACGTTATGTCACTTGTTGTGACAACAGCACCACTCTTAGCTTAGTTGCCATTATTTTTCAAAAAGCTATACAATCAAACTGGAGAAAAGCTATGCACACAAGATAAGAACTTATATATGATACAAGTATATATAGATAAGAACTTATATATGATACAAGTATATATAGATAAGAACTTATATATGATACAATCAAACTGGAGAAAAGCTATGCACACAAGATAAGAACTTATATATGATACAAGATAAGTAAATCTTCAGCATATAAGGGTACTTACTGGTCCCGATCGATCCATTGTTTAACTTAATTGGGGTAGCTCTAGAGGAAATTAAATTCAAATTTCACAGTCCTTTCACTCAAGACTCAAGAGCTATAGTATAGCTTCAAAGCCATTAATTAATTATCAAGGCGACAGACTCAATCTTGCGATATATATAATATTGAAATGCTTCTGCAACAGATGTTTATTGCTGCATTCCTCCAAATATTTCTTGCAGATCTGGGGCTCCACAAAAAATTGTAAAAAATTATTAAAAAAAACCCAGAAAATCATTACTTATTTAAAAAAAATCAACTTCTGTTATTTTTATTTTTGAAAATTAAGAAATCAACTCACATGTATAAAATTATAAATGTGTCTAATTTATATATATTACCTCCTGAGGAACATATCATGTTGTTTGAACAAAAGAGGGTATTGCAACTGTTCATCTCGAGGTTGTCGGAAGTTACTGTTGAGGGTTTCAGCTTTTTTGTAATAACAGTACCCAAATTATTTCCAAATGTTTCTTCACTTTGGGCTATACCATTTAGCAGACAGAAACAAAAGATTTCAGATTCACAAGTTTTGCAAGATTTAATAGGTTGTAATAACCCAAAGGGCTCTGAATTATCATGAGGAGGATCTGCTGGCATTATTTCCCTCTCCAACGATTTAACACAGTAATTCTTCTGTGCAAATCCTTCTTCTTTGTCCTCCACTTGACTACTTTGCGCTACCCTTTTTTCAGTACAAAAGGTACTATTGTCGTTCATGAGTGAATCTTCATTCACATATGCCTCGGATTGCTTGGCATTTCCGGGCTCCGTCCGCAGCTCTTTAATCGCGGTTCTTGATTTAGTGAGCAGCCAATCAAGGGTTTTGCTTGCAGTATCGAATCCGAGCGAATCTTGAAGATCAAAGAACCGTCTTGCAATATCCATGGAAAGCCTAACTCTCCGGTCTCTTAGGCCATGAGCCGTCACGATCTTGCAGTTTCGATCTTTCTTTTGGCTACTTTGTTTCCTCTTCATAGGCTCATTAAGCTGGTTATTTGGTTGATGGGTTTTAGTAGGTGTGGATTTGGGTGATAACATCAGCTTCATAGAAGGAGTAGTCCTACTAGAGGGTGGGATTAAAGGGGTGGTGAAGTAATGGTGGAACATAGGCATTGAAGTGAAGTTCATTTCATCATTTAAGCCAAAAGAGAAGGCTTGTGGGATGAAGCAATTAGGGGAGAGTTGAGGAGGAGAGATGGAAGAGTACATGTCTTTAATTGTTTTCTTGACTAAGCTTAAAAAAACACACACACACACACTCCTTCAAGCACTTAAAACCACTTCAATTTGTAGCCAAGTGCACCATGAATATTGAATATATATGCCCTTGGATTTATAGTAATAATCGATTTCGATCCGATCTGATAGATAGAGTACGGCTTTGATTTTTCATAACCCACCGCGGATAGGATAGGATATAAATGATTGTTTTCTACCCAGGCGTCCAGGGGCAGATGTACATGGGGTTTAGGGGGCAATCTCCTCCTTCGGATCCGGAAAAAACACTATTATATATGTTGTGTATTTTTCCTAAAAATTTACACTCGTCATAGTATCGCCCCCATCACCCGTGATTCTACGTCCGCCCCTGCGCGCGTCATATAGCTTCCATCCAACATACAACATATATAGTAAAGTATTTATAACTTAGTATAGACAAATTTTTTTTTTGAGTATAAACAATTTAATATACCATTAACTCACTCACGAAATCCTAGTAAGAAATAAAGAAATCCTTTTCGGATAATAAACGAATAAGTTAAAAGTTCTAATTTAATCAAAGAAATCAATCAAATGAAAAGGAACACCACCTACGAAACATCTCTATCTCCATCTCTATTTTTTATATTAAAAGTATGAGTGTATTTCTCTAAAAACAAATTGTTTCCTTCTAATTAAATAATTCTATAAAATTAAATATCTCTATCTCTATTTTTATCTATAACTCTATCTCTATTTCTATTTCTACTATATTAAAGTGTGAGTGTGATTCCCCAAAAAGTGTTTCTCGCCAATTAAATAAATCCATAAAATTAAAAAATCTCTATTTTATTTTATTTATATTATAAGTGTGAGTGTGTTTCCCCAAAAGTGTTTCTCCCCAATTAAATAAATCCATAAAATTAAAAATCTCTATCTCAATCTTTATCTCTATCTTTACTATATCTCTACAATATTAAAAGTATGAGTGTATTTTCCTAAAGTGTTTCTCCCTAATTAAATAAATCCATAAAATTAATATATATATATATATATATATATTTATATATATATATATATATATATAAAAAGCGTGACTTTTTTTTATTTTTATTTATTTTATATTATCATGTTAGAGGGAGCTTGAAGTTAATATGTGCGAGCTGCAACAACCGCTTTAGCTGGAGCGTGACTTTTTTATTTTTATTTATTTTTATATTATCATGTTAGAGGGAGTGAAGTTAATATGTGGGGAGCTGCAACAACCGCTTTAGCTGGAGCTAATATATATATATATATATATATATATATATATATATATATATATATATATATATATATATATATATATATATATATATATATATATACCTACTATCTTAAAAATGTGAGAATGTTTCCCCAAAAAGTGTTTCTCCCCAATTAAATAAATTCATCTATATTATATTTATATTAAAAGTGTGAGCGTGTTTCCACCTAAAAGTATTTCTCCCAAAAAGTGTTTCTCACAATTAAATAAATCCATAAATTAAAAAATCTCTACTATATTAAAAGTGTGAGTGTGTTTTCCCCACAAAGTGTTTCTCCCCAATTAAATAAAACCATAAAATTAAAAATCTCTATATCTACTTTATTAAAAGTGTGAGTGTGTTTCCCCAAAAAAGTGTTTCTAAAAAGTGTTTATCCCCATTAAATAAATCCATAAAATTCAAAAAAAAATATAGTTTTTTGTCTAGAAGGACAAACTATTATATTTATTAGGCTACAAGGACATGGATGATTAGAAAGGACAAAACTTATATAAACTTACCAAAATACCCTTTTTCTAATTAAACCTAATTAGAAAACATAAACCGCATCTCTCATCAATTGCACATCTATTTTGCATATGTAAATCCTTCTTGCCGGCAACACTATTCTGGTCGGAACTATCATCCTCCTTCTTGCCGGCAACACTATTTTGCCTCGCTTCTTGCATCTGTACCTCCTTGCCGGCAACCATTGATGAGAGATGGACAGAGGACGAAGAAAGAGAGGGGTGACACGAGTGATATCCTTCCAATTTATGCTTCGATTCAGTGGATTTGCAACACGAGTTTCCAAATCCGTGAAGGCTTGCTGCGATTCTGCAACCGATTTTTCTGTGTCTTATGGAAGGCATTTAAAGCTATGGATTCGCAGCTTCTCCATTCGAATGGCATGGCATTTCTGATGTCAAAGGTTGAAGCTTTACACTTCGAATCGGCTATTTCAGGGAAGCCATTTTCTGGGTTTTATTCTCTGTTAATTTCTGATTTGATTCCCTGTTAATATCGCATTTATTAAACCGATTTGACTCTGAAATCTGCCCTTCAAGGTTTCAATGGCACTGATTGAAAAGATACACAATCATCTTGAATCTGGACGGCATGGTGTTTCTGTAGAGCTAAATCGAAGCTCTGAATTTTTGAACGATTTGGGGAGGAGAAGCAGGGGGTGAGGAGGAGAAAGAGGGGCGACGGCTGTACATGTGCCGCCAGAGCTAAACGATCGGATTTGAACGCCGGGGCCCCGGGAAGAAGACTGCATTTTAAAAAAAAAAAAAAAAAAAAGTTTAGGGTTTAAGATTGTTTCTATTAATTTTGTAACATTACTACATTTTGTGATGTACTATATCTGTTTAATGGGCTGTTACTATTTGTTTTTTTTTTTTTACTGTTACGACTTGTTTATGGGATGAACTACTTGTTTATTGCCAGTTATTATATGTTACGAGCTGTTATTTTTAGGTTGTTACTACTTGTTTTTAGGCTGTTACTATTTGTTTATTGACTGTTACTACTTTTCCATTGGATGTTACGACATTTTATAGGCTGTTACTACTTGTTTCTTGGCTGTTACTACATTTTATCTAGTGTTACTACGTGTTTAATGTGTAAAAGGGTATTTTTGTCCATTTATTATGAATTTGTCCTTTCTAATCACAAAACATGTAGTAACGTCATTCTGGACCAATTTATGAATTTTTTTGTCCTTGTAGCCCCTTCCCCCAAAAAAATAGCTCTGTCTCTACTACATTAAAAGTGTGAGTGTGTTTCCCCCCAAAAGTGTTTCTCTCCAACTAATTAAATACATAAAACTAAATATATATATATATATATGTATATATATATATATATATATATATATATATATATATATATGAAAGCGTGACTTGTTTATTTTTATATTATCATGTTAGAGGAGCTAAGTTAATGGAGTGCGGGAGTTGCAACAATCGCTTTAGCTGGAGCTACTATGAAAATGAATATATATATATATATATATATATATATATATATATATATATATATATATATATATATATATATATATATATATATATATATAAAATAATAATGCTTTAATCAATCAAATCTAATTCAAGAAAATAAAATAAAATAAACGAATATATATATATATATATATATATATAAAATAAAATAAACGAATATATATATATATATATATATATATATATATATATATATATATATATATATATACACTAGTTAAAATGAGCCGTGCAAGTACTGCAATGTATGCATTTAACATAAATCGTTACCAACGATAATATCAAAGAATAGATCTCCAACGTGAAATAAATTGCGTAAGCTTCACCCGTAACAAATTCAAGGCACAAGACAAAGAGAGCAAAAGAAATATATCATATTTTCTCCAAGAGGTAGCTATTTCTTAGAGACGTGAAGATTCTGAATCACCTCTCCTCCAGCCCTATCAGTAGTTTCTATATACAAAATAAACTACAATATGATGTATCGGAGAACAATGTCATAAAGTCGATCACTTTAACTTTGACTTTACGCAATGAAACATTATAAAAAAACAATAATTAAGCAGACCATAACTACACGGTCAAATCTCCCGGGGTGCCTTAGCTTTCAGATCATTAATATGCTTGAAAATGTGTTTCACTTATTTTCTATACGACATTTCTTTTAACTATCATTAATGAATACGTCATTGATCTCGTGTTCATTCATTTGGTTGAAAAAAAACACGTGTCAAACGGTCTGAAGAATATAAAAAGTGATTTGGTATTCCAACGTCAATTTTAGTGACGTTCGTACTGCAAATGGCCATCGGTTCCACCGATGTTATGTTGTTCAAAATAATAAAAATATTTAATGTGGTGTCCACACGGTTTTATTCAATTTTTGTGTCAAAATCGAAAATTTTCGGTTGATTGAAATTTAAAACTAAATCCACACTGTCAGTTGGAGGTACTAAATATGAACCGTATCGAAATACATACTTTGTTGTGTATAATATTCAATTGTTGTGTCGAAATTGAATCGAGAAATCGAATATTTCCGGTTGATTGAAATTTAAAGCATCCTTTGGTTTATATATAACGATAACCGAATTTCCGGTTTTTATCGAAAGAAAAATAAAATAAAATAAACCTGCTGTATTTAAAAATAAAAATAAAAAATACAAAAATAAAAAAACCATGTGTCAAGCGGTCTGAAGAATATAAAAAGTGATTTGGTATTCAAACGTCAATTTTAGTAACGTTCGTACTGCAAATGGTCGTCGGTTCCACCGACGTTATGTTGTTTAAAATAATAAAAATATTTAATGTGGTGTCCACACGGTGTTATTCAATTGTTGTGTTGAAATCAAAAAATTTCGGTTGATTGAAATTTAAAACTGAATCCACACTGTCAGTTGGAGGTACTAAAAATGAACCGTATCGAAATATACACTTTGTTGTGTATAATATTCAATTGTTGTGTTGAAATCGAATCGAGAAAAGTGATTTGGTATTCCAACGTCAATTTTAGTGACGTTCGTACTGCAAATGGCCGTCGGTTGCACCGACGTTATGTTGTTCAAAATAAAAAAAATATTTATTGTGGTGTCCATACGGTTTTATTCAATTGTTGTGTCAAAATCAAAAATTTTCAGTTGATTGAAATTTAAAACTGAATCTGTACTGTCAGTTGGAGGTACTAAAAATGAACCGTATCGAAATACACACTTTGTTGTGTATAATATTCAATTGTTGTATCGAAATCGAAAATTTCCGGTTGATTGAAATTTAAAGCCTCCTTCGGTTTATATATAACGATAACAGAGTTGGTATTCCAACGTCAATTTTAGTGACGTTCGTACTGCAAATGGCCGTCGGTTCCACCGACGTTATGTTGTTTAAAATAATAAAAATATTTAATGTGGTGTCTACACGGTGTTATTCAATTGTTGTGTCGAAATCAAAAAATTTCGGTTGATTGAAATTTAAAACTGAATTCGCATTGTCAGTTGGAGGTACTAAAAATGAACCGCATCGGAATATATACTTTGTTGTGTATAATATTTAATTGTTCTGTCGAATCGAATCGAGAAATCGGAAATTTCCGGTTGATTGAAATTTAAAGCCTCCTTCGGTTTATATATAACGATAACCGAAATTTCGGTTTCTATCAAAAAAAAAAAAAAAAAAAAAAAAAAAAACCCTGCAATATTAAAAAATAAAAAAACTTAAAAAATATTTTTTTAGGTGCCACGTGTCAGCCAGAGAAGCTGTCACGTGGCCTCTTGTGTGCAAACCTCTTCACTCTTTTATATATATATATATATATATATATATATATATATATATATATATATATATATATATATATATATATATATATATATATATATATATATATATATAAGACCTCTTCACTCTTTATAGATATAAGATATATGTATGTATGTATGTAAATATAATGGGTAATACATGTAAAAATAATAGGTAATAATACTTTAATCAATCAAATCTAATTCAAGAAAATAAAATACACGTTAAAATTGGGGAAACTCAAAAAATACCCTGTTTGGGTAAATATAATTTTATCTACATCCTTTTTTTTTCAAAATTTTATTCCTACCTTCCGCCTTAAGCATCTACGGTACCGCTTTCATCTTGGACGGTACCGCTGAAAAGTTGGACGGTACCGCTTTCATCTTGAAAAATGAAAAATATCACAGGTTGGCGGAATCTTCCATTGATCAGTGGTAAGGAAGGCGGTACCGTCGAAAATTTGAGCGGTACCGTCGATGATTTCAGCGGTAAGGAAGGCGGATAGAGCGGTACCGTCGAATTCTAGGGCGATGGGTATGAAAAAAAGTTTGAAAAACAGAGATGTATAGGAAAAAATGTTTTGTGGAAATAGGATATTTTTTGAGTTTCCCTTTAAAATTCTATTCTAAAAAATCAATCAATCAATAAACACGTTAAATGTATTTAATTTAAATTGAAAATAAAAGCGAGTATGTAAGATAAATGTAATATGTAAATATAATGGGTAATACATGTAAAAATAATAGGTAATAATACTTTAATCAATCAAATCTAATTCAAGAAAATAAAATACACGTTAAAATTCTATTCTAAAAAATCAATATCAATAAACAAGTTAAATGTATTTAATTTTTAAATTTAAAATAAAAGCGAGTGTGTAAGATAAATGTAATAGTTTCAATAATCAAATCAAACCAATGGATAATATAACAACAACGACATTTATTACATCCACATTATTGTCAAATTTTCTAAAGCAAAAACATACTTCAAGTTATAAACCAAGTAATTTAAGCTCATAAAAGCTACCCTAAATATGTTTAGAGTAATGGCTATAAAATGGGTAACTCTATCAATGCATGTGAGTGCTCCCTGAAATGATAAACTGCTAAAACTACTATTGACACAATGCACGGCTCGTCCGGCTGTGCATCAAAACGACGCCGCATCGACTTTAAACGACGCCGTTTGGTTCCGACCCAAAAAAAAAAAAAAAAAATGAAAAACAATCAAAACGGCGTCGCTTAAAAGTTAAAGAGAGAAACGCCTATAATCAAATAAAAAGTACCCGTCCCAACTGTGCCGAGTCGAACATTTGCGTCTACAGGACCTGTAATTGCGTAAAAATTCGACTGAAAATGGTTGTAATCTTGAACTACACCACACGATATGCAACCTATATTTCTGGTTTCAACGTCCGGGACTAAGATTCTCTCCCCACTGCTCTTACAGGAGAAGCATCATCTGTAAGCTATATAGCAAAACAAAAATTTCCATAATCATTGCCTAAGTAAAACTCCAGAACGCTAAATTACATGACAAGAAGCACCTCAAACTAATCCAATGCAACTCAGATGGGTATAACATATGAATTTCTTTTTTCTCTTACCCGCAGTATAACTCCATAATGCCCAAACAATCTTTATCACCAATTACAGAAAATCTTATAGAACAGACACGATCCTGCTTTCACACAAGCCAACAGCCTTGCAGGATCTAATGCAATTTTTGAAGCAAAATCAAGAAACAAGATAAAGCGAAATAAGAACAAACCAAAGTCTAATCCATCGGCGTGGCTAGTCTCCAAGTTTTCACTCGTATTCAGCGAGCGAGAACTACTAGCACCGCCAAGGTCCTTCTTAAACATCTAAAAATACACAAATTCCGACCTTTTGGAGCAACCATTGCATAATATGAAGAGAATTCCAAAAATCAATTCAAATTATTGCATTAACCAGCGGTCCAGATTATCGAATTGCTCTAATAACAAATCCCTAGCTGAAATCACATTAAAGAGAACACACCGTACAAACCAACATCTTGGATTCTAAATCATTTGAGGATTTGCGATATGAAGCCTCTTCTCCTTCCTCCCTGACAGAATTATAAATTAAATGAATTTTATTCACACTTGCAATTGAATGGTATAATACAGTATATATAGTTACAAGAGTCTATAGTCAAGGGAGTATTTACGGTAACGAAATCATTTACAATCAATGCAATAAATGAGTTTATACTACAGAACATTTACACACGTTTTGCACATGTTTATTGTGCTAATACCACCCCTCAAGTTGGACGAGGGAGGAGACCTAACTTGCTTCGTTGTTGTTGAAAAACCATGCGAGGCAAAGACTTGGTCAAAGAGTCAGCAAGTTGATCTTGAGCATTAACATGAGCAACACGCAAGAGGCCACGTTGTACTTGATCACGAATAAAATGATAGTCTATCGCAACGTGCTTCATATGAGAGTGAAACACAGGATTAGCAAAGAATTGCGTGGTGCCCAGGTTGTCACAGTAGATGACTGGAGTTTGCTCGGGAGGAAAACCAAGATCATGAAGAAGAAAAGTAACCTAATTAAGCTCCGTAGTATTCGAGGCCACCGAACGATATTCAGCCTCCGTGGAGGACCTAGCAACTGTAGTCTGCTTCTTGGAGCTCCATGAGATAGCATTGCGACCAAGATAAACAATTTAAGCTCCAGTAGACGAATAATCATCTCTATTACCACCCCAGCCTGCATCATAAAAAGCATGAAGAATCATAGGGGAGTCACGGTATAGCTGAAGACCAAGATCCAACGTCCCAGCCAAATACCGCAGTATACGCTTGGCATGATCCCAATGTACATCTGTAGGGGCATGCATAAACTGAGACAACTTATTGACAACAAAGGAAATATCCGGCCGAGTAAAAATCAAATACTGAAGGCTGCCAATAACCATGCGATACTGAGAAGGATCAGCCAAAGGAGTGCCAGACTTAGCAGTGAGCCCAGAAATATCAGCAAGCAGAGGAGTGGTGACCGAATTAGCACGATCCATATGAAGTTTAGCCAACAATTCAGTGGCATATCTTTTCTGAGACAAGATACACCTAACAGAATTGTAAATTACCTCAATGCCCAAAAACTATGAGAGAGAACCCAAGTCCTTGAGAGCAAAGCGACGACCCAATAGAGCTATGAAGGTCTCAAGTGCCTTGGAATTATTCTCTGTAACAATAAGATTATCCATATATACCAAGATATAAATTATAATGCCACCAGAATTATAAATAAATAGTGATAAATCAGTATCCGTATTCCGAAACTGACTCGCCAAAAGAAAACCCTTGAGCTCATCATACCAAGCTCGAGGTGCCTGTTTCAAACCATAAATCGCCTTACGTAATTTGCAAACATGAGTAGGATGATCCGAATTAACAAACTCAGACAGCTGAGCTAAGTAAACATCTTCCTGTAAATGACCCTGGAGAAAAGCATTATTAATATCAAGCTGCCGTAGAGACCACCCCTACGAAAGAGCCAAAGTGAGCACAATACGAATAGTGGTAGGTTTGACCACAGGGCTGAATGTCTCAAAGTAATCAACACCAGGGCGTTGAGCGAACCCCTTAGCCACAAGACGAGCCTTGTAACGATCAATAGAGCCATCCGGACTCCTCTTAATACGAAAAATCCACTTAGAACCAATGATATTATAGTGATGATGAGGGGAACGAGTTCCCAGGTGTCATTACGCATTAAAGCGTCATATTCCTCTTGCATAGCAGTTCTTCACTTGGGATTTTTTAGGGCTTGAGAGAGAGTGGTAGGTTCAGTTTCAGAAGAGGAAAGCTGAGTATGAAGGTTGGGTTTCTGAATGGGTTTATGAATATTATTTTGAGCCCGAGTACGCATGGGGTGAGTGGGAGGAGGATTCAGAGGTGGATAAGGAGGGGGTGAAGCCGAGGGGGGTGGGAGGGGTTGGTGGTGGGGAAGAATCCGGAGGAGGGGGGAGGAGGAGAAGAAGATGCGGGCAGGTGAGCAGGAGGAGAAGTGGGAATCCAATTCGAGGCAGGTGGGGTGAAGGTAGGAGGAGATATAACGGGATTGGCAAAAGGAAAAATAGACTCCACAAATTGAACATGACGAGAGACATAGTTGCGAGAGGTAGTCGTGTCTAAGCAGTAGTAGGCATGTTGGTCTAGAGCATAGCCTAGGAAAACACACAGTTTGGAGCGAGGTTGCAACTTATGGTCGGTGTATGGGCGGAGCCAAGGATAACAGAGGCAGCCAGAGACATGAAGTTTGGTATAGTTCGGGGACGTACGGAAGATAGACTCATAAGGAGAGTGCATTTTGAGAGTGGGAGTAGGCATGCGATTAATTAAGTAAACCGCAGTGGAAAAAGCATTGGGCCAATATGTGTTTGGAATGGATGCATGGGTGATAAGCGGATTTTCTAGGTCCGGTCGATCAAGTAAAAACTCGAAACCTTAGCAAAATCTACTTTCTAACCGGCAGTGGACCGTGTCGATTGTAGGATAGTGCTTGAGGAGTCCGAGGTCGAACCCACAGAGATTGGTTTTTGAGTACCACAGTTGACTTAGCACTCAGTTTAGGTCAAACAGATAGGTGTGAAGTTATACTATTGCGTAAAAGAAATATTACAATACTCGAATTCTAGACAATTAAAAGAGGTATGGCGAACTACGTTTTAGCGGATTACTTTACCCTCAGAAAGATTGCCCCGGGAGTGTGCCTTACTCTACCTTGCCGTCTAACAATAACTCATAGGACAAACCCCGTATTGGAACTGGACTTGATGACTAGGGCGTCAATCTAGTACACGGGTAGTGTCGACTACCTTTCAAGCCCAAAACTTCTACGGTCCCGAACCCTGTTCCCACACGCCGCAACATACATTTATAAGCTATGTGTGTGCAACAATGAACAAAGTTGTCAATCTCATTCAAAGCTATTAAAACAATCAAAACAAGTTTCGTGGTGTGGATTATCGATTAGAACGTTAAATTACGCACTACACTACCTCCCGGTTCATCGATCTAACGGCGTTTCACCCGCCTTCACATAGTTCAACCATACGAGGAATCTAGCTACTCATACTTGAATCTAAGCAATAAAATCGGAGAAAAACATCACAAAGAACAATAGAATAACAAAAGAACATACTTACTTTACTCAACTTGAAGGAGGTGCCAAATGTGCTTACAAAAGATCAAATTTTTGTCAAGTGAAAAGTTACGGATCGAAGCTAAAAGTTAGTAGATCAAAGAGGGGATTGAATGGGGATTCTAATGATATATAACACTTAGTCTAACTCTAAAAGACGAAGAAAATCGCCCAAAATCTCCAAAACTATCTAATATTATCGCCCCTTCTTTTTCTACTTTGCTCATTGTGAGAAAATGAGCAAGCCTTATATAGAAAAACCTCTCATCCCGTCCGGATATCCTCAATGTCCGGCGGGATCGTTTTGATTCTCTGGTGTCGGACGGATGCATATATGTCCGTCCGGATGACATGCTCTTGTCCGTCCCGGATGCTTTCTCGTCCGTCCGATGCCGATCCGTCCCGTCCGGACGGGTTCTTCATCCAAGATTTCCCAAAAAACGATGAGTTAGCCGTCCGGACACAACACCTTGTCCGTCCGACAGCCATTTGTAACCACAATCTTCACTTTTTCACCTTCAACCTCCGTGTTTTCGCCTCGGCACGCGTCTAAACTTCATACTTCTCATCTTTCGGGCTCTCGAGACACCCTAGTCCTGCATCCATATGAAAACAACAAGCAAGCGATAACCCCGCAAACTACGGGTGCTCGGTAGAAACGAGTATAAAATGCTAAAATAAGGTCGAGTTTACGGAAAACCGATGATCACTCGCCGTGCAATAAAACCTCATTTAATACTCAAAATAGGGTCTAAACTCACCCAAACATGCCGTAAATGTGATAATCGTGGGTTGAATCAGTATGCAAAATGTATTTGTAAAGTTGGTTCCTATCACCACCCCACACTTAGCCTTTACTCGTCCTTGAGTAAATTAGGCGTTCAAACAATACCAAGGAATCAACTTTACGGTACATGCATGCATCTCAAAATATCGAGGTGAAAAGAACTTAGTTAAGTGAATGTATTACTTTGACTCTACTAGATCATGACACGGAGTGAGTGTGTGTTGAATGACGACGACTTATGCTTAATACGATTTCGGGCTTGGAATACCGGACAAATGACTTTACACAATCCTCGCCTTTCCTAGAATCTTCACTAATCGGGACTAACCAAGGTTAAACACGGTCCAAATAGACTTGAATGGTTATAACGTTAGGCTAGGTAAATTCGGTTAATCGAAAAGGGTAATTTGGGAAACCGGAGAAAAGAAGTACAGTGAACATAATCCAAACACGTACCACGCCTTCTTTTTACTATACAAACCAACCAAACTCCTTTTGATCATTTTCGACACTTTAGGAACTATAGATACTTGAAATACCCGAACTCATTGCCAAACTCGACTATGTTTCAAGTGTCATGAGGTGAGCTCGAATACTTAGTACCTATCTGACTATCCCAACCCTAACATCATCATTGCTTTAAGCTCATTGCCTTTTTCAACCCTTTATTTCTATATACAACACAATTATTTGATTTGAATTTTTTTTTTTTTTGAAATGAAACCCGAGCATCCAGCCCCACTGAGCTCCTCCTCTCCTTATAGCTCTAAAACTGAGGAAACAACAACCCGACTCAAAAACAACATCTCCCCCACCCCACACTTGCCTTGGCAAGTGTGGTTTAACAAAAGACTAAGTCCACTCGTAGGGTCAAATGAAGGGAATGTGACCAAGATAAGGCTCAAGGGTAGGTTTCTGACTAAGTAACGAAACGGCTATAAAGCGAATGGTGGTCGGACCATTCTATCAAGGCTGAGAGGGGCTACGAAGGTCAAACATTCGGCTCAGGCTTATTTGGCTAAAGTAGGGTAAAAAAGAATGCCAAAACTGTCATCCCGTGTTCCTACCAAGGCCAATCCTTCTATTTCGCCTCGAAACTAGGGGTACAAGTGTGTAAAGTAATCGTGATAAGCATAACCGTCGTCAAACGTGTACTAAAAAGTGTTTCGTATCATGACAATATAGACTCACTGTGAGACATTCACAAAACTAAAGACCTTTCACCACTCAATTGTGAACAACATGCATATAACGTGGTGTTAAAATCTTGGAAAAATTTGAAAAACGGCCTAAAAATCGACTCGGAAACGAGTAAAAACCAAGTTTATCACATCACGGCATAATACTTTTAAGAACAAGCGAATAAGCTAAGTCGTCCCCCCCCCCCACTTAAGTGAAGCACCATCCTCGGTGTGTGAACGAGAAGGAAAAAGAAAGACTTAGCTTATGAGCCCGGCAAACAGGCGCAATAAAGTCCCGTAACGGTCGTGAAATAAGTCCATCCCGAATCCCTAGTCATTGAAAAACATCCAGAAATACATGCACGGGACATGGTCCGCGTGCCAAAGCATATAATATGGGAGAATCCGGGGTGATAAAATAAACGACCTCGCCACGTCGGAAGACTTGAACATATGGCATAGAGATAGTCAAAATACGAATCAACCATACAATAAACAACCAACACGCTTAAACGCGTGCTCAAAATAAAATCTTAACCCAAGTCAAAACCGTGATATATCCGGACGGATAGGTATGTTTGTCCGTCCGGACAAGTGAATGCCAAGATCATTGTAAAATCGAGAGATCCATCCGACGGATGGGTGTGTGTGTCCATCCGGACAAGGATAAAAACAGAGGAAAGTGAATTTTAAGCATGAAGGCCCTTCGATCATCCGGATTCAATCCTCAACACCAAAACACAAAGAAAACGAATTCAAAACCAACAAAAACACAGAAATGATGGGTTGCCTCCCACCGAGCGCTTTGTTTTATGTCGTTGGCTCGACATAGTGACACCAAAACGGACTCAAACCATAAAAGACTCAAAACAACAATTCAATTATTTCATTTCAAACAAGTATCATCAAAACCATCAACCAAAATCCGAACTCAAAAAAAGATCAACAACTCAAGAAGAATACAAATAGCAAGCATCATGAAAACCGAGTTCATTAGAAACTTACCTCTCATAGCCCTCGATGCAACCTCCTCCCAACTCGGGAATCCTCTTACACAAAACCTCTCATCATCTTCTTCTTGGAATCACCCCACCACCGTGGTCTTTCCTCTCTATCACCTCTACGTGTGTCTTTCACCCGGGACCCTTCGAACTTAACCTCGTAAACTCATCCGCACGAGAATGGAAGGGAGTAATAATCCGGGACCGTATATCAAAGATGACCAATCTATCCGGGGTGTCAACATAATGGGCTCATCCACATGACCTCGAACAACTAGCGAGATAGGCGGCAGAATGAGTTGTCCCATCTTCTTCTCCGTTTCTAATCCCACCGGATCGACGACCTCAAATAAATCAATCGCACCTCTCGTCAAGGTTTCATGATGGTCATCGTCGGGATGTGGTATGATAGACAACAGTTCCACCTCCCTTACTTTACAATCATGGGTATCCTCCATGTCCCAGAGCATGGCAATACCAAAAGCTTCCGGCTCACCCAAAACTGAGGTAGGCTCCACCACAAGTGGCTTGGCATCCTCATAAAAATTCTCCACCGACTCGAATGGTACATCATCAACTAATGGAGTGATGGGCGATCCCATATCAATCTCTTGCATCTCAATCTCTGGCTCAGAAATCTCCTCATAGAAAGCCGATTTATCAACCTCACTCTCCACCTGAACCTCTTCACTGACGACTTTTTCTGGCCCTATTTCCATCACGAGTTCTCTCTTAACAGTAGCTAACTCCCTTTCCTAGCTTCCAACTCAGTTTGCATCACGGATTCTACCAAAACATCATCATTTTTCATCTCACTATTCGGGAGTTCACTCGGGAGGACTTGGAAACTCATATAATCAAATACTACAATGGGGGGTGGCGGTGATAAAGCCAACTCAATCATCAATCCTCCGGGACGAGCACCTCATTATAGCAACTTGACTCGTCAATATCACCGCTCTACCCGGACCGCTTTGTGTGCAAGACTTTTCATTTTGATCCGCATCCGGGCCGTCATGAGAGACACGATATCCGAGACATCCAACATAGCTCAGATCTCATATGGGGCCAATCTTCATTGGCTAGGCAGTCCTATACTCCCACTGAAAACTTGTCTTGCATCTCCCAACCCGTTTCAAAGCATCCTCGGCCTCTTTATATAACACGAGCATCCGGTTCAACCAATCGATCAATTGATGTGCCGACACTTCCTCATCCATAGCCATAGAAACCCTTTCCATCACTCTGAATAATACCTACTTCGTTCTTCTCTTCGGCATAGAAAGGTCAATCTCATTGTAAGTGTTGATTTTGAGAGCTCCAATTCAAGGGTTGTTCGAGTCATAATTCGATTATTCCCTTATCCTTGATTTGGGCTCCAATTGTAGTCATCTCGGCTTTGATTGCCTCCCGCTTCCCGGTTGATTCTCGTTCCAATTTCCCAAAATTCGTCTATTATAGCTCCCTCATCATATCGATAATCGTCGTCCATTCCACATCCCATGGACGCACTTCGCTCTTGGTCATAAGGTTGATAATACGATTTTGACCAAGCTCAGTGCCTAAGGTTGGTAAGTGGATTTTTGTTCATAAAAGTTGTATTGTTGAGAGTATCCACCCATTTATGCTCAATCTCCAAAATCACGTAAAAACAACACGAAAACAATCACAAGATTTTCGTCACCACCACCTCATCAATAGGTGGTGTGGCACTTCAACCGCAAGTCAAAACAAAGCAACAAGAAAACAATAAAATGACCTAAGCCCAAGCTTTCGTCAGCTTTGTGAATCAATGCGGCAACGGCGCCAACTTGATAAGCGGATTTTCTAGGTCCGGTCGATCAAGTAAAACTCAAACCTTAGCAAAATCTATTTTCTAACCGGCGGTGGACCGGGTCGATTGTAGGATCGTGCTTGAGGAGTCCGAGGTCGAACCCACAGAGATTGGTTTTTTGAGTACCACAGTTGACTTAGCACTCAGTTCAGGTCAAATAGATAGGTGTGAAGTTATACTATTGCGTAAAGAAAGATTACAATACTCGGAATTCTAGACAATTAAAGAGGTATGGCCGAACTACGTTTGGCCGATTACTTTACCCTCGTAAAGATTGCCCGGGAGTGTGCCTTACTCTACCTTGCCGTCTAACAATAACTCATAGGACAAACCCGTATTGGAACTAGACTTGATGACTAGGCGCCAATCTAGTAGTACGGGTAGGTGTCGACTACCTTTCAAGCCCAAAACTTCTACGGTCCCGAAACCCGCTTCCCACACGTCGCCGCAACATACATTTATAAGCTACGTGTGTGCAACAATGAACAAAGTTGTCAATCTCATTCAAAGCTATTAAAACAATCAAAACAAGTTTCGTGGTGTGGATTATCGATTAGAACGTTAAATTACGCACTACACTACCTCCCCGGTTCATCGATCTAACAGCGTTTCACCCGCCTTCACATAGTTCAACCATACGAGGAATCTAGCTACTCATACTTGAATCTAAGCAATAAAACGGGAGAAAAACATCACAAAGAACAATAGAATAAAAAAGAACATACTTACTTTACTCAACTTGAAGGAGGTGCCAAATGTGCTTACAAAAGATCAAATTTTTGTCTAAAGCTCCACTCAGGTTCCAAAAGCCATTCTTCAAGATCTGTCATCTTTTGTCTCTTATAAAAACCAAACTTCCAATGCCAATGAATTCATAGTATCTTACTGAATGTTTGAAAATCGGCAGTTCTTTGAGATTGTACATTGTACTACTTCCATACAATATCACACTTAGTTCCCCACGACATTTCATGTTGAGGAGTTAGCAATGACACTCTTCCTGAACTGTGCCAGAATTTAGGTCTTCAGCAAATCTCTTCATCCACCTCTTCCAACCACCACAATGAGTTCGAGTTCAGTCATTGCTGTGATTCTTGAGTGAATCTACAATGCTCAGTCGTGAAGCTTCTTTGTGCATCCTCTCTGATTGCTCAAAACAACTTTATTCGACATCGGTGGAGCGATAACTTCTTCGTTGGAGGAATCAGTGGTAGTGGAATGATGGTTAAACAGCTTAGCCTGATGCTTCTGTAACGGGCCTACATTGCCTCCAAATTTTCAACTCTTTCCTTTGCCATATTTCTTCTTTTTGGCAACTTCTTCATCATAACACAAGATGAGGTTCATAAGTGTCATCTTTTACAGTCAATTTTCTTTCTGCCGTTGTTTATTTCTCACAGAACTCACCAGGTTTTCTTGAAGCTCCCACAGCGGGTGATAACCTCACTTGACCCTCAATGAGACTCTGTGATGCAATCTTTGTTTCCTTTCTTGTTCTTTTTGATTTAGGGACTTACAGCGGTCTTTCCCCATCCAGCCTCTTATTGCTCTTTCAATGATTTCTTTAGTGCAGCTTTGATGGGCTCTTTAGTTTCTTTGAACACCCGCTCCTCACGATATCACCATCCCATCACCATCATCATTATCATATTGACTTCTCCAGCAATTTCTGCATCATCATCAAGCATAATCAATCTCCTTAGCAATACTCCCAGGCCCGATTAATATCCCACAGGTGCTACATCCGAATTCCAAAGATAATGATCTGAATTAATCCCAAGGCAGTGCCTTGGGAAGCATCTTCATAACTCTTTACTTGGCCCTTTCTTAGTATAATGAATAAGTACAGCCCAGTCAAACTCAATGCCTGGAATGATAATATCGGCTATCTTGGGTCAGATAGAGTGTCCATCTGCTTAGCGATATGTTGCTTTGCAATGAGCTTGCTCGTGAGGCGTATTCAATACCAATGTGTTTGCGAGATGCGGAGCGGATTTGATTTACGCATGCATGCTTGTCGATACCTGCTTCAGATTTGTAATCTTCTGAGCCGTCCACACAGTATCGTCAAGCTTCCCTCGGTGGAAACTAATTCTTGCCCATTGCTTAAATGCTTGATTCATCCGGCTTTATTTGAATGTTTCAACAACATTTGTATAAGAATTGTGTCGATCACATTTCGGACCGACAAACATCTTGTTCTTGACCAATATTGTGGCGATTCGATTCTGTTTGCATCTTCCAACAAAACCTCTAACACTTTGGCGAAGTTCAATTTGCCGTCAGCCTTTTTCGCCATTATAATGAGAAGAATGGGATGAAGAAGATTGAATCTTAAATCTGTGTTCACCGGTGCGCATTGCGATGAGCGGATTACAAGTAACGATTCTCTTGAGTAATAGTACGAATATAGGCGTTGGTGATTGAAAGCGTATTTTGCGATATTGATGTAACCACGATTATCCCGAATAAGTGTCTTGACCGCGTGGCCCGTTACTCGCATACTTGTTGCCGCCGTTGGTTACTTCCTTAGTATAATGGATAAATACGTAATATCCCGCCAAACTGCTTTTTGACTTTATAAGCTTTGAGCGATGATTCAGCAATAAGGTGGCGGGGGTAGGCTAAGCGATGCCGATAATGTGCCGAACTGCGACAAGGTGACTCTATGATCGCGATTTTCTTATTTATTTCAATTGATAATACAGATGAAGTTTGCTGTGTTGATAAATCAGTAGGCTCACCACCCTTTAACAAATTCATTTGCGGGTACATGGGTTGTTAGCGTCTGACTAATACGCTAAAGTGAGCTCACCAAACCCCTTAGCAAAGACTAATCACCTTGGTGAACCTTTCTTGAATATCGATCAGTAACATAATTCCAAGTTTAAATTCCTTAACTTTCACCTATCAGTGGCTTGAAGTGAAAATATCAGCAAGTTGATCTTCGATGAGATGCTAGAACCACAATGATCTCTTTATAAAATGATGTCTCATCAATGTGCTTGGATCTTGAATACCATGAGGATTTTACGGCGATTACCATTACGCGTGTTATCACACATGCCCTTTCTTCGGTCCGTAATCACCAATTGTTTTGTCAATGCGCCGTCTTGTGCCACAGCCTTCCCGACAATGTATTGACTGGCGGTGGAAGTTCAAATAGAATGCTGAACCAGGGGCGATCTATTTCCCATTAGCCTTGAGTTCACGAGTTGCTTTCTATCAATCTTGCATCGACATAATCGAGGCCCCAGTGAATATTACCTTGAAGCTTCCTTGACCAGAATACCAAATTCTACTCCCGAAATCTTTTTAATATAGAACTCTTTTAATGACACCTAAATGACTTTCTTTAGGTTTGGTTAATCTTGCACAAACACCTACAGGCAAAGGATCCTCTGGTCTGGCAGCGTTGAGATCTGACCGGAACTTATATCATCTTACAACGCAAAGTCGATCCAACATCTTTGCACCTACTATCTTCATCAATCGATCGCTACTCATGGGAGTTGAGCTCTTAGTCTTTGTTTTCATACCAAATTTCTTCGACAACTCTTTAATTATACTTGGTTTGATGAATGAAAGATTCCATCTTTCAAGTATTTTAACTTGCAATCCAAGTAATTCATTTCTATCTGTCATCTCATTTAGATTTGCTCTTCGTAGATTTTCAACTGTGTTGTCCCTTCAGCGGTCGAGAAAAGTGATTGATCATTTTGTGAAACCATTATTCATCAAGAATTGAGATAAGAAGTCTCGTACCATGCTACTTGGTGCTGTTTCAATCCATAAAGTGCGTTGAGTGCATACCTTTATCTGGCAGTCTTTAAGCTTTCTGGAAATCCAGGAGAGTTCTTTGAACATACACTTCCTCATACAGAAGATACCGTTCAAATGCACTTTTGACATCCATTGATATATTTGAAGTTCTTGTATGCGACGTATTGCCAAAAAATAATCGATAAGCTTCAATCTTTTAGAGGTGCATAAGTCTCGTAAAATCTATTCATACGAGAATAGCCTTTTGCAACTAGTGGCCTTATTTCCAATGGTACCATCAGTTTATTCGTATACCCATTTAGCTACGATAATGTTGCATGACTTGACGCTTAACTAGTGTCAAACTTGATTTTCTTTCAAATTCGACAATTTAATAACACTGCTTAATTTATCAATCACGGATCACGAAATTGCTTCTTCAACAACTTTGGGTTCCGTTTGCGTGAAAACAAATGCGCTTTTAAGCTTCCGGTTATGTAGTCCCTCGCACACTAACGTACGCCAATAACTTGTTATTGGTGATTCATAACTTTCATTAATGGATTTTAGTTATTTGACTTCGGAATATCATCTTGATGGAGTCTGCTGTGGATTTCTTGAAGTCGGCGGATCCGTTGTGATTGTTGCATGTTAACATTGTCGTGAAGTGTTAGCGGGGGGCGATGTCGAAACTTTAAGTCATTGAATCTTTCCAAAACTACTTTGACTGGATCGTTGATTTGTTGATTTTAATGAGTTCACCTCTTTATCTTATTACCCGATAAACTTAGGTTCATCAAACACAACATTGATTGTCTCTTGTGTTTGATGTTCTTTTGTTAAATTACCCTGAATATGCGGCGAGAGAATATCTGAAAATTCCTTCATCGATTTTGGTTGAATAATAACAAATAGACTTTATGATTTAGGAACCAAAACATTTGCTTCAGTGGGTGAAAATAGGATATGTCAATTCTCCTTCCATTCCGAGATCGTAAGGTGTGGCGACAACATTTCTTGATGTTCTATTTGTGTATAACATGTATTTCTTTGCTTGGTAATATCTTTTAATTAGCAATGCTTGTCAGCTGTTTCTTCTTAGCTTCTTTGGTTCTTTCGGCAACCTATTCTTGAGTGTGCAATGACAAGTTGATGAAGGCTAGTCTGTTCCACAATATTCTCTTTATAACTTTGTTGAAATTCGATTTTGATACGAT
This sequence comes from Gentiana macrophylla, assembly GCA_026214975.1. Classification (NCBI taxonomy): domain Eukaryota; kingdom Viridiplantae; phylum Streptophyta; class Magnoliopsida; order Gentianales; family Gentianaceae; genus Gentiana; species Gentiana macrophylla. Next base: position 119,789,130 of record CM047808.1, on the reverse strand, counting down.
CTTATCTTTACTTAATTTATTAACTTACGATTACAGCAATCTCTTCCATTTTCTTATTCGCCAGATATCACCCAAGTGTATCTTAGAAAAATCATCCTAAACCATAGGTGTATTTCTTTCCTGTGCCCACTTGTTGGAGTTATTGGTCCAAAAAAGATCCATGTGCATGCTCCCTTTCACGGTAGTTGATTGTTTAGTGCTTTTTGACTTGAAACTTGTTTGTCTGTTTGCCTTTGACATGCATCACGAGATAGCATCCTTGTGAATGTGATTTAGAGTAAGCCAGCCAACAACCTTATTTCTTAGCCTTACTCTACCTTGCCGTCTAACAATAACTCATAGGACAAACCCCGTGATTGGAACTAGACTTGATGACTAGTAGCGTCAATCTAGTAGGCGGGTGCAGTGTCGACTACCTTTCAAGCCCAAAACTTCTACGGTCCCGAAACCCGTTCCCACACGTCGCCGCAACATACATTTATAAGCTACGTGTGTGCAACAATGAACAAAGTTGTCAATCTCATTCAAAGCTATTAAAACAATCAAAACAAGTTTCACATAGTTCAACCATACGAGGAATCTAGCTACTCATACTTGGTGTGGATTATCGATTACTCGTAAAAGATCAAATTTTTGAAATCGAAGCGTTAGTTCAAAGAGGGGATCAAATTCACTTTCTACACTACCTCCCGGTTCATCGATCTAACGGCGTTTCACCCGCCTTCACATAGTTCAACCATACGAGGAATCTAGCTACTCATACTTGAATCTAAGCAATAAAACGGAGAAAAACATCACAAAGAACAATAGAATAACAAAAGAACATACTTACTTTACTCAACTTGAAGGAGGTGCCAAATGTGCTTACAAAAGATCAAATTTTTGTCAAGTGAAAAGTTACGGATCGAAGCTAAAAGTTAGTAGATCAAAGAGGGGATTGAATGGGGATTCTAATGATATATAACACTTAGTCTAACTCTAAAAGACGAAGAAAATCGCCCAAAATCTCCAAAACTATCTAATATTATCGCCCCTTCTTTTTCTACTCTGCTGCTGTGAGAAAATGAGCAGCCTTATATAGAAAAACCTCTGTCCGTCCGGATATCCTCAATGTCCGGCCGGACTGTTCTTGATTCTCCAGGTGTCCGGACGGATGCATATATGTCCGTCCGGATGACATGCTCTTGTCCGTCCGGATGCTTTCTCTGTCCGTCCGGATGCTGATTATGTCCGTCCGGACGGGTTCTTCATCCAAGTTTTCCCAAAAAACCAGTCAGTTAGCCGTCCGGACACAACACCTTGTCCGTCCGGACAGCCATTTGTAACCACAATCTTCACTTTTTCACCTTCAACCTCCGTGTTTCGCCTCGGGCACGTCTAAACTTCATACTTCTCATCTTTCAGGCTCTCGAGACACCCTAGTCCTGCATCCATATGAAAACAACACGAAAATGCATAACCCCGCAAACTACGGGTGCTCGGTAGAAACGAGTATAAAATGCTAAAATAAGGTCGAGTTTACGAAAAACCGACAGTCACTCGCTGTGCAATAAAACCTCATTTAATACTCAAAATAGGGTCTAAACTCACCCGAAACATGCCAAAAATGTGATAATCGTGGGCTGAACTGTACAGAAATGTACTGTAAAGTTGGTTCCTATCAATGGGTAAGGAGAGCAAGACATGTTTCAACAATATGCATATGCCTGCATTCAGAGATGCCATTATGTTCCGGAGTGTGAGGTGGGGTGGTGAAGAAGGAGATTCCATGTGTAGAAAAATAGTCACGAAGGGAAATAAATTCGCCCCCATTATCTGAATATAGCACTTTAATAGGTTTATCAAGATATTTTTCAACGATGGAGCGGAAGCGGATAAAATGTTGAGTGAACATCAGATTTACGAGTCAACAGGTAAAACCATACATAGCGAGTGAAATGATCAACAAAAATCACATAGTATTTAAAACCATTCACAGAAAACACAGGAGATGTCCAAACATCACTAAAAATGATTTCAAGGGGTCGGGAGGAATATAAGGTAGACTGGCCAAAAGATAGTTTATGGCTTTTACTTTCTAAGCACGCAGAACAATGCGAGAAGGAAGAAACTGTCGAGTCTAAATTATAGTTGCGTAAAATGGTAGATAAAATCGGGTTGGCTGGATGACCCAAACGATGATGCCATTCCTGAGAGGTGGCTTTTGTGGAGGGAAAGGCAACTAAAGGTTGAGAAGGCCATTCATAGAGCCCGTTTTTAACTGGGCCACGGAGTAGTGGTTGATTATGCCCTAGGTTTTTTACAAAAAATTCAGAAGGTAAGAATTCAACAAAGAGATTATTGGCTTGACATAATTGAGAGACAGAAAGTAAGTTACGAGACATGCTAGGAGCACACAAAACATTGCGTAAGGGAAGAGATTGTGCAGGGGAAACGGGGAGTAAAGTACTGCCAGTATGAGAAATAGAGAGACCCTTACCATCACCAACTATAATATCATCGGTCCCAAAGCACGGAGTGAGGCGAGAGATTCCGAATATCCGAGTCACATGGTGCGGCCCCCCACCGCTGTGCAAGCCGCTTGGACATAGATAAATTGAGCTGAGCCGAGGTGCCAGGTGGAGCGGCTTCGTGAGTCTGTGGCCTATCCGAACGAGCCGAGCTTTGGCCAATTGAGTAGGCATGAAACAGTGTGCAAGTGTGAGCCAAGTGTCCAGGCATATAACATAATTGACATGTACCGAGATAAGGACGTCGAGGACGGGAACGTTTACAATGAGGATGGGAATTGCTGCTGCTGCGCTGCGTTGAGGAGGAGGCGTCGATGTCTTTAGTAAATGTGGTCATTGTCTTTGGGAGAGGCAAATTTGGAGGAGCTGGGCTGCTGATAGGTGCGGCTGCTGTCGGAGGCGCTGTTGTGCATTTGAGGCGGAGATGAGAGTGGCGGCGAGGTGGCTGAGCATTGCGGCAGAGATGCCGAGTAATGCTCATATGGCCGCTGAGATGCCAAGGGGGCTGGTAAGGAGCTGATCGGAGAAGGAGACTGCCGGAAGTCGGCCATTATTGCCGGAGGGGAGAAATTTTTTTTTGGGTTTTGGCCATGTAGGTGGCGGCACCGTAAAACAAATTCAGGATCTTTTAGGGTTCTGATACCATGACAGAATTATAAATTAAATGAATTTTATTCACACTTGCAATTGAATGGTATAATATAGTATATATAGTTACAAGAGTCTATAGTCAAGGGAGTATTTACGATAACGGAATCATTTACAATCAATGCAATAAATGAGTTTATACTACATAATATTTACACACGTTTTGAAAATGTTTATTGTGCTAATACTCCCATCTAAATAAAAAAGTATAGCTAGTGACATGATGTTTGTTGGGGTTGCCCTTGTTGCACATCACAAAATAAAAAGTGATCCATAAAACAAGCGAAAACAGTGAAAAGGCAGAACCATACCTGGTTGGGTTAATTGAGAACACAAATCGATCGGCCGCCACTGAGATGAAACATAAATCTTTCATACAACCATGATCTTGATCAGCTTATTGATTTGTCCGGAGACCGGCGGAGGGTGAAACAGGGGCGGGGTGGAGCAGACGGCGGTAAGGAAATTAGAAATGAGTTAACTTGTTCAAAAGCCAGGAAGAATCTTGTAAGGGTAATTATGTCTAAAATAATTGTATTTGTCCTTAATGCCTTATGAAAAAGTAAGCTGGACTATTATTTGAATCAAAATGTCAAAATATCTTTATTGACATTTAACTAAAAAAATTAACAATCAAAATCCCTGATTATAAGTTTTCCCAAAAACGAAAATCAATTAAAAGAATCCTTGATTGATTATTTATTAAAAACCGAAAATAATTATTAATACAAAAATCAATCAATTGAAATTATTACTACGAATATCAATTAAAAACCAAAAATATTTATCATCAAACCAAATAAATACAGGCTTAACTCTAAACAAATACATTCTTAATTCTCAATAGCTATTGAAAATCCAAAAACATATGAACATTATGGTGAAAGCGACATCATCCACCAGAGACAAACGTAACTCATTATATCTCATTTCGACCAATATATGTGATGTGAAAAAATATTTTTATAAAATTTTACAAAATAATTAAGTACAAGATGAAATTTGCATCATACACAAGTGGAATGAAAAATATATTATTATTTTTATTAGCATCTTCACTATTATCGCTTTCATCAGTATACTTTGAAGGTAAAGAAGATGATGTGCACATACTAGAAGTTAAAAGAAAAAAATATCCTCAACTGACCAACGATGAACGATGCAATAAGAAGTGTCGTGGAAACTAAAAGAAAGAGAAAAGCTGAATTGATACTTACTCTAAATCACAATGATATGTTAAGATTTCTTGTAAATATGGTTAATCCTTTTTTGATATATAAAAATACATACATATATAACACAAAGTAGAACATATAACATTCTCATCACCCCTGTAATGGTGACTTAAACTATGCTACTGAAGTCTGGGATGAAAGCTATGGTCTGGTGCTCGTTTGGGGCAGCAGCAGAGTTTATCAGTCTGTTGAAGCTGTGTCTGCTGGTACAAGGTACCAGCAGAGTGAAGTCTGCTGGTTCTGGTGAACGGTGGAGTAAAAGTCTGTTGATTCACAGTAGACTTAAGGAACACATATGCATCGTTTTCCTAATTTGGTGGAGTTACTTCTGGGGTATTTCAGTCATTTACTGGGTTGACTATTAGGCAGTTAGGGTTGGATTTCCAAGGCTATAAATACCATCTGTGATACATGTAATTGTAACTTTCTGGTGATAATAAAATATCCTCGTTTGTCCGTGGAGTAGTCGGTACATTGCCGGAATCCACGTTAAATCTGTGTTCTTCTTGTTTCTGTGTTTGTTTACTTGTTTATCTTTTATATTTACTCATAATCACCATCACTTCTTGAACGATCCGTCATAACAAACTGGTATCAGAGCATACAGGTTCATCAAGAAATCTGTTTATCTGTTTGAAGCAAGGTAGATTTGAACCAAGGTCATAATTGACGCTAGGATTTGGGATCTACGCAAACTTTTCTGGTGAGAAAGATGTCTGCTTTAAATGTTAAGATTGACAAGTTTACAGGAAGGAACAACTTTAGTCTATGGCAGATCAAGATGCGTGCTTTGTTGAAGCAGCAGGGATTATGGGGTCCCTTGTCTAAATCAACAGAAAGAAGTGATACTGAGAGAGCCAGTCTGGAGGAGAAAGCATATTCAACAATTATGTTAAGCTTGTCAAATGATATTATCACAGAGGTTGCTGAAGAGGACACTGCTGAGAAGTTGTGGTCCAAACTTGAGAGTCTGTATATGACTAAGTCTCTAACCAACAAGTTGTTAATGAAACAACGTATGTTTAGTCTAAGGATGCATGATGGCACTCAGCTGAGGGATCATCTAGACCAGCTGAACACAATATTGCTTGATTTAAGGAATAATGATGTGAAGATTGAAGAAGAGGATGCTGCATTGATTCTAGTTGTATCAATGCATGCATCATATGAGAACTTTGTGCATTCCTTTATTGTTGGGAAGGACTCATTATCATTGGAGGATGTAAGGTCATCACTCCATGCTCGAGAGTTACGCCATAAGGCATCTGGTTCTGGTACAGATAGTCAGTCTACTAGATTGGTGGCCAGTGGAGTCAGCAGGGGGCCAGGAAATTCTGGAAAGAAGAAATTCAAGAAGAATTCCAAGGGTCCTAAAGCTAAGGATATCTGTAATTACTGCAAGGAGCAGGGACATTAGAAAAATGAATGCCGAAAAAGGAAGAAGTAGCAGGGTACTCAGCAAGGTACAACTGCTTTGGCAGAACAAGACACCAACTCTGAAGAAGATCTGGCCTATGCAGTTTCAGAGTCAGTAGGGCACAGAGATGTGTGGATTCTGGACACTGGGGTATTTTATCATGTGTGTCCAAACAGGGAGTGGTTTTCAACATATCAGCATGTGGATGGAGGCCATATTGCTATGGCTAACAACAAGGTCTGCAAAATTTGGGATTGGATCAATCCAGTTGAGGGCACATGATGGTAAATTCTGCACACTGAAGGAGGTTAGGCATGTTCCACAAATGACCAAGAATTTGATATCACTTAGTCTACTAGACAACAAAGGGTTCAAGTTCAGGGGTGAAGGTGGAGTGGTGAATGTCTATAAGGGTTCAAGTGTGATTCTGAAGGGTATCAGGTAGGGGACATTGTACATACTACAAGGGTCAAGTGTATCAGGTTCCGCTACTGTTGCATCATCAGAGGTTCACCAGTCACAACTGACCAAGTTGTGGCATATGAGATTGGGTCATATGGGTGAAAGAGGGATGCAAATTATGTCTAAGTCTAATCTACTTGGGGGGCATAAGGTCAATGAGCTGGAATTTTGTGAACATTGTGTGTTTGGGAAGCTACATAGGAGCAAGTTCCCAAAAGCAATCCACATCACAAAAAGAACACTTGATTATGTCCATTCTGATTGTTGAGGACCTTCAAGGGTGGAGTCATTGAGTGGTCACAGGTATTTTGTGTCTTTTATAGATGATTATTCAAGGATGGTTTGGGTAATTATGATGAAGCACAAGAGTGAAGCATTCAAGAACTTCAAGCAGTGGAAGGCTTTGGTTGAAATCAGACAGGGAAGAAGATCAAGAGACTTAGAACTGATAATGGACTAGAATTCTGTTGGTCTGAGTTTGATGAATTTTGCAAGAATGAAGGCATTTCTAGGCTTCATACTGTCAGAGATACTCCACAGCAGAATAGTGTTGCAGAAAGAATGAATCAAACTCTTTTGGAGAGGGCAAGGTGCATGCTCTCTAATTCTAGTCTAGCAATGAGATTTTGGGCAGTGTTGTTAGTATAGCTTGCTACTTATCAATAGGCGGCCTCACTGGGATCAAACTTAAAACACCACTTGAAGTTTGGTCAGGAAGATCAACAGGCTACTCTGGACTTAGGGTTTTTGGAAGCACTGTCTATTATCATATCAGTGAGAGAAAATTGGATCCTATGGCCAAGAAGGGTGTGTTTGTTGGATATGGAGATGGAGTTAAGGGGTATAGAATCTGGTCATCACCTGAAATAGGGTTATACTTAGAAGGAGTGTAGTCTTTGATGAAAACTCTATGCTTAACTCATCAGTGAGAGTCACATCTAAATCTGAAATTGGATCTGAGACTGAGACGGTTGACAAACAGGTGGAGCTTCAAGTAGATCCTGCTGGATTAAAAGACTCAGCAGGGGATACTCAACATTCAGCAAATCCAGAGCTAGATCCAAGCCAGTCTGCTGAACAAGTATCAGCAGACACTCAAACAGCTGATGTTGGTCAGCAGGTATAGCTCTCAGTAGATCTAAGAGGACCAATATCAGACCTCCAAGAAGATATGGGTTTGAGGAAGATATGGTTGGATATGCACTACAGGTAGCTGAAGAAGTGGATGGCTCTGAACCTAACACTTACAGGGAAGCTGTGACATGTTCTGAGGCATCCCAATGGCTTGCTACTATGGGAGAAGAAATACAGTCACTTCAGAAGAATGAGACTTGGGATTTGGTCAAACAACCACGGGATAGAAGGGTGGTTAGCTGCAAATGGATATTCAAGAAAAAGGAAGGAACGACATCTGCTGAGGATATCAGATATAAGGGACGTTTGGTTGCTAGGGGGTTCAGTCAAAAAGAGGGGGTAGACTATGAAGATATATTTTCTCCAGTGGTCAGACATACTTCCATCAGGGTGCTGTTAGCAATAGTGGCACATCAGAATCTTGAACTTGAGCAATTGGATGTGAAGATAGCCTTTCTACATGGAGATGTAGATAAAGAAATTTATATGACTCAGCCATAGGGTTTCCAAGCTCCTGGCAAAGAAGGATATGTTTGCAAGTTGAAGAAGTCCTTGTATGGACTTAAGTAGGCCCCAAAACAGTGGTATAAGAAGTTTGACAGCTATATGATTCAGTAGGGTTATAGCAGGAGTCCATATGATTGCAGTGTGTATCACAACAAGTTGAAGGATGGATCAATCATCTATCTGGTGCTGAATGTAGATGATATACTGATAGCTGCTGCAAACAAGTTTGACATTCATGATCTGAAAAATCTGCTCAAGGCTGAATTTGAGATGAAGGATTTGAGGAATGCAAAGAAAATTTTGGGGATGGAGATCTATAGAGATAGGAAGCAGGGGAAGCTATTCTTATCTCAGCAGGGGTATACTGAAAAGATGTTATCCAAGTTTGGCATGTCAGCAGCCAAACCTATAGATACTTCTATGCACCAAATCTACATATATCTGTTGTGTTTGCTCCACAGTCAGCTGAAGAGGAAGAATACATGTCAAGAGTTCCATATGCTAGTGCAGTAGGCAGTCTTATGTATGCCATGGTCTGTACTAGGCCTAATTTGTCTCAGGCAGTCAGTGTTGTCAGCAGGTTTATGGCTCAACCTGGAAAGGAACACTGGAAAGCAGTGAAGAGGATATTCAGGTACCTTAGGGGTACATCAGATATTGGACTCATTTATGGAGGTGGTACTCAAAGTTTTGTCACAGGGTACTGTGATTCTGATTATGCTGCTGATGTGGATAGCAAGAGATCTATGACCGTGTATGTGTTTACTTTGGGTGGTTCTGTAGTAAGTTGGAAGGCAACTTTACAGGTTACATTAACATTATCTACTACTGAAGCAGAATACATGGCACTGACAGAAGCAACAAAAGAGGCAATCTGGTTAAACGGGCTAGTCAATGATCTGAGTCTGCATCAAGATAAAGCCAGGGTGTATTGTGACAGTCTTAGTGCAATATGTTTAGCTAAGGATCATGGTCATCATGAGAGAACCAAGCACATTGATGTTAGGTATCATTTTCTGAGAAATGAGTGGAGGGTTAAAGTGGAGAAGATCATCACTGATGTCAATCCTGCTAATATGTTCACTAATCCAGTTTCAAGGGGCAAGTTTCAGTTGTGTCTGGACTTGCCGAATATCCAAATCCATTTTAATTTGACTCTGGGAATACTCAGCTGATGTTGGGGGTCTGCTGAGGTATTCAAATCTGAAGACAAAGAGGATTTCTGGCACTTGGTTGTGCATCTGGCACTTGGTTGTGCATCTGGTCAGTTTGCATGGAGTTGAAGTCAAGATGGAGATTTGTAATGGTGACTTAAACTATGCTACTGAAGTCTGGGATGAAAGCTATGGTCTGGTGTTCGTTTGGGGCAGCAGCAGAGTTGATCGATCTGTTTGCCGTGTGTTCGCTGGTATGAGGTACCAAAGCAGAGTGAAGTCTCGCGGTTACGTGAACGGTGGAGTAAATGTCTGTTGATTAACAACAGACTTAAGGAACACATCTGCATGGTTTTTCTAATTCGGTGGAGTTACTTCTGGGGTATTTTAGTCATTTACTGGGTTGACTGATTAGTCGGTTAGGGTTGGATTCCCAAGGCTATAAATACTATCTATGATACATGTAATTGTTACTTTCTGGTGATAATAAAATATCCTCATTTGTCCGTGGAGTTGTCGGCACATTGCCGGAAACCATGTTAAATCTGTGTTCTTCTTCTTTCTGTGGTTGTTTATTTGTTTATCTTTTATCTTTACTCACAATCACCATTTCTTGATCGATCCGTCATAACAACCCCATTTAAATTGGAGATTAACGCAAGTCATTGATGGTGTCATACACAATAGTCAAAGACTTGAGCAAAATAAAGAAACAACAAGAATAATATGAAAAACAAATAGTAATGAAACAAACATGTCAAATGCAATAACCTCGTCGCCTTTATCAACATCAATTGCATAAACATTCACATGAGTCAAGTCTATTATGTTACTCACTGGTTTTAAAGAAGCTGCAGAGAAAAGAGGTTTATTATAATCCAATCAGAGCATCTTGGAATGCTTAAATAAAGCTATTGGAATTCAAATGCCTAATGCATTAAGGAGATTGTTTGCAACTCTATTAGTCTACAATCAACCAACAAACATTCGACAACTATGAGATACATATTGAAAACCAATGTCGGAAGATTTCATGCGAGATCGTACAAAGTGAGTCAAATCAATTATGGCCACAACTTTGGAATGCATAAATTATTCTCTGGAAAGAATGGATAAAGACTTGACATCTTACGACTTGCTAAGTATACAAGAAAACTGCAACAACATTGTAGAAAATATACTAAGAGTGATTCGTGATGAATTGTCTATTGACGTCACCAAACTGCACCTTAAAACGGCGCGCCAAGAAAGGGACAGACCTTTTCTAGGTTAGACGGATCCTAACCGGCAGTGTACCGGGTCAAATTGTAGTGATAAAGTGGTGAGTCAGGTGTCGAATCCTCAGGGAAAAAAAGTGGTAATTCTTTTAAGTGTGGTTAAACACCAAAGAGCTGCTATTAACTCGATCTAAACCGCAATTTTATAACACAGATTACTACGACTCTAACTAACATAAAATAAATGCGTAATTTAAAAGTTATTCTAATATAATATATATAGATATATAAATATATATAGGTGTACATAAATAGTAAAATATATATATATATATAAATATATAGATACCAATATATAATTTATAGACTAGACTAGCCAAAGTATATGTAATTAATTTATTCGATCTTTTCAATTAATAGAATGTGTTCGATCTTCCTTTTTTAGGTCCAATTGAGTGAATGAAACGGTGTACTCCTAATGTCAACAATTCCTCCTCACACGAGCGTATGAAATTGTCATATGTCAAAAATCATCAGTCCAAGGTCCACAACTGCCCCATGCTAAACTTAGTTAGTCAAAACAGGTACCGAGTACAAATCTACCCCGGATAAAAGAGGTGATTCCATTTGTCAGATGGCCGATGTTATTCAAGAGGCTCCGGTTGTCAAGCGGATCGATTTAATACAAACGGTGTAGTTTCAATTAAACGTGATTTTAACATTATTAAGATCTCGAATACAAATTTTAATAAGATTTGTTTTACTAGGACAAATCGCCCCGGTAGGAAATAGGATTCCGTTAATCGACGGCCATTTTTACCCTCCGGTTTTTCTATTTTTACTCATATCCTCGACTTCTCCGGGTCGCTTCATCGCCAGGTTATATGTGGTATTCATCATGATTGATTACTTTTTCCGAATATGTTATCATTATGTAGCGAAATAGAAAAAGATTCATTTTACTCAATTTTAGTCAATTTTATTTTAACATCATTCTTTTAACGAAAAGATCGAAATAATACGATTACATAACTTTTGGCTAGTTATTAGATCTAGCCTAATAACATTATAAAACTAAAAGAAGAAAATAACAAACATAAACATAATTATTATAGAAATTACCCGATTATAATCAGTTGATTCGTAAATCGCTTTTTTCCCGTGTATTACAACGATTTCAAAGAACACCGAACCTTCGAGAATTTCCCGAGTATTACTACGATACTACTACTAATTTATTTTGGCATAAAGCCTATTTACAAACTAAGAAAGGAGAAGAAAAAGAGAAAGAAGAGGGAGAGAATATATATAGAATATTGTATATATATATTGGTACACCCTCAAATGAACTCTCTGATGCTCCCCTTTATAGAATTTTCCCTTCCCGACCGGTCCTCAAAATTTGCCGGATCGGTCCGGTGTAATGATGATAATCATTACAAATTTGTCATCAAGATGTTCCCCATGTTACCCATAATCATTATTTGTGCCGTGTAATTATATATATAATTATATATAATTACACGCTTAATCTTCTAAAAATCGTAACTTGAATTCTTGATATCGAATGACATAATCGAACTTCCGTTGAAAAGCTCGTTGAATTCTCTACAACTTTCATCAAGACCACTTCTTCGTAAAACGATTCTCGATGAGCCATTTGTATTATACGCCCTTTTCGAGATTTAGAAACAATTATTCCTTGATCATGTATATCGCTGACGCTTTATAACTTCCTTTCACCGACTTGTATTGACTTCAAAAGTGTCGATACTGGATTTCATTTCATCTTAGGATTCTCGCAATGAAATAAACACAAAATACCCGTAAAATAGACACAATATTCGGTTACTAAAACCGTACAAAAACTACAACTTTTATTATAAATACTAACTTTTACTACTAACTATACTAAACTACAAAGATTACTATTTTATACTAATTATATCATAATTTTAGATATTTTACATAGAATTTGTCAACAAAACATAATAAAATCACGTAAATTCAATCATATAAAAATAATACATCAATTACTCCCCACTTAGCTTTTGATCGTCCCTCGAGCAAAAATAAGCGTAATATATAAATAATGTATAATATAATTGATCGATTAAAATTTCAAAAGTAATATATATCATCAATATTACAAACATATAATTTATAAATTTTATAGAAATTTAAGAAAGGGAGATTATATAACTTAAATGAATTAAGTATCAAATATGAATTAGATGGAAACATGCATGCAATAATTCGTAAATATAAATAAAATATTAGAAATACTTTCTATCTCGATTATTACGAATTTCGAATCATTACTAAGTCGATATAGAGACATATTGGCTTAATATATTAGGATAGGACATTGGTTAATCGAAAAGATAGAAAAGAAATCAAAAGAGAAAGATGTAAGTCAGACGCACTCTACGCCTTCACATTCTTGATCAAAACAGCTCCGATTAGTAACATCCTTTTATTCCAACTATTTTTCGATTTTCTCTCTTTTTTTTTTTTTTTTTTTTTTTTTTTAACAAACATTAAGAACTAAAGCGTGAGTGTGTGTAAATAATCAAATTCACAAGCATTGCTTCATCAAGATTGATCGGAGTACTACTTTTTCGATCTAAAATTACGAGTCCGGTTTCCTTAAACACGTAATTATTCTTGAGATCTTTTGATTCGACTTATGCCTTCATTCTCAGCAATAGGACATTTCGAGATAATCCCCTAGCTGGACTACTATCATTAGACATATATTTGGTCGATCAAAGATAGGGAAGATACTTGATATTCGATTTATTCTGTGTAAAAATGGTGCTTTAATTCTTAAAAATCTAACATATCTCGAACTCATTCCAATCTCAAAGATACACCATTTTTCTCAACTCTTAACTTTTTTCTCACATCATCTCCTCTCATAAGACGCATAAACTCAAGAATGTCAAAGAAATGTAGACCAAAACAAGCTAAGGATCGGAAATTTCTAGTTAATCAAAATGGCTAAATTCCGAGTGAGGTCTTGATCACTCTTTAAAAGGCTGAGGTGGGTTCAAAAATTGGAAATTTTATTCAGGTAGGTTATTTGACTATAGTTATATTTTTGTGGTGCCAAAAATCATCATTCCTAATTTTGATTCCAAATTCATAATTAATCTTAAAAAGAAAATTATCTAAAATTTATTTATAAATATAAAAATTACTTGAATAATTCCATAAAAGAAATATTTGATAAAAATTATTTAGTTATACATACTCAAAATCTTAAAATCTTATAAAAGATATAAAACATATTCATTATATATCTAATATATTTTACTAAATCAAAAATTAATCCTCTCGAATTATATCATTTTTATTCATATATTAACCAACTTAAATTATTCAAGAAAATTAAAACTAAGAAATAAGTAATTAAAGTACTAATTTATATGAAAAAGGTTATATTTTATAATTATTTTTTAATTTTTTTTTCGAAAATTTTAATGAAATTTTCAAACCTAACTCTACTCCCCACTTACTTAATTGACATCGTCCCGATGTTCAATAAGTATGAAAAAGTAGGTTCGAAAATTAAATTAAAATTATAGATGATCGTTATAAACATCGATAACATACGTATATTAAAATCAAACAACATATATATTAAACAAAAAGAAACTATTACAGACTAAAAATAAAACAAACTTACTATTAACTTACTAACCTTAAGCAACTTTAACTTATTAAAGCAAACCAAACTTAAACTAAATTAAATAAAACCACTAACAACTATCTTAAATAGTTGACGAACAACCCGGATTCTCTACCGTAGCAATCCTCTACGACAATCACGAGACGGATATATCTCATCGTAAGCAATTTCGTGGACTTCATTCAAATGAATACATAACCTTGAAATTAACCAAGCAAAAGGCATCGGCCTTCCATTATTATACCGCTCCACCGCAAAGTTTATCGCCGTCTAAAAATCAAAATCCCCACCCACATAAGCTCCAGCTTATCAATGCAAACAATGTAGTATCTCACTATCACTAACCCATGCAAAGTCACTAGTCGGATAGACTCGTGAGTTAATGAAGTGTTTCCATGCTCTCGATGAGCAGCAGAGTCAAGTGGTAGAGTCGTAATTTTGATCGAACTCGAAACAGATACGGAAAAGCTTCCGTGACATAGTTAACAACATGACAAGAGTTCCCTAATCCCCATTGATATTCATAATGAAGATTATGGATTTGATTGAAAATCGGTATCTCGTAGATATGATTGATAATATGAGGTGACAGTGAATAAGTGTACCACGAATGATATAAGTCAGACGGATCTACCGTAGTAAAAGAGAGAAAGAGTCAATAAAATTCCTAACAATAGAAACATTAATTCTTCCTCGAGGTTGCTTAACAAATTTTTTCCATCCTTGAGTCTCAATTAAATCCTTCCGAATCGATCAATTTTTTCAAAATTGATACCCTTTCCATCAATATAGAGAATTTGCAAACCTCGTGATTCACCAACAAATGAACATTTGAAGCTCTAGATTCCGGGACCAAAAACATCAACTTCCTCCGGATCGTATGAATTGACTGATGGTGATGATCGGTTTGACATTTTAGTTGAAACAGATGAAAAGAAATCAACAGATAGAAAGGTAAAAGTAAAAGAGTGAATTTGTAAATTGTTTACTCTCAGCTTAAATGGACAAAATTGAGAGTGTACGTGGCTGCACATTAGAACTCTCAACATGACTCAGCAGTTTTTATTCCCGGACCGATCCTGAAAATGGCCGGACCGATCCGGCCTTAAAATATTTTTACCGTATGAAGGTTGTAAAATTCAAGTTTTCTTTGTTCACTTTAATAGACTTCAAGCTATTTGAGAGGCTATAAAGATAGTGTAAATATTATCTCACCGATACGGATAAAACGACACACGAATACGACATGCGAATGATAAATATATTTTTTTAGATTTTTGATTTTTTATTATTAAATACTATTAAAAATAAATTTACGCTCACTTACAAAATATGATTAATGAAATCGAAAACTTGTTAAACTAGCAAACTTATCAACTAAAGTTAAAATGCGAAAATAAAATAAATAAACAAATCATAAAATGTTTAGAAATAATAAAAGTTGTTTAAACTCAAACAATGTCAACATCATCATCATCAGCGCAGTAAATCGGATCATTCATACTTGGAACCGATGACGAATCGGGTCGTGGAAAACGTAGTCGTGGTCCGAACTAAATCAAGCCGAGATCCATCGAACTCATACTTGACGCCATCCTTGCAAAATCCAAAATCCTCCCCAAATAGATGTAATCGCACCCTCGAGAACTCGTATAAAAGACACCCCGACCACTAGAGATCGGCTTCCAAAAGGATTTGGCATATGATGAAAGCTCGAGATGGTGGAATAGGTGCTATCCATTCTCGTAACGATATACGGGTTAGATTGACAGGCGGATAGGCGCTTCTATCGAAAGAAGGATCAAGATGCATCGCTCCATGTCTCAAAGATCCTCTACGTAAATCATCACTCCACCGCTTACTCGCCAAAGAAACAAAGCCATATTAGCCTCGTCCTCGGCTACATCCGATACTAAGGATTGAAATATATCGTATGTAATAGTGTTTGGGAGAGAAGTCCGCCGCTGCTCGTAAAAGATGAAAATGTCAAACCGTGGAACCGGGTGGAGCTGGTGGAGGGGTACTACGCCTAACTATCGAGTCTATCGAACCCTCTCGAGACCTCCTCGCACTAGGGCCTATCGTGGACTCATCCGCCATCATCAACTTGTCGTTAGACAGAAAGGAACTCCCGATCTACGACATAAATCAAATAAAGCCAGAAAGTACATGTGACTCCTCGCCTTGCAAGAATAATAAACTCGAAAACCCTTCTATACATAATCTTCCCCACATCCACCTTAACATCATGAATCATCGCCCAAGTAATGCATAAATCTTCTTTACCAAAGGCGGTGTGTTTGGTAGTGGGATAGAGTATGGCTCAAAAATCTTTTGATTGCCCTCGATCTCTAAAACACTTCCCATAATTAAATCATTGTCCACCCACTCAGTAGCATCAAACTCCCTCTGAGCTCTCAGAGGCAATCTGCTCATACATAGCAGATCATCTAATCCATAAACAAACTCTATAATCTTCTTCATCCGAAAACTTACTCCTAAAACAAAGATTAATCGGCCCGGACTAAAAGAAACATGTCTAGACCTAAGGGAATAGACTTATCATACTACCCTCAGTGGGTGTCAAAGTAGACAAAACTGCATAAAACTCTCGCCACTAAGGTAGTATTGATCTCTCCGCCCCTCTCGAGCCGCAAAATCCAACCATTGGCGCCTCGCAAAAATACGCCTAACCTCCTCTCCTAAGTCATCAAAATCTAAGCCTCTTTCCAACACAACTCCACATTTACTATAGATATTCCTATAAGCATTCTTAGCTTGAGGTGAAGTCAGAGCAAAAAAACTAATGCATCTTCTTCCGGTGTTAAATCTTTTAATTCTACGACCGGTACTTCTATTGGAATATTAGGCTTTCTTTTCTTAGAGATTTTTCGACTGATGAGGCCATTCTACGATATTGAATTGGCAAAACAACAATAAAATCAACAGAAAAACAACACAAAATAAAATGTCACAACACACCTAAAAATTCAAAACAATTGAAAATAAATCTAAAAATTATAAAAATTATGAAATTGATAACTAGAGTAAACAAATTATACCTTATAATGAACAAAAACCGTGAAAAGTGGCCGGAAAAGTCGATAAGCCTCCGGGATGAAATGGAGCTTGTGTTCGATCTTTTTCAAATTCTTCACTTGTGTTGAAGAGAGGAGATAAAAATAGAAAGAAGTTGAGTGGTAGTGTAGTGTGGGGTGAATTTGTGGTAAAGTTTGAAAAAAATTTGATTTGGTGGGGTTTGGGGGGGGGGGGGCCTGCTTTAAAGAAAAAAAAAAAGAGAAATGAAGAAGAAGGGTTGTTTTTCCGCTTTTAGGTCAACCTTGTCCCGGACTGTCCGGATTAATGGCCGGATCGGTCCATGTGCAATTTTTTTTATTATATTATTTTTTTTTTTTTTTTTTTTTTTTGATATAAAACCTATAAAACTCAATAAAAACTTAATAAAAATAGAAAATAAAATTTATAAATTTTATAACAATTTCTTAAAATTTATAAAATCTTTATAAAACTTATTTAAAAGTTTATAAAAATTCAATAAATTTATATTAATTCTTATAAAATATCTAAAACTTAAAAACTTTTTATAAAACTTTTATAAAACTCCTTAATTTTATAAAGATCCAATTTTATAAGATTTTCAAAGTTATGCAAAAATTTTATAAAACTAAAAACAATAAAAGACTTGAACCTACGGGGTTTCTAATTCTTCAATTTCTACAAACTCCAGATTTCTAACATACCTTTCAAGCAAACTATATCCTAGAAATGTAGCGCTTTGAATTAAGTCTTGAAGTCCATCGATTTTCGGTTAACCACCTAATCGCTCCTCTTCTTAATTATATTCAAACACTCACTCGAGATTGAGTTATATTTTTCCCACATCGCCCACTCGTGTTCAATTTTTCCACAGATTCTGCACTTCCTTAAAAACTTAGCCCTTCTCTTTTTATCGAGCTTCTTGACGTACTCATTACAAACTTCTTTCAATTTTTTTCTCTCTCAACAATTGCTTGTTCTGCTCAAAACTAAGGCTTCTATAGTAAAGGCGATATCTCTATTAAAACCAAACTTTAAAAGCAAAACAAAACTCCTAATCTATCTAAAAGACATCCAGCTTTTTTTACGCCTATCCGGTAAAAGACGAAACTAGTTTAGACATAAAAAGTAAAGATAAAACCTGGTAATTTGATACTTTCACTTTTAAGAGTAATCGCTTTTAGTCTTTCGAGGGTCGATCAAAGAATATCACTTCATTTATCGTAGAGATTTCTTCACCTTCCGTAAATAGCTTCACCCTCGTGACTATTGGCTATAAAAGTTGTATTCCCATCGCTTAGTTCAACACTCAGATTTATAAACTCGTGTTACTTTAAATGGACTCGCCCATCTTGATTTAAGCTTTCCGAAACAACTTTAAACGTGAATTGTACAATAACACTCGATCACCTACATGGAAATCACGACTATATATTCTCTTATCATGGAACGATTTCATGCCTTGTAGATTCGAGCATTTTCATATGAATCAAGGCGAAATTCTTCTAATTTCGTTAATCAAGTAATCTATGATCACCGACACCTTAGGATCGAAATTTAAAAATCTAATAGCCTGTAATGCTCGGTGTTCTAACTCTACCTGAGATGACAAGATTTACCAAAGACTAATTTGTAGGAGAACAACCAATTGGAGTTTTAAAAGTCGCTTTCAGATGCCCATAACGCATCATCTAGTCTAACCGCCCGCTTTTACGGTTTGAATCCACTTGCTTTTTCTATGATTCTTTTAATCTCTCTATTCGACACCTCTACCTCGACCACCGGTTTGCGGATGATAAGGCGCTCCTAACTTATGCGTTACACCATATTTTTCAATTAACTTAGTAAATGGTCGATTGCAAAAGTGCGAACCTCTATCACTAATGATCGCCTTCGAATGCCATATTTAGTGAATATGTTCTTTTAAGAAATCGTATGACAACCTTGGTATCATTAGTGGGAAGAGCTTCACTTTCTACCCATTTCAAACATAATCTACCATTACAAGAATAAATCTTTTCCCAAACGATATAGGAAAGGTCCCATGAAATCTATACCCCAAACATCAAATAACTCACATTCTAAAATAGGTTGCATAGGCATTTCATGTTTTTTCGATATATTTCCCATTTTTGACAAGACTCACAAGATTTAACATATGTATACGCATCTTTATAAAGTGTAGGCCAATAAAACCACATTGCAAGACTTTAAAAGCGCTTTTCCATCCTCCATGATGACCTCCCGCCTCACGATCATGACAAAACGATAAAACACTTAAAATTTCATTATCAGCACACATTTTCTCGATTATTCCATCCGAACATTTACGGAAAAGATCCGGTTCCTCCTAGTAATAAAATTTTAAGTCATAAAAGAACTTCTTTTCTCATTGCCAAGTCCAATGAGACGGAATGTAATCACAAAGTTAAGAGTTAATGATATCTCCAAACCAAGGTGAATTTTCCTTAGAAGGAATTCTTTTCTTTAATAACCGCATGGTTGAAGGCATATCAATTCTAAATAGCTTGTTCATCGTGAAACGAATCCTTAATTTCATTTCCTATTTCTTCCTCGCTTTCCATTCTACTTAGATGATCCACTACTACATTCTCACTTCCTTTTTATCTTTAATCTCAATATCAAATTCTTGAAGTAGAAGAATCCATCTAAGAAGACGTGGTTTCGTGATCTTTCTTACTCAAGAAATATTTCAATGCCGAATGGTCTCAGATAAACTATTACCTTAGAGCCAACAATATACGATCTAAACTTATCTAAGGCAAAAATTACAAATAACAGCTTCTTTTTCAGAGTTGCATAGTTTAGTTGAGCTGCATTTAACGTATGAGATGCATAGTAAATAGCTTTGAGAATTCTATTATACCTTTGACCTAAAACAGCTCTCTACAAATAAATCGCTTGCATCACACATAATCTCAAAAGGTAAATCCTACCTGTGCCACCAATATCGTGCAAGAATCAACTTCGCTTTGTGGTCTTAAATGCTTCCATACATTTATTATCAAAATTAAAAGATACTTCTTTTCAAGCAAATGACTTAGAGGCTTTGCTATTTTTGAAAAATCTGCAATAAATCTCCTATAAAATCCTCGCATGTCCAAGAAATCCTCTTAACGTTCTTAGATTAACCGGTGGAGGCAATTTTTCGATTACCTCGACTTTAGCTTTATCAACTTCAATTCCTACTTCAGAGATTCTATGTCCTAGTACAATTCCTTCCGATACCATTAAATGACATTTTTCCCGCTTACACTAAATTGGTATCCTCACAAATACTGTAACACTGCTCTAAGTGTAACAAACACCATTAAAAGAGTCTCCGTAAACACTAAAGTCGTCCATAAAAATTTCTAAGAATTTCTCAACCATATCGTAAAATATAGACATCATACATCTTTGAAACGTAGTGAGCATTACATAAACCAAACGGCATTCTTTTATACGCAAAAGTTCCATAAGGACAAGTGAAAGTAGTCTTTTCCTATCTCCTCCTGCTTGCAATGAAAATCAGAAATATCCTGAATAACCATCTAAGAAACAAGAATACTTATGACCACTTAAACGCTCCAACATTTGTACTATGAATGGAAGTGGATGATGATCTTTCTTAGTATGATCATTTAGTTTTCTAAAATCAATGCACATTCGATATCCTGTAATTTCCTTTGTTGGAATCCATTCATTCTTATCATTCTCTTTCACTGTGAAACCTCCTTTCTTTGGTACAACTTGAGTTGGACTTACCCATTCACTATCCGATATAGGAAAAATTATTCCCATTTCTAATAGCTTAATAACCTCTTTCTTAACGATTAATCAGAATTCGGGTTGAGGCGGCGCTATGTTGAATACAAGGTTTAGCATCTTCTTTCGTAATTATCTTATGAACACATATCTCGTGACTAATACCTCGAATATCAAAGAATCATCCATCCAAAAGCTTTCTTATGCTTTTTCAACATTCCTAGTAATTGATCTTCTTGTTGCTCCGTTAAAGTTGACGAAATAATAACTCGTAAAAGGTTATCATTTTCAAGAAAAGCATATTTCGATTTAAAGGTAACGGTTTCAATTCCGCATTCTTAGGTGGATCTTCTATTGATGATTTAAGAACCGGTCCTTCTAGTTCTAATTCTAAATACTTATGCCATGGTGGTTTAAAAGTAAAACTTCCTTTATCTGTAGAAAGGATTATCTCTTTCATTTCAATGTCTTCCTCATCTTCTTTATAGATAGATAAAGTTAAACATTCTTCTAATCTATCTTCAAAAGTTGGTAATCGATTATCATAGACGTAATGAATATCTTCTATAAAAGAACATGATTCTCGTGATGTGTATTGATGGTTCATAGCTTTGAAAATATTGAAAGCAACTTCATCTTCATTGACTCTCAAAATTAATTCTCCTTTCTCGAACATCGATTAAAGTTCTCCTCGTAGCTAGAAATGGACGCCCTAAGATAAGCGGCGCTGAAAATCCTTCTTCCATTTCCATAACTACAAAGTCTACTGAAAAATAGAACTTGTCTATTTTAACCAATACGCCCTCAATAATTCCTTTAGGGTACTTAATCGATCTATCCGCCATTTGCAGAGTCATTTCATCTTAGTAAGCTTTCCTATGCCTAGCTTTCTATAATCCTCATAAGACATGAGATTTATACTAGCTCCCGTGATCACATAAGACCTTCTTAAACAAAAATCCTCCAATTTCACACGGAATCGTAAAACTTCCAGATCTTTTAGTTTAGGTGGTAACTTATGCCACAGAATTGCGTAACATTCTTCATTTAGGCATATATTCTCATATTCCTCTAATTTTTTCTTATTTGATAGTATATCCTTCAAAACTTTCCATAGGTAGGCATATTTATCGAGCTTCGATAATGTGGATATTAACATTAATATGACGAAAAGTATCAAGGAAACGAGCATACTTCGATCGCCTTAATCTTTTAATTTGATCTTTAGGTGGAAAAGTAAAGACTCTAAATCTATAACCTTTGGTTTCAAATCATTCTCTCTTTTCCTTTATCCTTTGGGGTATTACTTGATCGCCATGTTTCAGTGTTCTTGAATTTTTCTTTTAATTTGTTCCTCTAATCAATCTCTACTTCATATTCCTTCAGCTTCTTTCTGCTTCTCATCCTTGTTTTCTTTATCTTCTACTCTAACATGTTCCTTAAATAGATTCCTCAAATCTTTATCCATGGGGTCTTTCAAAATTCTAGGATTTTTACCCATTTTTCACCTTCCTTCTCGTGTTCCAAACTTCTATTCCTTTTCAAGAATTTCTATGATTTCTTCTTCCTCATCAAGAAATTCAAGTTTATCTTTAGTCTCTTCATTTTTATCTAAATCATTTTCTACTTCATTATTCCCAAGTTTTCTACTCCATTATTACCATAGAGTTTCCTACTTCTCGTAACTACAACATTTACCTCTCTTGGGTTTCTTTCAAGATTACTTGGTAATCCTCCAGAGGTCTCACTGTTGTTACGCTCACCTTCCCTACTCAAATGATCTTCCATATTCCTTAATGAAGCTTCTATCGTTCTCATTCTGGTATCATGTCCACTCATAGATGTTTTCATTGTACTCATGTCCTTACTGACTGAACCTATAGAAGTCATCATTGTTTCCATATTCTTAGCTTGAGTAGATACTACACCCATCATATTTTCCATCGCTTTTTCCCATTTTTCAACCCCTTCTCAGTTGAGTTGAACTTTGAGTTACCGGTATACTTTGAGTGGTATGTTGAGGATAGGATCTGGTAATGATTGTAAATTCGATTAGATGTATTTCCTTGATAAACTTGATTATTATTCATATTCTTATATCGAATCGATACGGCGGTTGTCCTGGCTTACTAGGGTTTTCGCACCATCTAAAAGTTGGGTGGTCTCTTCTAATAGCATTAAATGAGTTTGAATATGCATTGTTCAAATTCCTATGTTTCTTTTGAAAACTTACTTCTCTTTTGAATATCCTGTTGGTTCTTCTTTCCTAATGACACATTATCATAATTTGAGTATTCAGCTGGAGTACTATTTTCTCGAATTTTGATTCTTACCTTGTTGTAATCCATCAAACTTTCTACTTAAATTCTCCAAATGTGCTAGAACTTCCGTATTTGACGTACATCCTTCTGCAAAAGCTACTTTTCTAGTGCTAGAACCGGTTTCCCACATTCTATTGTTTTTGGAAATCTTTTCTATAGCATCGTAAACTGTTTGAGCTTCACTCATCATTAACGAACCACCACATGCATGATCTACATCTGCACGTGAATCTTTTCTTAATTTACTTACGTAAAAGTTGAATTTGCATATCTAAGGAATAACCATGATCGGGACAAGCTCTTAACAATTTTTTAAACCTTTCCCACGCATTCCCAAGTGTTTCTTCAGATCCTTGTCTAAAATTAGCAACCTCGACTTTTAATTCCAAATTCCGTCCTGGAGTGAAATATTGTTTCAGAAATTCAGTTTGAATATCCTCCCAACTAGTTAACGAGTGGTGTGGAAGAGACATAAACCAATCTCGGCTCTTCCTTTTAAAGAAAAAGGAAACATAGTCATCCTCGTTAATTCCTATGAGCACCTTGACTTTTGGTCAGATTGCACGCTTCTTCAAACAGATAGAGATGATGATGTGGATCTTCATCATCTTCTCCTAGAAATTGCTCTCTTAGGCGCCAATTAAACCAAAAGATGAGACTTAATTTCAAATTATTCGCTCCTTCATTCGGTAAAAGTATGGGATTATTAGTCCGGTTTCTCCTTACAGCTTTGATCACGAATAGGTCTTGGGTTTGGCGGATTGTTACGATTATTCTCGTTCCGATCTTGATTGTTCCTATTATTATTATTCTCGATTATTATTAATATTAATGGTTTTGTCCATGCCCTAAAGCATGATCTAGCCTCTGCTCGCTTGTTTCATCACTACCTTCACCATTTCTTTATTTTTATTAAAGATGATTCCGTTGGAGATTTTCCAAGGAGTCCTAAGTCGGTTTGACCACGCTTACTCTCTATCCGCAAATTGCCTTTAGTAAGCGCTTATATCAGGCTTATAAGGAGTAAGTGAGGCTTTACCGCTTCGGTCATCAACTAATTAAAATAGAAAAATGCTCGAGTTTTAAAGAAGAAGAAAATTGGTACTAAAAGAAAGTAGATACCAACGAAAAATAAAAAAAAAGAAATGTGATAAGAAGAGTGTTGGTTTATCCTCGAGAATTTTAAGCTAATACAAGTAGTAACCATAGACACAAAAAAAAAGCGACTTTGTCTCCCCGGCAACGGCGCCGTAAAAAGTCGACGTCACCAAACTGCACCTTAGAAACGGGCGCCAAGAAAGGGACAGACCTTTTCTAGGTTAGACGGATCCTAACCGGCAAGCAAACCGGGTCAAATTGTAGTGATAAAGTGGTGAGTCGTGTCGAATCCTCGTGGAAAAAAGTGGTAATTCTTTTAAGTGTGGTTAAACACCAAAGAGCCGCTATTAACTCGATCTAAACCGCAATTTTATAACACACATTACTTTACGACTCTAACTAACATAAAATAAATGCGTAATTTAAAAGTTATTCTAATATAATATATATAGATATATAAATATATATAGGTGTACATAAATAGTAAAATATATATATATATATAAATATATAGATACCAATATATATATAATTTATAGACTAGACTAGCCAAAGTATATGTAATTAATTTATTCGATCTTTTCAATTAATAGAATGTGTTCGATCTTCCTTTTTTAGGTCCAATTGAGTGAATGAAACGGTGTACTCCTAATGTCAACAATTCCTCCTCACACGAGCGTATGAAATTGTCATATGTCAAAAATCATCACCCAAGGTCCACAATCGCCCCATGCTAAACTTAGTTAGTCAAAACAGTACCAAGTACAAATCTACCCCGGATAAAAGAGGTGATTCCATTTGTCGATGGCCGATGTTATTCAAGAGGCTCCGGTTGTCAAGCGGATCGATTTAATACAAACGGTGTAGTTTCAATTAAACTGATTTTAACATTATTAAGATCTCGAATACAAATTTTAATAAGATTTGTTTTACTAGGACAAATCGCTTCGGTAGGAAATATGATTCCGTTAATCGACGGCCATTTTTACCCTCCGGTTTTTCTATTTTTACTCATATCCTCGACTTCTCTCGGTCGGGCTTCATCGCCAGTTATATGTGGTATTCATCATGATTGATTACTTCTTTCCGAATATGTTATCATTATGTAGCGAAATAGAAAAAGATTCATTTTACTCAATTTTAGTCAATTTTATTTTAACATCATTCTTTTAACGAAAAGATCGAAATAATACGATTACATAACTTTGGCTAGTTATTAGATCTAGCCTAATAACATTATAAAACTAAAAAGAAGAAAATAACAAACATAAACATAATTATTATAGAAATTACCCGACATAATCAAGTTGATTCGTAAATCGCTTTTTTCCCGTGTATTACAACGATTTCAAAGAACACCAAACCTTCGAGAATTTCCCGAGTATTACTACGATACTACTACTAATTTATTTTGGCATAAAGCCTATTTACAAACTAAGAAAGGAGAAGAAAAAGAGAAAGAAGAGGAGAGAATATATATAGAATATTGTATATATATATTGGTACACCCCAAAATGAACTCTCTGATGCTCCCCTTTATAGAATTTTCCCTTCCCGGACCGGTCCTCAAAATTTGCCGGATCGGTCCGGTGTAATGATGATAATCATTACAAATTGTCATCAACATGTTCCCCATGTTACCCATAATCATTATTTGTGCCGTGTAATTATATATATAATTATATATAATTACACGCTTAATCTTCTAAAAATCGTAACTTGAATTCTTGATATCGAATGACATAATCGAACTTCCGTTGAAAAGCTCGTTGAATTCTCTACAACTTTCATCAAGACCACTTCTTCGTAAAACGATTCTCGATGAGCCATTTGTATTATACGTCCTTTTCGAGATTTAGAAACAATTATTCCTTGATCATGTATATCGTTGACGCTTTATAACTTCCTTTCACCGACTTGTATTGACTTCAAAAAGTGTCGATACTGGATTTCATTCATCTTAGGATTCTCGCAATGAAATAAACACAAAATACCCGTGTAAAATAGACACAATATTCCGGTTACTAAAACCGGTACAAAAACTACAACTTTTTATTATAAATACTAACTTTTACTACTAACTATACTAAACTACAAAGATTACTATTTTATACTAATTATATCATAATTTTAGATATTTTACATAGAATTTGTCAACAAAACATAATAAAATCACGTAAATTCAATCATATAAAAATAATACATCATCTATAGAGATACCTCAAGAAGATTACATTCTAGAAGAAACGCTTAATCCGTAACAACAAAGTATACTCCAACAATTTCACTTTTAAGTTTATAATGGCCACAATGCTATGTTTTTTATTGGTGGGCCTGGTGGCACAGAGAAAACATATTTATATAAGGTTCTGCTAAGAATGAGACAATATATAGGTATAGAAACAACCACATCAGGAGTTGCACCTTGAATTTTGCCCAGAGGCCGAACTGCTAATTAACGTTTTAAAATATTAATTAGTGCGCATGAAACAAATATGTGCAATATTCTAGTGCAAAGTAGAAATGCAGAATTACTACGGAAAGCAAGTCTAATCATATGGGATGAAGTGATATTTGGGCAATTGAGGCACTTGACATAAGCTTGAAGGACTTCATGAGAAATTCTAATACATTTGGAAGAAAAATGGTTGTATTTGGAAGTGATTTTAGACAAGTGCTTCTTGCTCCAAATGAACAATACTACAAACAATAGAGGCAAACTTGTGATGTCATATTTGTGATCAATAATGGAAAAATTACATCTTTCCAAAATATGAGAGCAAGAGGATACCTACACTTCAGTCAATATTCATTAAGGCTGGGTTGTAGAGAAGAACCAACAAACACTAAACGAGACATAGAGTTACTAAAAGAAATGATCATTGAATATAATGAAAATGATGATGAAGTTTCTGAAAATCATTTAATCAGTTCTATCTTTCCATCTATACATGAGAATGAATTCTCAGTAGAATACATTACAAGAAGAGCAATACTAGCCACGACTAATGTGCATGTTGATAAGTTGAATGAAAATTGATATCAACCTTTCCAGGGGATGAATATTGTTTAAACAGCTTTGATAAGAATTGATAATACTTGATATACCCGAACCGGATTGGAACCCAAGCATCTAGATTGGGCCTATTTCCTAGCCCAACAACAGATCGTGGGCCTCCATCCCGCCTGTCCGCAGTCCATAAGCTGGACCAATCCCCATTCCAACATCTCGGACACAGTGGATGCTACCCATATCATCAGGCTGGCCAAGCCCGAGTTAGAGTTGATGACATCAAGACAAAGGAAGATATGCGTCCGACTTACTATCGAGTCCGCTGTCCGCCGATCTTATCCTGACAGCTGTCCGGTCAACTTATATTATATATGATTATCTTTAATTATATGCTTTTGATGTCTTGTCATGAACAGTCTCAACCTACTTAGATATTGCCTATATATATTGGATCTCAATGTAATAGAAAAGGATCCAAGAACTATAATACGCAGAGCTACTCTGCCAATTTGTCGACTCACTTGTGTTTTCTTTCATAAGCATTGGAGCGACTGTCTTGTTCTTGATAAACACCGATTATCACTTGAGAAATCATACATAAATAGCCTTATATCCTCATTATATCACTGTTACCACAAACCTGATATACCACGCAATATCAATACTAATGATTATTATCAAGAAAATTTTCTCAACACTTTGACACCAAATGAATTGCCTCCTCACAGATTAGTGCTGTAAAAGTATTCACCGATAAAGTTGTTAAGGAACTTAGATATAGCAGAAGGATTATGCAATAGTACAAGGATGATATGTAAATGGTTCAAAAGAAACATGATTCATGCCGAAATCACGGCTAGGCAACATTTTGGAAAGCAAGTTTTAATCCCAAATATTCCATTCTCACCGGCAGAAAACGAAGGATACCCGTTTCATTTTACAAGAAAGAAATATCATATACGTCATTGCTTTGCAATGGCGATCAATAAAACAAAAAGACAAACGAAACCATCTGAAAGAGTTTATTTGCCTCGACCGGTGTTCTCTCACTGACAACTATATGTTGCACTTTCAAGGGAACTTCAATATCAACAATAAGGTGTTGATCAAACCCAAAGATCAACTAGAAAACACCCATAAATGTACAAAAAAATAGCATACAAACAAGTTCTATATTCCTGTACGTAAAAATTATATTCCTTTATTATCATTATTCATTTATTTTCATTAAAAAATGCATACTTACTCTTATGAGTTTTTATATAAAAAAAAAAGGATGAGTCTTTAATGAAGAAAGAAAGCACACAAAGTTTTTACACTTATTGACCAAATTTATGCTATCTAAAGGATGACACATGAAGAATGGGAGAAGACAATATCAACAACTACATTATTAAGCATTGAGTTCCAAAGTAGAATTTTGTATTTCTATAAATAGCTATTGTTTTATTTTATATATATTCGATTTCTTACATTTTTATGTTTATCTTGAAATCCACAATAGTATATGATGATGTCTGAAATCTTCAATAATGAAATTGGATCATTATGCGGGTAATTAGGCTTCGTAAGGATAATCCAATTACTTGATTGATGGATTTTGTGATGAATTATAGCCGATCCAATGTGATGGACTGCTTACGTAACCAGAGGATTTAAGATCAAGTTATTAATAGAGTTCTGAACTTGTGAGGAGTGAATCCTTTTTATATGATCCCCTTAACAGATAAAATGCCTCGGAGCACATGATTATGGACATGACTGAAATCATAGGACGGTTTACAGTTCGTGCCACCAGGGAGTAGGAATCATGGAGGCATTAATGTGGCAGTTATAATATGCTAAATGTCATGACTGGTCATCTCAGAAACCTGAAGTCAGTGATGATGATCTGCCGCGAGCTGAAAGTTCCAGACCGAGGTGATCATATCGCTAAAACCAGAGTTGGAAGACACTTCATATTAGACTAAGACATCTTTGTCAAAGTTATCCAGAGTATGAGGCCGTAAATTAGGCTGAACTTATGTGGCCCATATGGTAAGATGATCAGGTGTAACCCATTAGGTGCCAAGTGTGTGACGTCAAATCATACTCACGTCAAAAGCCCCATAGATTGGAGATGATGTGGCACTTCTTAATAAGCAGGAACCCAAAAGTCTCTGACATGAATACGTTTTTCAATTTTCCTTTGAAATTCAAATCTCCATCAACAAAGTAATTCAGTTATTCTTCTGAAACCAAAATCCTCTCCGAAATCACAACGGCTTCAATTGAAGATCAAGGTACCTCCATTTCAGAAGTTTTTGGGTCCATCTGAAAGTACTCAACCCGCTCAAAGAAAGGTACAAACTCATCTAAGGCTATGCTGGTACTTCCTGGTGTGGAGGATATTCGATCCTCCCTTACCGTCGATGTTGCCATGGAGGAGATTTGTCGGACTTATGATATCAACCTGAAAATATTCACTACTCGCCTCCCGTCATCTGATGAGAGGGCCAATAAACCTCCTGAAGGCTTTATGACCGTTTATAAAGAACAATTGGTTGGAGGTCTCTGATTGCCTTTGAATCCAGCCCTCATACATGTCCGATGATTTGTCCGGTCCAACGGTTTTTTCAGTATCCATTCTTTTATCCTTCAGCTTGTTTATATTATGTTGTAACAATGGACTTGTTTATAAAGTTAGGTCGTTTAGATTCTGTTTGTATTGATGTCTATTCCACAATTAAATTTACAATTGAAACAATCTACTCATGCAAGGTTATCATTGTACACTATACTATTACTTTATGAGTTAAACATGTACTTAACAATGTATAACGATATATGTCATTGTTAAATTTCATATAAATATATCAATTTAACCAACACCAACACATGCAACGCGCGTGCATTTGCTAATAAAAATAAAATGGTGATCGTATGAAAAAAATTCATCATGTTTGTACACGTCTTTATAGTCATAGTTAGACGACCGTTTGGATGATGTTGTTTTGGAATATCTCCTGATTTTTATTCATGAATGATGGAAGATAAACGAGATCAACTACTCACACTACAAGAATAACACCCTTTTACTATATTAATTTTTGTCACACATATAAAAAAGTGTGGCTAATATATACTTAGCTAGACTCATTTTCCACGTTACTGTGATTAAATGTAAGTATATACGGAACACTTTTTATGCATGACAAAATTAGTGTAGCAAAAAGAATGACTTTCTTGTAATATCGTCGACGTCGAGGCATGTTTTTGCTAAAGGTATTTTGGCTATACACATGACCTATGTGACCAATGAATCGGCTTTCAGTGTGGAAGGTAGATAGAATGAAGAAAAAAAAAAATATAGTATAAGTGTTAGCGTGTGGAAATTTTATGTAATGATTTAGCGTTGTTGTTCTAATATTTTTCCTTTTTGACTGCTTATGATTTGTGTTTGGGCTGTCATTCATTGCAGTGAAATTAAAATCGATTTCAGTAAACAATTGTTTTAGAGGTCTACTATTTAGATAATTCGAGTTGTTTATCGATCTATATGAATGGGAGATTATTGTGTGGTGTCTCCACACGGTGCGGAGACACCGTGTGGCACATCACACACCTTCATTCTGTATTAAAACTGTGTGGTTCTGATCGTTTCACCTCAAATTCCCTCACTGCACAATAATTTCCCCATATCAATTGTTCTGGTTTACAACTTGTGATGAATTTTCTAAGTGCATGAAATTGTGATACTTAGTTGTGAACAAACTCTATACAGATTTGTGAATAACGACATGGTGAAGGTATGTATATAAAAATTTCTACTTGCACAAGTAACAGGCTTTATATCAGGAAAACATACGATCCAAGAGTAGGTTAATATTTGACATGAATGACCCAAGTAGCAGCAAGTACTACAAGAATTTGTTTGACCTTTTTTTCTTTTTTTATCCCAAAGGGATTTAGATATTATATGCCGGCTCTATGGCAGGGGCGGAAGTACACGTTGTAGGGTGGGGTCACGTGAATCCACTGAGAGATTCGGTAAATTTTTTAGTATTAAAACGATGTTAAACAAGTGTCTTTTTGTCGATAAAAACTAAAAAATGATGTTTTAAGCTCCGGTGATCCTACTAAAATTTTTTTTGGATAAAAGATATAGCTTTTAGACTACGATGACACCACTGAAATAAATTCATAAATCTGGCCTGCTCTATTGTATATATCATCAATTCTAAATCTCTACTGACAATGACCTGTGTATCTAACCATTATGAGTTACTACCCCTAGGGGCAGGGAGTTGGTAAAACGTAGCAGTATTTACAACAACATTTTCTTCAAGGCTAATGATATAAAAATGAGTTTATTAGAAGATATTTATACATAAAATAAAATAAAATAAATTTTATGAAACATGTAACACTCATGTCATGGAGATGGAGTATTTATGCGTAAAAGTAACATTCGACACGTGAGGTAATTTAGAGTAAAATCTAAATATTACGCAAGTTTAATGTCATATCGGAGTAGTTGAAAAAATGCTCGAAATTAAGCCTCTAATTGTGGCAAGTATTTACGTAGACATAACAAATGTCACAATCGTATTTATCACGAGATCATTCATGATTTGCTAGTTTTAAAGTACTGATCAACCAATTACAAGTTATATCTTTTGAAGCATACCACATAAATTTTGATCAATGAAAATAAATATATTTTTATGTTAGTTTCAAAATGCCCGTCGTCAAGACAATGCAGGTAGATTGCCTAATTAAAAAAGGGAGCTAATAGCAAGAATGGTCTCTCATGGTCAATGTCTTTAGCTGGAGAGCCTACCTTGAAAGATTGCCTACGTGAATATTGCGAAGCGTGGGGTGCCATTACTCAGTGTGAACTGCCCGTTTTGTGGCATGAGTGAGGAAGACAATGCTCACATTTTCCTACTTTGCCCTTTTGCCTCCTCTATCTGGAGAAAAGTTTTTGACTGGTGCGCGATTTCTACTCGATGCCTATTGAGTGGGTAGATCTTTTATCTTTTTGTCCGTCTACGGCTAAGAGCATGGCAACCTTCTCCATGTTTGGTATCCGATTAAAAAAGTGGTGATATGGAACATTTTGATACTCTGGAATAACATTGTCTTTAATAACAAGTCAGCTTCAGTTGATCATTCTTTTGGGAATTAAATATAATTAGTTTTGCATGGGTTAATGGTAGATCAAAAGGCTTGGACTTGAGTGGGATAGATGGAGTGATAATCCTCTAAATATAGATCCTCTATAGTTTTTTTTTTTGGTTGAAATGGTTTGTTTTCGGAGTGGTTTGTAACATTTGAAATTTGTCTAGCAGCTTGCTAGATTTTTAATAAAATCTTTGGTGTTCAAAAAAAAAAATATAATGGTCTCTCATCTTTATCAAAAAGCTGTGACTTAATTATCTTCTTTCGCTTTGGTTTAATCAGTCTCCCATCGTATCTTTTAGTTTATTTTATTTTTGCAACTTTCGTCCATTTAATGTGTTGCCAGCCAAAAAATAACGGAATCTCATGCGTGTATCAAACGCTGCGTTTACCTACGAAAGAAATATTATTTTAATCAAAGAAATTGCCAAAATACAATTTCCCATATAAGATTATTCTTTTTTTTTCACGGAAACGAAAGATTTATATTAATAAACAAAATAAACAGAAAATACAACCGGACACACGCCGGGAAAACACCGGAAATAGAACCGGACTACCACCAGCAACTGCCTGAAACTGCTAATCTGAAAAACTGAAAAGAAAAGGATCATGGGGCAAGCCCCAATCACACCAAATTATGTCTCATCATAGAGAACTTGATTTGGAGAAACAACAACATAAGAGACATATGCCATATTAGGGGCAACAAGGCCTCGTTCATCGAAACAAACTTCATAGGACTAAATTTAGCAGTTTTAGACAGCCGAATACTAGCAATAGCTGCTATAACCGACAACCACCTAACAGACCCATAAACTAAGAACATAGAAAAACAGCTACAACAACTACCACCGGCCAAGGCCGGAAAACACAAAGCACCAAAGCCGCCGCCATGAGAACTGGTAGAAAGCCACCAAACCTTTTCCCGTAAGCAAAACCAATACTTCTCATGACCTTCAAAGTGAACCGCCAGCCTTGAGCACCCAAGGTCAATCCACCACCGGAACTCTTTTGTCAGATCTAACAACCAAAGGCATAGATCAGTTGGAGGAAAAAGCACTGGCACCGTCGCTCATGGAATAGCAAGACAGGCTGAGCAAAACCACCCGCATCATCACCAGAATCATCACAAACAGCAGCAACCAGCCATGACCGATTCTGATTGACAACCAAAAGGACGAAATCAGCCATAAAAGCCTTCGATCTGACCTTAAACCCACCTACAAGTCGATGAAGATTTCCCCCGAAATCACCAAAAAGCAGCGAAAATTGGCCCAATGTAAAAGAAAAGGAAGACTAAAAACGAAAAAAACATATTAAAAAAAAAAAGACAAGAAAGAAAGAGATTATCGAGAAAGGCCGCCTCCGGCTAGTCGCCGGAGGGGCAAATGTGCTAGCCCATAGTGTAAGCAGGGGTAGTTTTTTCAATAATACAGGCAAATGTTCCCGTATAAGATTATTCTACATACCAAGAAGTCGTCATTTCTCCTATACAATTTCCAAACATACAATTTCCCCAAAACACTCGTCCACCACAATTTCCCCAATTTCTTTCCTATTCGACTTGAAGGAGAAGAATTAGGTTAGTTCGAAATTGGGAAATTAGGGTTCTCAGATAGATATTAGGAAAAAACGATTTTGTGAACAAATTCATGGAATTTACAACACCGATTTAGGGCAGAACGATTTTATGAAGATGAAATTAGTAACAAATCCCTAAATTTGACTAGATGAGGGAGAGCCATCAGAGAGAGGGGAATTTTTTTTTGCTGATGATTGATGAAGACGACGGGAAGCAAAGAAATTGGTTGTGAAATGTTATATGCTTTTGATATATATGGTATCAACATACATTTTGTACGAGAAATTGTATTTTGAGTGGAGGAACGATGTATTTTGGCAATTTCATTGATTAAAATAATTTTTTTCGTAAATAAACGGAACATGTGATACACGCATGCGATTCTGTTATTTTTTTGGCGGGTAACAAACTAAATAGAACCATTAAAAAAATCGAAAGATGAGCGACAGGTTAAACCAAAACGAAAAAAAAGAGGTAAGTCAAAACTTTTTGATAAAAATGATGGATATTTCTTGCTATTAACTCTAAATAGGTGAAACTTAAAAAATATGACTCAAAAAGTTATTATTTATGTAGTATGCCTTAAAATAATAATTTTTTAAAAATATGTCTGAAAAACATTTCGTTACATGTTCATAATAGAATGCTACAAAATGTTTTTTCCGACATAATTTTCATATATGAACTTTTAAGGTATATTAAATAAATAATCCGCTCAAAAAAAAAAAAATTTAAAGCATTTCCTTTCAAGTTTCACGTTAAAAAGCCTTGTACGAGATTTAATAACATGGAAAATTTTATAGTGGTCAATGATCATCAAACTCAATGGACATATTTCATCACATATCATACGTTAATTCTAAACCATTGAATTTAAGATTGAGTTTAATGTAATCATATGTTAATTCTAAAACATCATCTTCACAACTTTCCAGTGTTTCTTTCCAGGTTGAGCCATAAACTGCTGACGACACTGATTGCCTGAGCCAAATCAGGTTTAGTACAGACCATGGCATACAATAAACTGCCCACTGCACTAGCATATGGAACTCTTGACATGTATTCCTCCTCCTCAGCTAACTGTGGAGCAAACACAGCAGATAAATGCAGATTTGGTGCCATTGGAGCGTCTATAGGTTTGTCTACAGAAATGAAAAACTTGGATAACATCTTTTCAATATACCTTTGTTAAGACAAGTACAACTTTCCCTGCTTCCTATCTCTATAGATCTCCATCCCTAGAATTTTCTTTGCATTCCCCAAATCCTTCATCTGAAATTCAGCCTTGAGCATATTCTTCAAATCTTGAATATCTGACTTGTTCACAACAGTTATCAACATATCATCCACATACAGATTCAGATAGATTACTGAACCATCATTTAGCTTGTTATGATAAACACAATAATCATATGTTCCTTTTATATAACTGTCAAACTTCTTGTACCACAGCCTTGGGGCCTGTTTAAGTCCATACAAGGACTTCTTCAACTTGCAAATGAACAATTCCTTACCAGGACCTTGGAAACCCTCTGGCTGAGTCATATGTGTTTCCTTATCTACATCCCTACATAGAAAAGTTGCCTTCATATATAATTTCTCAATCTCAAGATTTTGATGTGCCACTACTGCTAGAAACACCCTGATGGAAATGTGTCTGAATACTGGTGAGAATATCTCTTCATAGTCCATCCCCTTCTCTTGACTGAACTCTCTTGACCACCCTTCTATCATGTGGTTGTGTGGCTAGATTCCAAGTTTCGTTCTTTTAAAGTAACTCCATTTCTTCTCCCATGGCAACAAGCCAATTAGATGACTCAGAACATTTCACAGCTTTCATGTAAGCATTTGCTTCATAACCATCCACTTCTTCAGCTAACTGTAGTGCATATCAAACCATATCCTCAAATCCATACCTTGTGGGGGGTTGATAACGCTCTAAATAGTACCATTAATTATACCTTTATTCACCCCGAATTATGCTCGAGAGAGGATAGATAGTCTCGTTATTATATGGAATATGTGTTTAATGCTATGAGCATGTTCCTAGGTTCGTAATTATGCATCTGTGTTATTTCCCCGAGGGTTTAGTATTGTTTTGCCTTGTTTTACGTATTTTTAGGATGTACCAAATCCGAGCATTGGAGGAACGGATTTGGATCAAGGGAAGAATGTTGGGCCAAGTGAATGAAGTCCAAGAAGAGATCTGCCAGAGAAAAGAGGAAAAGTCAGGCTCAGTTTACCGTGGGCTAGGCCCGATACACCAATGGTCTTGAGGAGCAAGAAATTGAGTCTGCCACATCTACTAGGTTGGTTAGAGTTTTTATGAGTCATAAGTCGGCTATTGTATCCATAAAAATCCGCATAGACTGATTATTACATAAGTTCTGCATATTCTATCTATCATTATATACAATTTCAATGCAATAAAGTTTTCCTAAGCTTTTGAAGTTTATTTTTTGGGTTCCTTTCCTTCCGTACCATCTCTAGCTTGAGTGGATCAAGCTCGATCTCCATTGTTGAATGTATGAAGTTTTGAACGTTCATTTATGTCTTTAATATGGTTGATCTGTTTGTATTCATGTGTTTTAGTTAATCGGCATGTTTAGCAACCCCATAATTTACTTAGATTAATCAGCATTGAGCAATGTAGATCCAGAATTAAGAAAATCCGCCCCCGGTAAACCGGCGGTCTATACCGGTTTACTGAGGCAAATTGTAGGAAACTTAATCTAGAGGCTCAGTGTCAGCTACGTTGATCGACAGAAATAATTAAAACGAGTAATAGGTCTGGCCAATCTAGTATTCATAATTCGTAAACTAACATGAAGTAATGATAGTGAAGTGTTAGTTAGGACATTGTCTTGATGGACCCTAGGACGTGCTAATGAGTGTCGATAGCTGCCTAGGCGGGTTAGCTGTATGAGTTAGCGCTCAATACCGGCAATTCGAGTTCTTATGTGTATGGGCTATTACCAATTAATGAGGGTAGCTGGCGTATGGATTATCTACTACCATGGTCGGAGTAGATAGGGTTAGGAGTTTCACCCGTAGCTTAAAACTAAATTAAAAACTCGCTCGATTAATTTACGGAAATTATGTGGGGAAGTAAACATAAGGATTAACTAATCCAAGTTAGTAGATAGGTATGAAGAGGGGGAGGAATACCACATTTCTTTTATGTCTATTGTTGGTCAAAGACCATATATGTATCTTCTTAGTTAGGTTAGAATCGTTTATGCTTGAGTTGCATTGTCTCTGTGGGATCGACCTTGATTCGCCTTTGTTATACTACGATTGACCTAGTATTCTTGCTAGTAATATCGACGTTAGTGACTTAAACGTGATCAAGATTTTTTGGCGCCGTTGCCGGGGACAATGGCCAATTTCAAGAATAAACGTTTTAAGTCTAATTGAGAAGTCGTTTTTTTTAAATTTATTTTCTTTTTGAGTCTTGAGTCGTCCTGGACTAAAACCTGCACTGTTTAACTGCCAGAATAAGAAATTCTCGGCCCGGTTTACCGTGGGTTACCCCCGATTACCGTGGTCCAGAAAATCAAATTCTGACAGTACTTGTTATTCTATGTATATCCCATTTGATTTTAGTTAGTAGGTCCACAACAGTTGGGTTCACCCCGAATTGAAGTGGGAGTCGTTAACCTTTCTTTGTTTTATTTTGTCTCTTTTGTAGGAGTATCAGGACACTTCGGAAATTCATTCAAACAAGAGCAATTAAGGCTAGACGAGTCAAACACAATGCCTCGTACCGTGTTGAATATTAAGCCAATCTCTATGTATCCTGGATCAAAAGCCAAAGAGCAATATGAAGCAGACAAGAAGTGAGTCGAGGAGGAGACTGAAATGCTTAAACAGAAGCCAAAGAAAGCCTAAAAGAGTACGAGATTTATCGTCCAGGTACGTTTCCTATCGAGCTAATTTATATATCGTCTGACTACGACTCCCATGATCCGGATGAGGTTCCGGACACTATGTTCTCAGAGTTTGAGGATTACCCGACTCTGACACGATAGAAAAGTTAGGAGACCCTGGGACGTTTCGACTCCCGATCTCTATCAATGGTATATCTGTAGGTTTAGGCCTTTGTGATTCTGGTTCAAGTTGTAACATTCTTCCTCTTTCCCTCTGCCACAAGATTAAGATTCCAGTTGTCATAGATCAAACCCGGTCCATGACGTTTGTCGATCGAACCAGAGATATGCATGCCGGCCTGCTAAAGGATTGCACGATTAAGGCAGGAGGATTCTTATTTCCAATAAATTTCACGGTTTTAGACGTACCTGAGGATCCGAGTGCCCCAGTTCTATTAGGTAGACCTTTCTTAACAACCACCAGAGCAATCATGGACTTTGATAATGGGGAAATCACTCTAAGGCTGAACAATGATGCCGTATCTATGAAAATCCTAGAGCCCTTATATAATTGGCTGGAATGTTGCAAGATGACTTATGGTTCAGGGAAGTGAAAATCATGGAGATAGATAGGCATAGGCAACAAGAGGTTATATTGGAAATGTGTGAGCAAGAATTCATGAGATTAATGCTTAGAAAACACGAAGAGAAGGACCACAACAAGGAGCTCACGAAAGCTAGTCCTTCCGTATTTGTGTAGTGACGGTAGAGTTTAAAGTGGAAATGTGGAATCCTTGGGCATAAAGTTTAAATCTCGAAGCAAATGATGACCTAGCACATGAGCAAAGAGAGCGAGACATGCTAGGAAGAGAGCTCAGAAAGTTTCTATGGAAAACTGGGAAAAGGCACTCTTAAAAGATAATGACCGACAAGAAGGGAAGTGCATGACGATTGAAACCTCGAAGATGCAAGTTTGGCGAGTTAAGGCCCCAACTTTTGACTGAGTGAAGATCCGAAGGCAAGTTGAGCTGACGACTTTAAACTCAGAACTATTCTCTTGAACGCTTAGATAGGATAAGAGTGAATAAAAGTAGCCGGATGAAATGACGAGCTTTTTTTCATCCCACCACACCCTTAGGCTTGAAACCGATGGTTGTTAGAAATGTCTTTTTTACTCGTTGTGGATTCCAGTGAAGTAGGTTAGGATTGAGTCGGAAATAGCAACAAAAGGAGTAAGAAACTAGTGATTTTTGAGGTCTGGATTGAGCAGGAAGTTATTATAAAGTGTACAGAGCAGGAGTGCAGAAAAATCTGGGAAAATAACCCCCGGTAAACCGGGAGTTACCTCCGGGTTACCAAGCTAAGTCTTTTCAGTTTCTGAGGGTCAGTTTAAAAAGTAGAATTTTCGGTGACACATGATGGACACACGTTGCACCAGCAACCCACCAGTTAGCAAAACGCCCCATTTCCCCTCTTTTCTATCATTTCATCCTTTCCCACACTCCACCATAACTCCACCTCAATCCCATCAATCAAACCCATCAAATCTCTCACCCTAATTACTCTTATACCCACTATCCCACCAAATCCTTCCACATTCTCCCTATTTCTCCTATATAACACCCTTCCACCACTATCATTCACCATCCTCATCAATCATCTTCTTCTTCTTCATTAACCATTTCCCCATCTCTTCTCCCTATCAAAATTTTGGCCACCATCACCACTATGATCACCACCAAAATTAAACCTTTTCCCTCCATTTACACACCAAAAACACCATCTTTCTATCCTCTATTGTAGAAGGGTGCTGTTGTGACAGTGAAGTGCTGCAGTTCTTCTTCTTTCATTTTCAATAGAAGCAGAATCCCAGAAGAAACCGGAAAAAATTTACGCCGGTAAATCGGGGCACACGTCCGGTTTACCGAGGGTCCATTTTCAGTTTCAGCATCTTCAGTCTCTGTATCATCAGGATGGATCCCAAACGTAGCAGAACCGCACGTCATCCGAGCGGTCAACAGTTTCTATATAGAGATGCCAACCCCTTAATCGATGGCGTTGAGCAATTTGATTCACTAGCGATTTACGAGTCGTTCAGAGGACACTGGAACGGCCGGCCTGTTAGCCATGAGCTTGGCATGGATTTAGAAGATTGTGGCTCGATATTACCATGAGCTATGAAGGACCAAGATATTTAGACATGGAAGAGGCACCGACAATTCAATGCTACGGTGGTGCATGAATTTTATGCTTATCTGGCACATAACCCGGGAGCTACATTTGCTATGGTCCGTGGGGTAAAGGTTGACTTCACGATTGAGCGCATCAACGCACACTACGGGGTTCTCAATCCATCAGTGGGCCCATATAAGTATACATCCTCTAAGATCTAGAGAGGATGTAGATGATCGCTGATTATTTTGGGGTGCAATGAAAGCGCAACCCTATGGGAGCCCTCACCATCTTCCTGGAAAATGAATTATCCTGGGATAGGAAGATGGTCAACAGATTTGTATGTGCCCGCCTTCTGCCGACCAAGCATACGGTGTCTGTCACATAAAAGAGGGTGGAGTTGATGTTTTATCTAGAGCAGGGATCTCCGGTCAACATCGGTCTACTGATGCACAGCCGAATTTATGAGCTTGCCGCTACATCCGAGCAAGAGTATGATCGATATGTTCGGTCTGGAGGACGAGGTCAAAGTTCTGGTTAGTGACGAGTGGGAAGACCATGAACCGATGATCAATTCATAGCCAATTATGAGAGTACATAGATGGGTCGGACAGAGAGCTGAGATAGAGTGTACTCCGGTCCTCAGAGCACCTCGATCCCAGAGAGATTTGTTGGAGGAGCATTCACGAGAGATTGCGAGTCTACATCGCAAACTAGACAGAATTATAGACTTTTTCGGCGTTCCTCCTTTGACCCCTCCACCTAGGACCGCCCCACGTCACGAAGCATCTTCCTCCGCCGCTGCTGCCTCAAGTTCTGGACCACCTCCCGGTTTTGAGCCTAGAGATGACTGGAAGGACTATTATGACGAGGACTAGTTTTCTTTCTTTTTATTTGTTGTCATTTTCCATTTTCTTGTTTTATTTTATTTCATGTCTAGTAATGTAGCAAATTTTTAATAATATAAATAATTTTATCGGCTTAATTTCTTTGGAGTTATTTACTTTCTCTTTTACTGCCGCTCTATTATTATCAGGTTTTTTGTCACCACCATTCTTCTTGGTTTGTTTGAGATACTTAGCGCAGCTTATTCGAGGACTAATTACATCGGCCCATTGCTTTATAAGATGAACCATTTTCTTACTTGGCTCCACCCTTAATGAAGCTAAGTTCCTTTTCGTTTTACCTTTTTCATTTTACACATTGGGGACAATGTTTCGATTAAGTGGGGGTAAGGGACGTCAATTAGCTTCTTAGCATTATATTCCGTTAATTACGTGATTATTTTGATTCTCTTTGATGCATTTTTCACCACCTAGACTTTAATTCATTTCGACAGAATTTTGAAAAATATGATATCTTTGATCTTTTTGAGTTAATTGACTGCACTTTTGTTCCACTATGTAAAAGTAAAGTTGTGCCCACTTCTGAAGTAGTGTATTAAGCGCATATTATGTTATGAGCCACCATCTTAAGCACGTATAACTCACTTTTCCAGGTATGTAGTCGATAGCGCATTACCTTGACTAGAGTTGACCCTGACTTTATCCCGAATAATGTTCCACCAACGATTATAATGGCAAAGGAATTTCGGATTCGGTAGTTTATCAAGAGTGAGACCTTGAGGATAGATAAATTTATGAGAGTTCACCCGCCAAGAAAGAGCATTGCACAATATACACATCTATAATCTCTTTGGGAAAAATGAGTCGATGAAGCATAAAACGCACGACCTTTGCATAGATCGATAAACGCGAGCCTAAGAGTAATACTCGGTTCTCGATCCGCCTTGCCTAGCTAATTTGATTAATAAAAGCATATTCGAGACTGGTTAGTTCGACTATGGGTCGACGTAATGTGAGATTGTTTGCATTACTAAGCGGATATGGAGTTATTGCACACACTCATTGGCTCATGACATGAATATTGTTTAATGCGTTACGATGGATATGAGTGACATGATCTTTATCTTGACTTGGTGAGGTGTTGTTCTTTCTAATTAACTCGTATACTGATCAGGATGTCATTTTCTTTTCTCCTTTTTGCTCGGGACGATCAAAAGCTAAGTGGGGGGTAGTTGATAATGCTTAAATAATACCATTAATTATACATTTATTCTCCCTGAAGTATGCTCGAGAGAGGATAGATAGGATCGTTATTATATGAAATATGTGTTAAATGCTATGTGCATGTTC
Source organism: Gentiana macrophylla (assembly GCA_026214975.1). Lineage (NCBI taxonomy): Eukaryota > Viridiplantae > Streptophyta > Magnoliopsida > Gentianales > Gentianaceae > Gentiana > Gentiana macrophylla. The sequence goes on along the minus strand of CM047808.1, from coordinate 119,746,911 downwards.
CTAGGTTCGTAATTCTGAATCTATGTTATTTCCTGAGGGTTTGGTACTGTTTTGCCTTGTTTTACGTATTTTCAGGATGTACCAAATCCGGAGCATTGGAGGATCGGATCTGGATCAAGGGCAGAATGTTGGCCCAAGTGAATGAAGTCCAAGAAGAGATCTACTAGAGAAAAGAGGAAAAGTCAGGCTCGGTTTACCGTGGGCTAGGCCCGATAAACCGAGGGTCTTGGGGAGCAAGAAATTGAGTCTGCCGCATCTACTAGGTCGGTTAGGGTTTCTATGAGTTATAAGTCGGCTATTGTATCTATAAAAAGCCGCATAGACTGATTATTACATAAGTTTTGTATATTCTATCTTTTATTATATACAATTTCAACGCAATAAAGTTTTCCTAAGCTTTTGAAGTTTATTTTTTGGGTTCCTTCCCTTTCCTACCATCTCTAGCTTGAGTGGATCAAGCTAGATCTCCACTGTTAAGGTATGAAGCTTTGAACGTTACTTTATGTCTTTAATATGGTAGATCTGTTTGTATTCTTGTGTTTTAGTTAATCTTCATGTTTAACGACCCCATAATTTACTTAGATTAATCAGCATTGAGCAATGTAGATCCAGAATTAAGAAAAGCCACCCCGGTAAACCGGTGGTCTATACCGGTTTATCGAGGCAAATTTTAGGAAACTTACTCTGGAGGCTCAGCGTCAGCTACGTTGATCGACAGAAATAATTAAAACGAGTAATAGGTCTGGCCAATCTAGTATTCGTAATTCGTAAATTTAAATGGAGTATTGATAGTGAAGTGTTAGTTAGGACATTGTCTCGATGGACCCTAGGAACGTGCTAATTAGTGTCAATAGTTGCCTAGTCCTTAGCGAAAATGAGTTAGCGCTCAATACCGGAAATTCTAGTTCTTTAAGCGTACGGGCTATTACGGACCAATTAAGGAGGGTAGCTGGTGTATAGATTATCTACTACCATGGTCGGAGTAGATAGGGTTAGGAGTTGCACCCGTAGCTTAAAAATGAATTAAAAGCTCGCTCTATTTATGAAAATTATATGGGGAAGTAAACATAAGGATTAACTAATCCAAGTTAATAGATAGGTCGGAAGAGGGGGAGGAATACCACATTTCTTTTATGTCTATTGTTGGTCAAAGACCATATATGTATCTTCTAAGTTAGGTTAAAATCGTTTATGCTTGAGTTGCATTGTCTCTGTGGGATCAACCTTGATTCGCCTTTGCTATACTACGTTTGACCTAGTATTCTTGCTAGTAATATCGAAGTTAGTGACTTACATGCGATCAGGGGTCTAATATTAGTCCTTCTAGCTTTGTTAAGAGCTAAACTTTGCTGGCCAACTTCAGCTTTTTGAGTATCTACTGACCACTGTTCAATAGACTGGTTTGGATCCAACTCTGGATCTACGGAGTGTTGAATACCCTCTGCTGAGTCTTTTAATTCAGCAGACTCTACTTGAAGCTCCACATGTTTGTCAACCCTCTTAGCCCAATATTTAATTTCAGATTCAGATATGGCCTTCATAGATGAGTTAAGCATAGAATTTTTATCAAAGACTACACTCCTACTAAGTATAACCCTGTTTTTAGGTGATGACCAAATTCTATACCCCTTAACTCCATCTCCAACCCTACAAATACTCCTTTCTTGGCCCTAGGTTCTAGTTTACCTTCACTGACATGATAGTAGACTATGCTTCTGAAAACCCTCAGCCCTGAGTAATCTTCAGGCTTTCATGGCTAAACCTCAAGTGGTGTTTTGAGTTTGATCCCAGTGTGAGGCCTCATATTGATTAAGTAGTAGGCTGTCTTGACAGCCTTTGCCCAAAATCTTCTTGCCAAACCAGAATTAGAGAGAATGCACCTTGCCCTCTCCAAAAGAGTTTGATTCTTCCTTCCTGCATCACCATTCTGCTGTGGAGTGTTTATCACAGTATGGTGCCTAGAAATTCCCTCATTCTTGCAGAATTTATCAAACTCAGACCAACAAAATCTCAATCTATTGTCAGTTCTAAGCCTCTAAATCTTCTTCCCTGTCTAATTTTCAACAAATGTCTTCCACTTCTTGAAACGCTTGAATGCATCACCATCGTGCTTCATCATAACTACCCAAACCATCATTGAATAATCATATTTCCACCCTTGAAGGCTTCCAGCAATCAGAATAAACATAATCAAATGTCCCTTTTGTGATGTGAATTTCTTTTGGGAACTTGCTCTTATGTATCTTCCCAAACTCACGGTGTTCATAAAACCCCAACTTCTTGACCTTATGTCCCCTAATTAGATCGGACCTAGACAAAATTTGCATCCATTTTTCACCCATATGACCCAATCTCAAATGCCACAGCTTGGTCAACTGTGACTAGAATGGTGAACCTCTTATGATGCAACAGAAGCAGAACCTGATACAGTAGACCCTTGCAGTATTTACAATATCCCTGCCTGATACCCTTCATAATCACAACTGAATCCTTATAGACATTCACCACTCCACCTTCACCTCTGAACCTGAACCTTTTGTTGTCCAAAGACTAAGTGATATCAATTTCTTGGTCATCTATGGAACATGCCTAACATCTTTTAGTGTGCAGAATTTACCATCAGGTGTCCTCAGCTGAACTGAGCCAGTCCCAACTATTTTGCAGACCTTGCTATAAGAAATAGCAATATGGCCTCCCTTCACCTACTAATAGGTTGAGAACCACTCTCTGTTTGGACACACATGATAAGATGCCCTAGTATCCAGAATCCACACATCCATGTGCCCTGCTGACTCTGAAGCTGCTAGGGCCAGATCTTCTTCAGAGTTGGTGGTCATGTTTTACCAAATCAACAGTACCCTGCTGAGTGCCCTGCTGCTTTTTTCCTCTCTGGATATTCATTCTTCCAATGTCTCTACTCCTTGCAGTAATTATAGACATCTTTTGCGTTAGGACCCTTGGAACCCTTCTTGGATTTCTTCTTTCCAAGATTACCTAATCCTCTGCTAACACCACCGGATACCAACCCAGCAGACTGACTGTCAGTACTAGAAACAAATTCCTTATGGCGTAGCTCTCAAACATGGAGAGATGATCTCACATTCTCCAATGACACTGAGTCCTTCCAAAAAATAAAGGACTTCACAAAGTTCTCATATGATGCAGGAAATGACACTAAAAGGATCAATGCTGCATCCTCATCTTCAATCTTCACATCAGTATTCCTTCGGTACAACAATATTGTGTTCGGCTGATCAAGATATCCCTCAGCTGAGTGCCCTCATGCAACCTTAAACAGAACATACGTGGCTTTAACAACAACTTGTCGATTAGAGACTTTGTCATGTACAAACACTCAAGCTTGGACCATAGCTTCTCTGTTGTGTCCTCTTCAGCAATCTCTATGATAATATCATCTGACAAGCACAACATAATTGTTGAATGTGCTTTCTCCTCCGAACTGGCTCTCTCAGCAGCACTTCCTTCTGTTGATTTAGACAGAGGACTCCATAGTCCCTGTTGTTTCAACAAAGCAAGCATCTTGATTTGCTACAGACTAAAACTATTTCTTCCTGTAAACTTGTCAATCTTGACGTTTAAAGCAGACATCTTTATTACCAGGAAAGCTTGTGTGATCTCAAATCCTAGTGTCAATTATGACCTTGGTGCCAATCAACCTTGATTCAAACAGATAAATAGATGTCTTGATGAATCTGGAACGCTTTGATACCAATTTGTTATAACGGATCGGTCAGAAAGTGATGGTAATTGTGAGTATCGAACAGAAAATAAACAAGTAAGTAATACAAAAACAATAAGAACACATATTTAACGTGGTTTCCGGCAATATGCCGACTACCCCACGGATAAACGATGATTATTTTATTATCATAGAAAAGTTACAATTTACATGTATTACCGATGATATTTATTGGTCTTGGGAACCCAATCCTAAATAGTCAACCTTAATAGTCAAGTAATGCCGAAATCGAAAACAACTCAAACGTGTTCTTCAAGTAGATTGATCAACTCAAGAATTCCTTCGATTGAACACCCTTCACTCAACACCGCTCAAGAAAGACTTCATGCTCTGGCTGCGGACCACGTGCTCCAAACTCAGCAGAGTATACTACTCAGACCAGACTCAGTATGCATAGTTTAAGTCACCATTACAAGGGGTGAATCAACATCACGAGCAAACCGTGTTTTTGAGGATTCTTTCAACCCGGAACATATTTCTGGGGGGTGTGCAGATTTTGTGGCGCCCGATACTCCTTCAAGAAGGGTGATGGTTATGGATCGATGACTAGACACATGAAGAAGCATCACCCAGACAAATAGGAAAACAACCCGACTCAATCCTAGCTAAACATGTCGAGCTCCGATCCAATGGAGGTAACAGTTAATAAAAACATATAAAACAAACTATAGAACTACGTTCGCTTTGATTTTTTTATATGTGTCGTGTCTTCCACACGATTGCATATAAATGATACGTAAGCAACCGATTTTCGGTACAAGTGTTTAAAAAAAAACTTAAAATTTAATTTATAAACAGCAATTATTCCATACGTGCACCACCATATTAAAATGATAAAAGAGGCTTAAAATTTAATTTATAAACAGGAAGATTATTATAATATAGATCTAACACGATCAACGCACATCATCCATATTAAAATGATAAAAATTTCACGATCATTCGTGATAAAAATTTCACGAATTGTGTACAAAACGTTATAATGCGACTTAACATGTATATCTTATTTCAATACCAATTTAACTTACATAATTGTTTTTAAAATACACTTATTCTTTTTATTTACAGAAATGTAACATAAAATTTTCAACACTTATTTGTGTTTATGTATATATTCATTACGGTTGAATGTAATTAATAGTAATTTATTATTATAATTATAAGAATAAGTAATTTTGAAAATGTTATTATAATTTATAATTTTTTTAACCGTGATCTGAACCGAAGGAACCTTGTGAACCTAAGAACCGCCGGTTCCAACCCCCAAACCGCCGGATCCGGAACCGTGTGGAAACCGGCAGTCAAAAGGAACCGTCGGTTCGGTCCGGGGGTGCCATTTGGTCCGGTCTAGGCGCGTACATGTCCGCGTTTTTCCCGGTTTCCAACACAGATTAGTACATTCACAGTACCAAATTACACACAAAACCTTCAAATTTCAACACAGAACTATTCCAACAATAATTTAACAACACAAATATAATTGCACCGATTTAGAACACCCCTTACCTTTGATTCGGCAAGAAAGCGATCCAAAAAAAGGGTTCTTTCGATTCCTTGACGTCTATGACAATCTACGATAAGGTTCCTAAAAAGGTTGAAACTGAAAACTTACGAAATCAAGGATTGCTAGCATGGAAACGTTGCCGGAGACGAGTCGATTAACTTTTCCTACTGTAGTCTGCACAAACGATTGAAGGATTAGCCTCGAGGTTGAAGATTATTCTTCTTTTCTCTCAGAACCCAGAGCGTATGATTTCCCGGTTCTTTTTTCTGACGTGGCGTGTGTGTATTGTGGGGATGGGATGGGAAAAATAATAATTACTTAATAATTAATTCCCATTATTCCTTTTTAATTTAATTAATTAGGATAAATAGTAATTAGGTTAAAATTAATAGATTTTTGTCCAGGAGGACAAAATTATCAAAAAATCAAGATAGAAGGAAACTGTAATTTAATAAGGACAAAATTAACAATTATGAAATAACAAATATGAAGTAACAAATGTGGAATAGAGTAAATATGAAGTAACAATTGTGAAACACAAAGTAACATTAACACGTGAAATAATATTTTTAAAGTAACAATTGTGATTTTTGTCCTTTATAATCATGAAAATGTTACTTTTGTCCTTCCAGACCCATTTATTAATTTTTTTGTCCTTGTGGCCCCTTCTCCCAAATTAATTACCCTTTTACCCGTATTAAAAACTTGGGGTTTTACACTTATGAGTCAAAAACAAAACACATGTGTATCGGAAGTAGTCATCAACCATGACTAAAACGCAAGACTCTCCTCCAAAACTTTTGACTCGACTGGGACCAAATAAGTCAATGTGCAAAAGTTGAAGTGAGTAGGATGAGGTGATATCATGTTTGGATTTAAAATAAGTTCCCATTTTTTTTGCCTTCGATGCCTGACTCACAAATTTTGAACTCGTTTAAATCAAACTTAGGTAGACCATGAATCAAATTTTGGCGTAACTACATCTAAATGGTGGAGATACCTACGTGTCCTAGGCGATGATATGCCATAACTTTGGCATTATCATGCTCATACACAAAGCAAGTAATCGAACATTCAAATAGATTGTCTAGTTCGGCCATGTAAATGTTTCTTTCATGACGACCAATTAAGACAATCTTGAACTTGGTTTTGTCAAATGCAACATGAAGGACAAAGTCAGTTAGTTGTGAAATGCTCCGAAGATTACAACTTAAATTATTAACGAGTAAAACTTTGTTTAATTAGAACAACATTTGAGTTACCGATAAATCCATCACCAATAATCTTTCCTTTGATGCTTTCACCGAATGTGGTGGAGCCACCATTGGACTTTGATTTGTAAAAATGGAAGAGTGAGAAGTTTCCGGTCATATGCCTAGATAGCCATTCTAGACACCATTTAGTACTAGTAGTCATTTGTTTTCATCTTTCACTTCCATATCAATATTTTTATTTAATGCTTATATTTAATTTCTGCGTATTCTGATGTATGATTTTCTTTTCGTCATCTGCTCTTTTACGTACGATGATGCGACTATTATGTAAGACGTATATGTGCATTTGATCACGAGATTTATACGTGTCGAGTAGTTTGTAATCATTTTAACATTGCTTATTGTTCAGGTCCCCAGCATTTCTGTTTCCAAATTCACTTTTCCATTAGACTTAGATATTTAAATTTAAATAGTAAAATAGTTAAACCCTGACCATAATGATTTCTATTTTCTTGTCTCACGATTAAGTGGAGATGTTAATCAGGTAAAAAAAAACACTCATATTATTTGACAAATTTGTGAATGGGATATATCATGTTAGCATCAGGAAGCAACAATTGAAAACAACAAATCTGGACTTCAACAACAACAATCAAACAAGCTGATTTATATCTGAAGGGCAACATATATACTATAGTCCACAAAATATATATATTTGCTCGGCCAGATATATATGATATTGCAACAATGAAATTGTCGGACACAACACGTTAAATCTTTTACCATTGATCATAATTAACGAGTAGGTCATATAAAATGATCAATTAATTATGTAAAAGATATGTTTTGTGACTTGTTTTGACAACAGCACCACTTTTAGCTTAGCTTAGCTGCCATTATTTTTCAAAAAGCTATACAATCAAACTGGAGAAAAGCTTTGTACACAAGATAAGAACTTATATATAATACAATTGTAGATCTTCAGCATATAAGGGTACTTACTGGTACAGATCGATATTCCGGAGAATCCATTGTTTAACTTGGGCTAGCTCTAGAGGAAATTAATTTCAAATTTCACAGTCCTTTCACTCATGAGCTAGTATATAGCTTCAAAGCCATTAATTATCAAGGCAACAAACTCTTGCAATATAATATTGAAATGCTTCGGCAACAACAGATGTGTTTTATTGCTGTATTCCTCCAAAGATTTCTTGCAGATCTGAGGCTCCACAAATAAACCCAGAAAATCATTACTTAATTAAAAAAAAAAAAAGCTGTTTCTTTTTTTCTTTTTCTTTTTTTGAAAATTATAAAGAAATCAATTCACATATATAAATGTGTCTAATTTATATTACCTCCTGAGGAATTTATGATGTTGTTTGAACAAAAGAGGGTATTGCAAGTGTTCATCTCGAGGTTGTCGGAAGTTACTGTTGAGGGTTTCAACTTTTTTGTAATAACAGTACCCAAATTATTTCCAAATGTTTCTTCACTTTGGGCTATACCATTTAGCAGGCAGAAACAAAAGAGTTCAGATTCACAAGTTTTGCAAGATTTAATAGGTTGTAATAACACAGAGGGCTCTGAATAATCATGAGGAGGATCTGCTGGCATTATTTCCCTAGCCCTTGCTTTTGCTTTAGCACTTACTTCTTTTGCAGATTTATTCTCCAACGATTTAACACAGTAATTCTTCTGTGAAAATCCTTCTTCTTTGTCCTCCACTTGACTACTTTGCACTACCCTTTTTTTAGTACAAAACGTACTATTGTTGTTCATGAGTGAATCTTCATTCACATATGCCTCGGATTGCTTGGCATTTCCGGGCTCCGTCTGCAGCTCTTTAATCGCGGTTCTTGATTTAGTGAGCAGCCAATCAAGGGTTTTGCTTGCAGTATCGAATCCGAGCGAATCTTGAAGATCAAAGAACCGTCTTGCAATATCCATGGAAAGCCTAACTCTCCGGTCTCTCAGGCCATGAGCCGTGACGATCTTGCAGTTTCGATCTTTCTTTAGGCTACTTTGTTTCCTCCTCCTAGGCTCATTAAGCTGATCATTTGGTTGATGGGTTTTAGTAGGTGTGGATTTGGGTGATAACATCTGCTTGGTAGAAGGAGTAGCCCTACTAGAGGGTGGGATTAAAGGGGTACTGGTGAAGTAATGGTGGAACATAGGCATTGAAGTGAAGTTCATTTCATCATTTAAGCCAAAAGAGAAGGTTTGTGGGATGAAGCAATTAGGGGAGTGTTGAGGAGGAGTGATGAAAGAGTACATGTCTTTAATTGTTTTCTTCACTAAGCTTTAAACACACACACACACTCACCTTCAAGCACTTAAACCACTTCAATTTGTAGCTAGCCAAGTGCACCATGAATATTGAATATATGTGCCCTTGGATTTATACTAATAATCGATTTCGATCCGATCCGGTAGAGTACGGCTTCTTTTTTTTCATAACCCACCGCGGATAAGATATGATATAATTGCTTGTTTTCTACTTCCATCCGACATACAACATATATAATAAAGTATTTAAAACTTAGTATAAACAATTTAATATACCATTAATTAACTCACTCTCGAAATCTTGGAATATTTTACCGAAATCAATCAAACGAAAATGATGGGGAACACTCACCTTCAAGAAGTTCTCCGTCACATAAAGATAAGAATGGTGATCGATCATATGAAAAAATTCATAATGTTTGTTAGTCGGAAAAATATGAAGTAAACGTCTTTATAGTCAAAATTAGACCACTCTTTGGATGAGATTTTTATTCATAAATGATGGAAGATAAACGAGATCAACTACTCGTCAAGACTAGTTGTTGTTAAAGATGATATTTTGGCTACACCATGACTTATGTGACTACTGAATCAACTTTTAGCGTGGGAGGTATAAGTGTTAGCGTGGGAGGTACTGCAAAAAACTAGTACAAGTGTTAGCATGTGGGAACTTCATGTAATGATTTAGAGTTGTTCTAATATCTTTTTTCTTTTTTTTTCCTTTTCTTTTTTAGGGTATAATATCTCTTTTTAACTACTTATGATTTACGTGTTTGGGTTGCACATTTGTTGCAGTGATAATTAAACCAATTTGAGTGAAGAATTATTTTTTACAGCTACTTATGTCATTTGTTTTTTTGTTTACGACTTGATGAATTTCCTTACTATATGAACTGTAAATGGATCCATGGATATCAGCATGGTAAAGGTATGTGTATAAAAATTTCTACTCGCATCGGTTATAGGTATGATATGTGTAAGTAAAATTTGTAATAGATTGGTTATGAATACAGTCTCACTCTTAGTCTTACTCACCCGTACGCATAGGTACCCATAATTATCTCACTTTGTTCTGCACTGTATTTGTACAAATATTCAAGGTAAGATTATACTTACCTAATGTCTGACTTGATATGTAACCCCCTTTGGAATTTAAGAAACAGAAAGGGGACTTTCAGGTTCTTCTAATTCTATCGATACACTATCTTACTATCTTTGAACAATGCATACCAAAACGGATTTTAAAAAAGTTGATTTTTGAATAAAGAATCGACTTTTTCAAAGGTCCATTGTGTGAATCGATATTTTCAAAGTTGATTCTTGACCCAACTTTCTCAAGGTCGATTCTCACGATCGATTTTCGAAAATTCAATTCTTAACTCCAAAATCGAATTTTCTAAACGTCGTTTTGATGTAGTCAAAATGTAGTGTGGTGTATCGATAGGTTGGTTGTGGTTCAAATGAAAGATTCTGACGCAGATAGTATCTATTAGACTGAACCGCTGGATATGTGACATATAAAGACTGAACCGTTGGAAATATAGGCAAAAACACACCATCCAAGAGGGGAGTAGGTTAATCTTTGACTCTTGAGTGGCCCAACTGCCCAAGTAGCAACTACTACAAGATTTGTTTTTACCTTTATTATCATTAGGAGGCCGGCTTTAGATATCATGTGCCGGCTCTATGGTATATATCATCTATTCTAAAACCCTACGACAATGACCTGTGTATTTAACCATGGGAAGAAGGATGAATTACTACCCCCTACTCCCCTAGGGCCGGGCAGGACTTGGTAAAAAAAAGTAGCAGTATTTGCTGGGGCCGCACATTTTCTATATACTCATAATAAAAATGCGATAAGGTGTTTTTTTCAAAAAAAATTTCTATCCCCGTTTTTTTTTTTTTTTTTTTTTTTTTTTTTTTTTGAACAGCAACGATTATTATTATTTAGAGCTTATCTATTAAGCTAATATATAAGCCAAAAGAGAGAGTTACATGAAAGATACAAAAGTCTCAATACAGTACTCCAAACGTAGAAAGAATACTCCAAACTATCTAGCTAGAACTACTCAGAGGGCAATCTATCCAATCATTCCAAACTAAAGAAAGTTTATCGTATCTAAGGCCAATCCATGAGAAACTGAGCATTTGAATTTCCTTAAATACATCCTCATCCGAAACCGACTTGGAATTAAAAGTGAGATTATTCCTTCTTTTCCATAGGCACCAACACGTGATTTTTATGGTAGCATCCCAAACCTTTGATAGCTTGTTTTGTTTCACATTCATGGGGACATGTTGAAGAAAAGTTCCCCAATCCAAAGATGTATTAACCGGAGACCGCCACCATGCAGAAAACATGTCCCAAATCTTAGAAGTGAATGGGCAACGTAAGAACAAGTGGATCTCATACTCCAAAGCTAAGGAACAAGCTGTGCAAAAAAGGCTAGCAAGTCTTATTCCTCTTTTTGACAGATTTGTAAGAGTTGGCAGACGACATTGAGCGGCTTTCCAAATAAAGATATTCACCTTAGAAGGAACTATGTAGTTCCAGCGAGAAGCGGCATGACCAGCTATCAAGTGGGGGGGTAGTGTTTTCCATCAGTAAATTCTTTAGCCTAGCAACCGAGAAGGCTCCACGAGGGTTGAGACTCCGAAAAGGTGTGTCCACATGTCCAGGAAGAAGATGAAGATCGGGAAGAGAAGCCAAAATGTCCGTAAGCTCACCGAATTCCCTCCCTCTTATCTCCATCCTCCAGCCCCAAACCCATCCCCAAGAACCCTCAGTCATCTTCCGTCGATCCCCCACCACACACTCTTTATCACTAGCTAGGTTGAACAACCTTGGGAAACGGAGACAGAGAGCATCATCTCCAATCCAAACATCCTTCCAGAATTTTATATGATTTCCATTCCCCATCCTCCACCTAAGAGATGACACCAGATTCACCCCATTTTTTTTTCTAACCTACCCAAGTTTGAAGTGATATTACCCCAGATCTTCCCTACTCTAACTGTCCTCGGGCCATTACTAAAACCGCCATCATCACCATGTAAAAGCTGAATGACAACCCTCCACAAACTCTCCTTCTCTGAAACAAATCTCCACAACCATTTACCTAACAAAGCAGTATTCTGGGCCCCTAGTCCTCCAATCCCTAGCCCTCCTTATTTTTTTGTGTTTAAGAATATTGGACCACAAGATCCAAGAAATTTTTCTTTCATCCCCTACACCTCCCCAAAAGGAACGCGCTCTCATTTGTTCTAAGGTGTGAATAACAGCAACAGGAGCATGAAACAGCGACAAGTAGTACAGAGGTAGACTGCCAAGCAAAGATTTGAGAGGTACTAGTCTTCCACCTACTGAGAGAAGTCTGCATTTCCAACCTGCCAATCTCGATCTTAATCTATCAATCACGGGTTGCCACAAACTAATGCGATTCATGTTTTTGCCGGCGGGTAGACCAAGATTGGTAAAAGGAAGAGTATCTACACTACAACCCAATGAGCAAGCCCCAACATGCGAATCGTCATCCGAAGTATTCAGGCCATAAAGCTTACTTTTGTTCATGTTTATCCTCAACCCAGAAATTAGAGTGAAAGCCTTAAGGATCCTACCAAGGTTCTTAAAATTTTCCAAGTCCCAATACCCAAAGAAAATAGCATCATCCGCGAATGGTAAATGTGTAATGTTGACACAACCCCTCTGATTCACAATGTCAATATCTTGAAATTTATTTATGGCCACGGCTCGCTTAAGAATCACATTGAGAGCTTCAGCAAAGAGGAGAAATAGAAAAGGGGAGAGTGGGTCGCCTTGTCGCATTCCCCTTTCCATATTAAATTCACTCGTTGGACTCCCATTGATTAGGACGGAGATAGAAGCCGACGATAAGCAATCTTTTATCCACTTCCGCCAAGTAGTGCCAAAATTCATTTGGTGTAAGATAGAGTCCAACAAGTCCCAATTCACCGAGTCAAAGGCCTTAAAAATAAATAACCCTTTATTAGATTTCTTAAGATAATCCACCACCTCATTCGTGATCAGAACACCATCAAGAATTTGTCTTCCTTTGATGAAGGCAGATTGGCACTAGTCGATAAGGAGAGGGATAAATTTCTTGAGTCTTTCCGCAAGCAACTTGGAAATGATTTTATAAAGACTACCAATAGGTCGGTAGGTCGGTAATCTTTGAAGGAGGCCGGGTTGCTCCTTTTGGGGACTAACACAATAAATGAACTGTTGCATCCCTTACCAAACCTTCCTTGTTGTTCAAAAGCTTTGACGCACATCATAAGATCTTCTTTCACAAGAGTTCACTAGGCCTTAAAAAACCCAAGAGAGACGCCATCCGGTCCCGGAGCCTTGTTTCATCCACAATTCCAAACCGCATGCTTGACTTCGTCCTTAGAGAAAGGGAGCTCAATGGAGTTTCGCATATCCAAAAGGAGCTTGTTAAAGAGTTCCGACTCAAACGAAGGTCTAGCTCTTTTAGATTCACTGAATTGATATTTGAAGAAATTAACCGCTTCTTTCTTTATTTTTGGGACATCCTCACACCATTTCCCCCAAAAACTGTTTCCTACCCTTGGTGTTTTCTTATATTTTTTATTTATTAATTTATTATATATTATATTATTAATTTATAATACAATGCTTAGCATGTGTAGAAATACCATCATTATCTTTTTGATAATCTACATGCTATTAATTATAATAAAGAATATGTTACACTAAAAAAAAAAATAAACAAGCGTGCATCTTTAAAAAAATAACGTGGAATGTATATCATATGGCATGATAAATTTTTATTTAATAAAGATAAACATGTTTTTTTTTTTTAAAAGGATAAATATGCTTCTAATAAAAGATAAATGTGTATTTTATCGATTAATATTAATATTTTATTATATAATAATTAAAATTAGACGGCTTCTATCGACACCTCGAACATAGTCATGGCACCACGATTACTCTCGCCACCTTATAAATCACTCTTGGCACCACATTGAATATTTTTATTATTTTGAACAGCATAACGTCAGGGTTACTAAAGCCCGTTTGCGGTACGGCATCACTAGAAATGACGTTGGTTTTCAATCTCAACGTCAATGACACTGAATTTACAGTTATAAATGTGTCATTGGTGTAAAACGTCGGACCCACTAACATTTCTAGCGGAAAAAAAACGTCAGAAACTCTGGCGCACGTAACGCAGTGTCAAAAAGTGATTTGGTGGTGTGATGAATTAAATGGAAAAAAAAAGGTGTCAATAGAACTCGCCTAAAATTATTAATTGTTCTATGCTAATCCTTAAAAAATATACCCATGAAGTTACCTTTCGTACTATTAATATTAATATATTCAAAAAAAAATTACCTCGGGTGTGCCCATCTCACATATAGATGAATTCTAAGTGTAACTGAAAATCAACTATATAATTAATCTAAAACTTGAAACCGGAATATATAATTGATCAAATGTGCGAACATTACATTGAATAAAGTTAGAAAAAATATAATAATGAGAATGGATAACAATTCATCGATATATACATATATATATATATATATATATATATACATAATAATTCAGTAAATTTAATTATACACCAACATGAAATGTAACCACAATTGATCAAATATGTGAAATATTACATCGATTAAAGTTTGAAAAAAAATAAAATCTTACGAGAACGGGTAACAATTCATCGATATAAATATATGTATACAAGATAATAATTTAGTAAGCATTTTTCTCAACAGAAAAATAGTAAATATAATCATACAACAACATAATGAGTCCCCGCTTATTTTTGTAAGTCATACTTCCAATGCTTAAAATTGGTTAAATAAATTCATATGCACTTAATAAATTAATGATATCTGAAGAGCACCACGATCTTCCGCACGTGTGATCCAAGCAATTCCCGGTGGAGGGAATTCTCGACTCGAACCCTCCGATATGCTACCCTGGAAAATCTCCAAGATTTTCCCTTAAACCCCTTGGCGAAATTATCACTTCTTCTCTCTAAGAGAAGAAGTCAAATTTTATTGTGTGTTTAGACTTGGGAGAACTCTCTTTATATAGGAGAGTAATCCTTGTCTCTCCAGGATTTTATAATTAATACAAAATCAATTATAATAATCCTATTAAATAAAAGATAATCTCAAAATATTCTAGAACAAATCAAGAATATTTTTATCTTTATTATTTACCATAAATATTTATCCAATAAATATTTTATGCACATGTCTTTTAACACAAAAACTAATTCCTTGTCAAAATAAAGACAAATGTGGCGCCACAAACATATATTGACCTAGTCAATATTAATTTTGCTTATTACACAATAATTGGCAAGATTATGGAAAATGTCTTTTCCACATATTCAATTATTTAGCCCAACTAATTTAATAGTCCACCAAACAATTAATTCACATATCGTTTTAATAAAGTCCAACATGAACTAAATTAATATTATTAGGATTCGACGTCCGAGAATATACATGCTATATTAGGAGGCACGTCGGGGACCATGGACTAATAATCGGCGCTCCGATAAATCAAATAAATAATTATCTTATGAATGTAATAATTATATTCGATAAATCAATCACGAGAATATGCCACCATAATCCCGTGATCGCACTCCTCCGATTATAAGATTATATTTATCTCCTCACGAAAAGTAATAAGCGCCCACAACGATATAATCATTTCATATGGATTAATCCTCCATGGATCGTTCATTCTAAATCGGGAAGTTACCGTTAACCCTTTTCGTAACATCTTGTCCTTACTTACCATTAACCCCTGCAGTGATCAATAATTCAAATAACTCACCGTAGCTAATCGGTGTAATATGAATCCCATGGATCGATCAATGTCTCAGGATTAACTCATAAGTGGAATCGTTTATCTACTTCCATAAATGGAAGGAATGGATTCCGTATCTGTGATAACACGTACTACTCACTCAATCCAAGACAATGCCAAGATGGGGTAATTCGGATCACGACTCAATGTAATCCTTAACCGTCAAGTCAAACCTCATACTTGATTCAAGCGGTTGACTCGTGATCACCTCGAGATTAAGATATATCCATAATATGATCATCTAATGATTCGATAAGACTTCTCAATTACGGAATTATATTGAGAACTCGAGATCAAATCGGTCCAAATTTATATGATATATCTATCATATATAAATGCCCCATTAGGTTCCTTAACCGAAAGTCCGGATAAGACGATCACACATATCGTGTTATGGGCGCATTAATAGTACGTTAAAGGGAGACCCGATACTCTCGATTAACTTTACTACGGACTAATTGTATTTTAAGTACATCTTCACTAACTCAATCAATCCTCCGTGTATATCTCTCATACACTCGAGTTAAGTGATTACATAAACGATATACTCGGGGTTTTCTGTAGTGTAAATACTATTGTCACATCGGTGATTATGAGAATAATAAATATGAATAATAATATCATTTCATTTATTAAATAAAACAATTACAAAATTGTCTTTCGGCATCACACCTAACAATCTCCCACTTGCACGAAAGCTTGTGATTAATTGTTTTAGAGCACACCCTATTATTTAAAACTACAGCAAACTACATCTCCCACTTGCTCTAAAGCAATGGAGACTCATCCCGTATTTTAGTACCCACAAAACTTATCATAACCATTTCAGATTCCAAAGTACACTCCGAGTATGCCGTCGTAGGATAGGTCAGTGACTCGGGGAGCACCTATATCTGAATGTCATGGTCTTAATGATCGGTCAGGGTTGTCGGCTCGAGGCGATCCGTAGAATCAAACGTCGCCGGTCCATCTCGATCATGTGGTACCTACCCAATATGCTCTTGAACTCCAATGATTTCGGAAATCCTTATAAGCTACCCCTTCATTGTTTGCACAATGATGTGGTATCTGCTTTCCAAATCTAGAATGACTCCCAGATATGGAAAGGAAATCCTTAAGCTATATCGCCTCTCTAGCTACTACAGAAGCCGCTAATCACCCAACTAGTTAAAGTCGAGTTGGCGTTGCTGGATTTCTCCAGGCAATAGCTTCAACAAGAGTAAACACTGATCCCGAGATCGACTTTAACGATTATCCTCAATCTGACTTAAAGTCAAAATCAGTGTATCACACATATCCAAGCTCATACATGAATATGTCCGCATATTATTCCTCGTTCTCTCAAGATACTAAAGGACATACTAAACTTGCTTTGTTAACTGCCGAATCTAAGATTCGATCAAAATTGACGTTCAATAACCTGACCATCTCTTGTCACAAAGAGAATCCATCCCATTTCTCTTTATCCGAAGATTTAGAGAGTCATTCCTGAGGCATAGGGTAGAACTTCCTCGTTGAATGTTGCATACACAGATGCATCATCTTAACCAATAAGATGGATGGGAAACCAATGACTGATTCTAATGAATTCGACCGAGTCAAACTCTTCAGAATGTTGTCCAAATCTCTGTTGCAGAGAATTGTGGCATTGTCAGATTCTGACTTCAGATAACACACCCATGTTGAGTCCAACTGGTGCAACGTTATCCTTCACAAACACTAATATATATGTATATATTCACTCTTCGTACTAAAATTGATATCCAAATCTACACACAAGACTTATCAATATTCTCGTCAAATCCATATATTATAGAAATATATGACTTCCAATGACCAAGAGGTTTGCTTTTTATCCACAAAGGACATAAGCCTTGTGATCATCCCATCATAAGTTCATAAGGCAATACCCTTCTGTTCGAATGAATCCAGATTCCGTTTGTTTGGCAAGAAAGTCTCGTGGAATCACCCCTATTTTCTCGCTTTTGAACGAAATCATGAATTACCGAATTCATTCTACTCTTTTCCCATATATTAATTCAAGTTTATGCACTTAATAAATTAATGATATCTCAAGTGGTTATTAACTACTACAATTTATTGTTCTTTTACCATCATTCAATCTAGACTACGATCAAAACGTGATCTCGTTTGAGCTTTAAGGCGTTCACCGAGAACACACACCTAAAGGCTAACGATTTCATAACCCCGTCCTCGGATCTTTAATTAGTCCTTGATTTATTCAAATTAAGTGATAAGTAATGTAAACAAATTGAGTCAAATGCAAAACAAACATAATATTTTTATTTTATTCTTGGAATATTTTTATCTTTATTAAAATAGGATAACTACGCCACATAATCGTGTAATATGAATCCCATGTATGAAGCTAAATTCAAATTAGCTAGAAATGAGAAATTTGAGGCGAAGTTAAGGTTCCTAATGTTCCTAATGTCTATTCTCCTTGTTGCATGAAGGATAATCGCCTAAGGAATGTGTGACGTAGTTGAAGATACTTATAGATGCATGATGATGTTTGGATGATCGAGAGTAGGCTATGTTGAAATACATTTTTGAGGAAAAGCATATGTGTGGTTTGGCAATCTGAGATCGAGTTTTCCAGCAATTAATTGGGAAATACTGATAGAAGAAGTTATGAAACGATTTTGAGGTAGGCCATTAGAACTGACAGTAGATTAATTGCATCAACTATAAAAAAAACCACAATAGAGGAATATCTATCGAAGTTTGGGGGAATTAAGAAGCTTGGTGCAATTACAAAATCCTATGTTGACAGAGACTTACTTCCTCAAATGTTTTATAAGAGACTTTAAGACTGAAATTAAGTATTTGGTGAAATTGGTGAAGCTTGAGGACATGTTTGTTATCATTGACATTGCCACATGCCACGAATATTTTATAATGACATTGAATGACATGCTTGGGCAGAAAAATTACTCTAATCTTAGCCGGTATAGGTTCTCTCCATTCACCACTAAGGTGACTGATAAATACCCAACACTGAGAATAAACCAACGATACATGAAGAAATTACTCCAAAGGAGTTGCAGGAGAAGAAGGCCAGTGGGTTATGTTTCCGGTGTGACGAAAAATACACCCGTGGCCAAGTGTACAAGCAGAAACACAAACACTTTTGGGTACTCGAGGATGATGGAGTTTAGGGAGAGATTGAAGTGGACAGTGGGGATAAAGAGGATGTGGTATAAGATGATGGACCATTTGAGCCTACTGAGTTATCCATGCACCTTATATGGACAGGTCACCTCCAACACCATCAAAAAGGCCTCTAGAAAAAAAATACAATTACCATCCCAATAGACAGTGGGGCATCTCACACTTTCCTAGACCATCAGATTGTCAACGAGGTGCAATATGTGACAGAACCAAATCACTCTATGTTAATCACAACTGTAGATGGAAACATAATGGCGAGTGAATTTAAGTGTCCTAACAAGATGCAAGATTGATCAAATTGAGAGGCTGTGACATTGTATTAGGGGTGGATTGGATGAAAAAGTATAGTCTTTGACTTCAACAAAATGGAGGTGGTTTTCACTAACGAGGGAGAACAAATTAAGATGAGAAGTTACATAGAAGAAGCTCAACTTAAGACAATCAATTGCAAAAGCTCAGCTCAATTTAATACATGAACATGCCCTGAATCATGTGGCCAATGAACTGACTCTTGTCCTAGAAGAGTTTCATGAGGTGTATGCAAATTCCTAAGGATTCCCTTGTGGGTGTGCTTACAGTCCAAAGGATGAAATAGAGCAGATGGTGGATCAAATGCTATAACGGGGAATTATACAACACAATAATAGTCAATATTCATCACCCTCGCTCCTTGTGATAAAGATAGATGGAACTTGGAGACATTGTGTGGATTATATAAGGTTGAAATTCTCATAATTGATGAATTGTGGATGATTTAGGGAGTACTAGGGTATTTTGTAAATTAGACTTAAGGTCTTGATTTTATCAAATTTTTGTGAACGATGATGATGTCCAAAAGAATGTCGTTGTAACTCATCATGACCAATTTGAATTCAAATTGATGTCATGAAAGTATGAATGATATGTTGAGACTTTACTTGAGGAGTTTGTGTTGGTATTTTTCGATGACATGGTAATCTTCAGCCCTTACATGGATTCCCACATTCAACATCTTAAAGTTGTTCTAGAAGTTTTAAAGAATAAGTAATACTATGTTAAATTGTCCAAATTCTCTTTTGGACAAACCAAGGGGAAATAATTTGTTCATATCATACATGAGGGTGAAGTGCATGTTGACCTAAGTAAGACTCATGCCATGTCATATTGTCCCCAGCCTCATAATGTGATTGAACCGAGAGGGTTTTTGGGCCCATGTTTTTACAGGAGATTTGTGCCTTATTATGGGATTATTGTTAAATACTTGAATGACCTACTCAAGAAATATGGGTTTTGCTGGTCACAAAATGCTACATAAACATTCTAGATTTTCAGGGAGGTCATGTGCAAATCATTACTACTTGTCTTACCAGGTTTTGGAATTCCATTTTGCATTGAAACATATGAATGTGGCAAAAGCTTAAGGGCTATTTTACAGTAAAACAAAAAACATGTGCTTCTCTAAGCAGGGCCTTCAACTCTAAGAAGATTGAATTGTTCATCAATGAAGGAACTCCTAGCAGTCCTCAAGGAAGTAATTATATGGAAGCCATGTGTTCAAGGAAGGCACTTTTTCATCGAACGTCATCAACAGAGTCTGAAGTTCATTCTGGATCCGAGAGCCACTACTACAACAACAAAAAGTAGTGACTAAGCTGCTTGGGTTGGATTTCACTATTGAATACAAAAAGAGAATTGAAAATACAACAGTTGATGCCTTGTTTATGTAAAGTCGTGATAAGGGACTATTGTGTGTTGTGAGAACAATATACATTCTTAGATGTAAGACGTTACTTCCAGCTACAATAGTGACCTAGTTGTTGAGGAAAAATTAGGCACTCCTGATTAGTAAACCCCGTATCCCTACTACACTGTGCACCAAGGGATTCTTAAATACAAAGAGAGAATATATGTAGGAACCCATGGAGGTCTAAAATCCAAAATGATTGCACTCAGGTCCAATAAAGGGTCATTCAAGGGTCAAGGAATGTTATTACATGATTAAGAGACTGTTTTATTGGCCGCAACTTAAGAAGGATGTTTAGGAAATGATACAAATGTGTATTACATGTCAGCAGTACAAGAGTATACATGATAAACCTCAAGGACTACTCCATCCATTACCAATCCTCACAGGCATGATCCTAACTCAACATGGATTTTATAAATGGATTTCCCAAGTCTAAATGGAAAGAAGCCATCATGGTAGTGGCCAAATCCAGCCACTTTATTCCACTTGAGAAGAAGAGGCATATATCATCACAAAAGCATGAAATAAAGAATGAATACTATTTAAACGATCAAAATAAATATCTTCAAATTAATCCGTACATTATTTTGCTTGTACGGTGAGTTTTATCTAAGAATAAGTATAACCCATTACTATTCAAATGACACAATTAATGATTCTTTGTCTATATGATTATTAAATTTGATTGACAGTAAATTATTTAACAAAGAGTATTTTCCGTTGTAACAGAATGTTAGAATAAAAATACAGGTAATTAAAACATTACACAATTTTTTGGACACATAATATTTGATGATGTTTTTTAGGTTTGAAGGAACTTAAAGAGTATCTAAAAATATACCACGTACTTGAGACAAATTTTCATTTGATAACTAAAAAAGCTTATCATATTTAAATATAATATTAAAAATATATATTTAAAAATAATAATTTTGTACCCTCAAAAAAAAATTGCCGAACACGTGCGAAGCACGTGCATTTGGCTAGTATATATATATATATATATATATATGTGTGTGTGTGTGTGTGTGTGTGTGTATATGTATATGTGTGTGTGTAGTACAACAACATTTTCTTCAAGGCTCATGATCACGGCCGTGCAGAGCCTTTTGTTTAAGGAGCAATGATACAACCACAATGAATTCACACAACCAATTGACACAACGTTTATGTGTACCATTGATTATTATAAGACCTAAATCAATCAATATAGGTCAACAAATAATCAATGGTATAGATAAATGTTGTGTTAATTGGTTGTGTCAATCCGTTATGCCTGTATCATTTCTCTTGTTTAAGTCTGCCTGGCACGGTTCTAGAATTTGCATTCCGCCGGTGTAACGGCCAGCCGATACCGGATTCGACTAAGAAGCACCGTCCGCTCCATTCTTTCACTTTTTTCGGTAGTGGGTGGAAAAGTTTCATTTTTCTTATCCGGCTCCACGGAGATACTTGTCCATATTTCAGGTTGACCACGTAAAAATACCACAAGGCATTGAGGATCAGCTCGTATCCTAGTTACCGGCTCAGGGCTATGAAAGCCGAGATGATCTGAACTGCGCCCAGCATAAGGTCGTTCGGTAGAAGAAAGCAAACAGTTAGCATTAAAACAAATTAACTCATTCCTTTTGTCAATGGGAAAAAATTCAACATGTATGGTATTGTGCCACAGAATAAATGCTTTAATGATAAAGAAGACCTAACTAGAGAGCTAAGGGCAGAAAAAAAATATTGTTGTTTCGGATGTTGATTTACTGTTACAAGAAAACTTAAACGAAAAACAGAAAAAGGCTTTGATGCTATAATTGCTAAAATATACGTAATGATTCAGTGCATTCTTTATAGATGACCCTGGTGGTACTGGTAAAATATTCTTATATAGAGCTTTGATAGCAGATGTTAGGTCCAAAGGGTTCATAGCTTAGGCTACAGCAACCTCTGGTATTGCAGCATCGCTACCAGGCGGTAAAACCAAGCACTCTAGGTTCAAAATTACGATTGATTTGGCTGTCAATGCAACGTGTCGAGTTAATAAACAAAGTTCACTTGCAAGATTAATAAAGGAATCTAAGTTGATAATATGGGATGAGGCTCCTATGTCCCAAAAAAGGCAATCGAGGCTTTGGATGACCTCTTTCAAGACCTTATGGATTCAAAAACAATATTTGGCGGTAAGGTTGTAGTTCTAGGAGGGGACTTCCGACAGACCTTACCGGTAGTTACTAGAGGAACAAAAATAGAAACGATAAATGCATCGCTTGTAAAATCTTATGATTGGCCGCAGCTTCAGGTTTACAAACTTACTGAAAACATGAGAGCTATGTTGGATCATAAGTTCACATCTTTTCTTTTAGAAGTAGGTGATGGTACACACCAGAATGAAGATTCTGAGAATTTAGAGTTACCAAAAGAAATTCTGATTGGTACAAAAGAGGATAACAATGGGATGGATAGACTGATAAGTATTGTTGTCCCTAACATATCTTCTCCTGCTGCTGATATAAATGTTTCTATTAATAGAGCTATTCTAACAACTAAAAATGAATTCGTAGATGAAATCAACGAACTGTTAATAAAAAAATTCCCGGGAGATGAAATTTAACATTTAAGCTATGACGAGACCTTAAATCCACCAGACCAGGCTCAGTATGAAGATATTATAAACAATTTAACACCTAATGGATTGCCCCCTCATAAACTAATATTGAAGATAAATTGTCCGAGCATTTTGTTAAGAAATTTAGATCCGCTTGAAGGTCTTTGTAATGGAACAATGTTGTTATGCACGAGAAATAACTAGAAATGTTATTAGAGCTGAAATTGCAACCGGGGATTTCAAGGGTAAACAAGTGTTTATACACAGAATCCCGTTGGAACCACCTAACGAAGAATATTATCCGGTTCCTTATAGATGCATACAGTTTCCAATACGATTATGTTTCGCAATGACTATTAATAAATCCCAAGGGCAAACATTAGATTTTGTTGGAATATATTTGAAAGAACATGTCTTCTCACACGGACAGCTATATGTTGCTTTGTCTAGAGCAAAAACAGCTGCAGCTGTGCGTGTGTTGCTTAGCCCATCATATTTCGAACGGAACTGTACCAATAAAGCAAGAAATGTAGTTTACAAAGAAGTTCTTTCCATCTAAACTTACATTCTTTGTTGTGTTGTTTGTACGTTTAACTTACATGCTCTCTACTTTGTATTACAAATAGTTACAAGCTGGCTATATTAACAATTAAATATATGTGCTTCTGCTTGATGATTCTGCTTCATGGCTTCGGTAAAATGTTTCAATTGTTTCTCATCTCAACATTCATAGCAAAGAGAGAGACAGATCTATCACATTAAAGACGTAACACCACGAAGCCAGAACTGGAAAGTGTTGCTTTAGGTTTTAGAGAGAAAGAAATGTGGCACCAGTAGGTCCTTAACAAATCCTACACAATACATGGGCTAATTGTTTGTGGTTACAATGGTAATTTAAAATTTTAGCTTAAAGAGTGTTTCAATACGAGTTCAACATGTTAATATTAATAAAATCCAATATGTAGTGTCGATAATGCTTTTCTTTCAATCACTGACAGTATGTTTGTGTTCTTTTATACTTAGGGAACTTTGGTCTCGGCAGTATGTTACGGAACAGATGTTGCATACCTTGAGACGACTCTTCTACCGTATAAGCGGTATTACATATAAATGTCTTCGTCAAAGTAGTGAATTCTGGTATCAGATTGGTGATTACGGATTCTCCTGGACTGTGTATAGCACATCAATGGTACAGCCATTGGATGAAACTGTTCCGCCATACATTCTTTACGATTTCCTGTTCAAGCGATTCTCGCAAATGTTTAGTTGTGCAGACCTCGAGACCCCAATGAGTATGTGGTTATTATGTCCTCTTTTTCCTTAACCATATAGATTCGCTAAGTAAAAAAATTTCTAATTATATTTCTATGCTTCTTTCATAGATATTAATGGTTTAATGTTCAAAGTTTTCCGGAGAAGAAATTAGGTCAAGATGCGTATGGTCGTGATTTGATTGCGAAGGACTTCGTTGTCGTGGATACCGAGTATGTGTAGCTAAAATCTTGTTGTTAGTATATTTAATTTTTTTCCCCTTATGTCATATTTATTTTTCATTCTCATTAGGAGCACTCCTATGATAATGAGATTGTGGAAAGAAAAAATTAACGAGTATGGGGATAGTTTATCCGAAGATCTTCCTGAAGCTATATTGTTTGTTGGTATGAACATAAAGGCCACAACCTTTAATGGTATGTTGTAGATTCTAATGGATACATGCTTAAAAAGATTCGTCTTATTTGAAAGGCTATTAGTTTACCCCTTAACTAAGTGTTATTGTTTGCAAGGTCTGTCTTTATCATCACGCTTAAACAACGTGTTCCTGAAAGGCGCTTTGATTCCAGAGGCTCCAGCTTTGAAAGAATGGTAATTTTGAAAATTAATGCTTATGCGATCATCTCTTCTGTTGTGCCACCAATACATTAGATACTTATACTTGGTTGTTCTGTTCATAAAAAACAATACCTTAAATTTTACTCAAAAGGTATATGTGTGTGGTTTTTCTCATCTCTGAAAAAAAAAATTAGGTATGCTTTGAAAAAAAAGATGTTGATCACTTGGTATCCATGCTGGCTTACTATGATACGGATCTGCTTCTTCTCAAACCAACTGCTACAGATGTCATACCCATAGCAGATGCAATGGCCAGGCTGGAAACTGTAACTCTGCTTGCTTTTGTTTATGTTTTTACATTTTCTACGCTTGTGTTTTTTAGTCTACTTAACTCATCATTGATCTTTTTGTATTTAATACAGATCAAGACTGCCTGTATAGCTGGTAAACTAAAAATTCTCCCAGGACAAGAGAAATTTTGGTACATGGCTTGCAAAAATTGTCAGAAAGCGTTAAGGGCTGGATAGGAAGAAGAAGCCCGTTGTACCTCTTGTGATGCACCAGTACCAGACCCTATTAACATAAAGTGAGGATATGTTTGCATTGCATTTGTTTTTTTTGGTATGGACAAGCATGCTAATAAGATCTGTTGCTGATTAGGTGCCACATTGGTGTAAACATTGCTGATGATTCCGGTACAGCATACGCTGAAATTTACTCGCCCGATGCAGAAAAGCCGATACCGTTCACTGCATTGCAACTGAAAGAGGCTAAAGAACAGGTATTTTCATACTAAAAAATTATGTGTTATCGTCTTAATCTATCTGTTGAATTGACTGAAAAAAGGATCTTTGGGGGCTATTTAGCAGGGTATAGATTGCATTTTATATAGAGCTTATATAATGGTATTTAGCTTCTTTCCATTATATACAATGAAGGTTGTATTAGCCTCTGTTGGTTTTTTTTTTTATTGTCATTTCTGATAATACTATGTGCACCAACAGTCACTTTGCAGCTCAATCAGTATGTACGTGAGATTATAGCCCCAATTAATCATTTCTTGTTCACTGTCATGATCTTTCATATATTCTTAAGGTTTGTTAATGTCTTGTACTCTTTGAATTATTTAACTGGGACGTTTAGTGGTTAATGAATTGGAAGCAGCTTTGGAGAACAAACATGTTGTGTGCTACATTAAGTATTTTGACAAGCTGATTCGAGGTGCTGTGACAAGGAAGTATCCGCTTGTGAAGATTTATCGCTACGAAGACGTGTTCCCTATAGCTCCACGGATTTCAGATGAATCAATAAGAGAATCTACAGGAAAGATCACGATAAGTGAGAAAGGTGCTGTTGATCTGACTAAAGATGATGAAGACGGTGTTCAGTTTTTCACACCCTCAACAAAAAACTTGCTTGCAGAGAGTTCTGCTTCTTCACAAGCAACGGTTACTGACAGTGCATCTCCAGCTTGGTTGTAAACGAGTTCTCTCTTTCACTGATGTTCCAAGAGCTACAGTTATTGTCAAGGTTGAGCCTATTGAGGATGACACTCTGATGAAACCTATGACTGAAAGTTCAAGCTCTGTTGAGAGCCGTGTTAAGAAGACTAAAGGAAAGGTGAAGCAGAATTGATTTATGTGGTTTCTTATGATGCATTATTAACTACTATGTTTGTATTGTATGTCAATCAACTCTTTTGTCTTTAAGCTTTTGCTTTTGGGATAGTGACATGCCTTATTAGAAGCCATTTGTTGGTTCTGTTGGAAAAGAAAAACTAATGGTACTAAAATCATGTTAAGTGTATTTTAAACTATTTTGAATGTTTCCCTTCTTGTTACAAGAAGCATATGTATAAAATCAACATATTAGCCTTAATTTAATGTTATTATGTGAGTTGTGCTTAAGATGTATGCGATCCTAATTTAGTCACATATTATTTTGCTTTGTGTTTTATAGTATCTCATAGATACATACGGCTAACATGGGCACTCCGTGCGTTGCACGGAGTCCCATTTTACTAGTATGAAAAACATTTCATTACATAATCATCATGGAATTGCTACGGAATGCTTTTTGTCTTTCTGACACATTTAGAAAGATGTTAGGATTTTAGGACTATAAGAAAAGATTTTTGTCAAAAAGAACATTTCATCAGTGAAAGTGAAAATGAAAGTCAATTATGTTGGTTTTGTGCTGAACATCATCGTAATTCATTTTCAAATTCACGTTCACTTTCACTTTCACTTTCATTTTTGACAAAAATATTTTTTTATAGTTCTTTTTGTCTGACATCTTTCATATTATGACATTTATAACCCGTATCCCTAACTTTTAAGGCATATTAAATGTATAATATGATTCCTGCAGAAAAAAATGTATAATATGATTTTAAAAAAATGAATAGTAAAAAATTTTAACATATTTTTTCAAGTTTCCCGTTAAAAATCCTAGGATGAAATTTATTTAGGGGGTTCTATTGGTATACCATTTTTACTATTGACACTTATTTTTTAATTATTTTTTCTGATTGAAAAAATATCAGTGGAAAATCGATGGCCAGATGTTTCTAAGTTGTAACGCGTCGGTGCCGCTGACTCTCGTTTTGAAACACCAACGTCACTAAAAATAATATAATACCAGAAGTAAAAGAGTGTGACAATAGACCCCTTTATTTAATGACATAAAAGCAAAGCCGAGTGTAACATCACTGAAAAGGCGGACAGATGCGCTTGTCTGAGATCGTACGCATACGACAAATAATTCCACTTTTTTTAACTGTATATGCAAAATTGCTATGTTTCCTAGTACTATCTGTTTTGGATCGACATGTAACTTTTATTCAAAAGGATCAGTTTTAGCATCATCTGATTTAAAGTTTTCGAAATCCTTCACATTCAAAAGTAGAATGATACACATCCTATTTATCAATTTTTTTATAATTACAATTTGAATCGGTTGAATACTGATGACACTTAACCAACCTAAAGTAGTATTGCTTTCCTCTCAAAAAAAAAAAAAAAAAAAAAAAAAAAAAAAGGTGCACTACCTGAACTCCATAATAAATCTCACAACATCAATTATCATTATTGATTATGATGAAATCTAAATGCATACATATCATTTCTCTGACGACGAAGAACCGCAAAGGATGAATGTGAAGATGTGAGAGAGTGTATATACACTACCCCTTGAACTCCCACAACAAGTTCCACTATATTATTTATAAACGTTAATTATTTAATGTAACTATTTAATGATCATTAATTCTTTTAATAAAATGTCCGAGAATAATTATCTTTATATTAGGAGATGCAGACGTCGGGACACTATATTTACCATTAACCCCTAGCACAACTCACCTGATATGAACTCGCACGATCGATCACTCAGGATCACCAATCATGAGTGTCCTACCGTAAAATTTTCTCTTAGCTCAAACATATTCAGTATTAAGTTGTATTATTGCTTATGATATTTTATGTAGACATCATGTATCCATCACGGTCCATGGTGATTGCATATTCTACTAATTAGGTATGATATATGATATGGCGGAATAAAATGACTTCTTTCATTCTTGGGGTTTATGCTTTTATTTCTTGAGCCAATCATGAAAGCTACAGTCCTACGATTGGTATTATATTATGTGGTTTTTTTTATTGTTGTTCATTATATAACACGAATATACCTTGTACCTTTGCTTATGTGTTCATTGCGAATACAGTCGATAGAGCTAGAAACCTACGTTTATCCAAATATACGGATTAAATAGGACTTCATTTTTCGTAGATTACATTTGATGTAACACTGAACATCTTTGTAGTTTTGCTTTTTGGCCCTAAAGTAATAAAGAGATTTTTCTTAAGAAGAAAAAAAGTGACTAAGGGTCTGTTTGCTTACACCACTTAACACTTATTTTTAAAAGAATAAGTGATTATTAAAATAAGTGTTGTTTGATAATACTTTTTAACACCTCTTAATTAATTAAGATCTTCTAAATTTCCTGTGAAAAATTATGAAAAATTTTAAGTGGTTGAGGAACTACTGAATGCTGAATTTTTTCAATACCCACCACACCACACCCACACCCACCACCACCACCCCACCCCACCACCCACCCCCACCCCCACACCCTACACCCCACGCCCACACAACCCACCCCCACACACCCACACCCACACCCACACCCCACCCTACACCCCCATTACCCCACACCAACACCCCCACCCACCCTACACCCACCCTCCACACACCCGCACCCACACCCACACCCACATACACACTCACGAAACAAATTCTAATTTCAGATATAATAAGTGTTACCAAACAGTCTAATCAATTTCAACACTTAAAATATTCATTACTTAATTTATTCAGAATTAAGACTTCAGATTTCAGACTTCAGATTTCAGTCTTCAGTTTTAACAAACGGCCCCTAAGACTTTGAATCTCATTAATTGATTGATGTAATACCTCACCCATATAACATTTAGTGGTAGTTAGAACATTTAATATTACACGTTTTTTATTGTAAATGATGTAAACGTGTAGAGGCATTTAAATACAAAATTCAATTAATGAACAATTGGAAAAATAGAGCTAATATTGAACAAATAAATGATACATTTCATGTAGAAGATGACCTCCATTAATGAAGCTTAGAGATTATATCATAGATGTATTTTCGGTTATATCTAACTCAACTTGTCTTTTTGTGTTGAATACACACATAAAGAAAGAATCAATCATAAAACTAAGTGACATAAATCCGAGCCATAGATAAACGTAACAGATAGAGGGCTATGATCAAACCACACATCCTAACATTTCCTCAAACTCACGGGTGGTGAAACTACATTGAGTTTGTATTTGAACTACTGAAACAATGTGATAAGTAAGGGCATTGTTAAACAATCTGCAAGTTGGTTTGAAGATGGAGCTTATTTTCCAAGACTTCATTTCTGAGAATAAGAAAATCCATATATATATATATACTAGCCAAATACATGTGCATCATGCACGGGTGATATTAAACAAAGAAAAATGTATTATGCTTATCAACAATACTAAAATTCCACAGTTATATAAAAGAATACACCAACCTACCCCTTCATTGTTATTAAATAAAATAGTTATATTCGATAGATTTAATTGTGCAACGATTATAGAAATGTTGTATCAAATGACAGATATCAAGCCCTCAAAAAAAGTGACATATATTAGAGTCTCTAATTCTTTTCTCTTTCATATAATACATTTTTATCGTATGTGAAAATGCGAGGTTAGAAATGAGAGGTTGAAATGTATTTTACTTGGTACAACTCTCATACCACGGTTGTAACGTGAAATTTGTTAGGAGTGATAATTCAATATTTAACATCACCTCTTGTCCTATTTCACATCCATATCATCACTATAGATCTTACTCTTCTCTGAGATGCATTTTTGCTCAGAAAATATGACCATGTTTAACAACATTATTCAAAAATACCACCATAAATAGTGCAAGTAACTGTGTCACAAAGCAAGAGATATTAGTGAAACTAAATTAAGATTGATTACATAAATAAAGAAAATTAACATCATTGATCGAGTTGACTAAAAAAACATCATTGGTCGAATGAACCCGAAACTTCAAGAGTCTAACACACACCAAAAAACAACAACAAAAAAAAACAAAGAAAAAAAACAGAATTATTGCAAAGTTGTCGACATAAAAAGCAATGAATAGCTTTGCCAAACGGATGTCTAGCTTGACATGATTATTCATCCAAAGAAAACAATGAGCTTCTCATATAATGCTTAGAGAACTCTATAAAGCATACTAATCTGAGGCATAGCTTGATTCATGCATCATTCACATACTTTATTGGATCTAAATTGATCAGCATCAGTTCAATTCATTTCACTCCAAGGAACAAATCGAAATAGTATGTAGTATATGGTACATCCTATATACCAAATATTGTATATAATAGTCTATAGGTAAATGGAGTATCTCATATACATATGAGTTATACATCCGACATCTATACTATATATTTGTCACATTCAATTTGTTTGGTGACAAAACAATAGCAGAAAACAAATTAGAGCAACAATATGCAAGTTAAATGAAACAATGATTTCCATTTGCAAGCAAAATAAAGTCATGTAATCTCTTAAAGTCTGAAAAAACTATAGTACACAATTGCATTATGCATTTAACGTAGATAATCAGATATATGCAGCATCAAACTTGCGTATTTCACTTGATCATTGTACAGTACAATACTTTGAATTCCTTTACCCATATCCAACAGATTTTCTTATTGTTTGTTTCCTTCTTTACTCAGCATTCTTGAGAGAAACAACACAAACTGGTCTTTGAACCCCATTTCGGATCAACCAACTGTAACGCCCCGTTCCCGGATACCGAGTCCTTATTCGGGAAAGAAACGTTCGGCACGTATATATAATATTAAATAAATTCAATATTATACGTAATCATCTACTACGTCGTATCGAGTTTAGCAAACGGAAGCTAAAAAGACTCGGCAAAACAATAAATGCTACTAAGATTGGAATACAAACCGACTAAAGGTAGAAGGAAAAACTTACAACAACGATATAAAACTTACAACGTATGATGTTCCAAAAGAAAAGATGCAACACTTGTATTACAAAGATCTCAAAAGAAAGTACAACAGGTTCTTTAAAGAAACTACAACATAATCCGGTAAAAGGTTTATAAACTAAAACAACAAGAAAAGACATCATCAAGCATCTCCGTCACATAACATCATCGAACTCCTCAACGAGCTCAAGGATAACATGTTCGTCTTCTCACTCCACAATGCATACAAAACAAAATGCAAAGGAGATAAGTACAAAGTACTTAGCAAGAGTAAGAAGTTAATGTATAATTAGAATCTATAACGAAAGGTTTAATAATTATTATTAAGTTATCTTTATGAGACCGACTCAATTCTAGGGTTCACTTCATTCTTTTCAACATGTCGTGACTAACTGTTTCTAGCTTAGCTTATCTTTGTTACAACCGCATTCAAGGGCACTACGCATGGTGTTCACTCACCACGAATTATCTGGGTGCAACATATTGGTGGATCGCACCAATAACCATGAAAGTCTATTTTAGTAGACTCCGATAGTGCACGTTCGGCGAAGTCCCCCTACCATTCAGCCATTTAGAGGCCAACAGAGTTATTCACTTTATCTGACCACCCACACATTGCGATATAGGCAGTGCCTTACCAAGAATGACATCTTGTTTAATCTTTTAACTATACAAGTATGTTCGTTATTGATTATTAACTAGCCACCTAAGTATTTTCAAGTAAGCTCCCTCACCTCTACTACTCTTTTTCCTAGACCACTAGACACAGACAAGGCCTAGCACATACACACACATTGACGAATACTAATTCATCAAAGCACAAGCCAATCATACCCTTCCGACGGTCACGAACTTCAACTCTAGGGAAGAGTACATCCGGTGCCGAAACTAAACGCATCAGACGCTTAATCAAGGCTTGTTCATGTTCATTTAATGTTATTAGATCAAGAAATAACAATTAAAACTGGATTCGGAGATAAAACACATTAAACACCAAAAACATGCCCAATGCCCGTGAATGCTCACGAAATGCCCGCGCATTGAGCCAATGCTCGCGGAATGCGTGCACACAAACCATCATGTATCACTCAGGATGTTTCTGTTCAACCCAATGCGCATGCATTAAGCATGGTGCGCACACATTGACTCAGAAACAACCCTAAACCATACTTTTCTACACTTAAACGGTTCCCAACCCCTTCCCAACATGATCAACATCAATTATCATAGAAAAACAACAGAAAACACCGCTTTTAAATAACCAAACATCATATACTTTTCTATCAACAAGTAGACATGATTTCTAACATTAATACACCACAAATCTAACCCAAAACACAACCTTAACATCATAAAACCTTAATTAAATATCAGGAAAAGCTTCTTACCTTTTAGCAAGCAAAACCAAAACAAAACTCCAAGAAAGACTACAGCACCTTCTAAGACTTCTACCGGAAACCTAGTTGATCAACCAATTGAACATGAAACAATTGTGATCAAAATTTCTAGACAAAAGGGACTACGAATTCAACCAAACGGAACCACAAAACATGATCATCACTTGATGAATCCAAACCAAGGCAGAACTAACCTTATTCCAAACTTGACGATCTTGATGTCAAAAGGAAGCCCTCTTCACGTTGATTCCAAATCTTCAATCGATTCTGAAAACGGATTCTAGACTTGTGAGAATTTTGAAGAAGTCTCCTTCCTTGCTTTTCTGTTTCTTTTTCTCCTCTCCTCTACCAAGTTCAAACAGAAAAATGGGATTTTCTTTTCCCTCAACTTCTGAAAACTTCCAAGTAAGGGAAGTTAATTTCTACAACAACAAAAAAAAAACCTCCAAGGAGTTATTGCAAGAAAGTCCTTTAATTCCCTTTCAATTCCATTAAAACCCCATAAATACTAACCTTTCCAAAACTAATATTTTTTACCAAGACTTTAATCCACACAAAAATTTAAATATAATATTCCGTTCCGTAAAAAGACACGTCTGCCATTTTACAAAAGGTCAGGATATTACACCAACACCAAGCCACCCTAATCTCATTTTGTCACTTTTTTAACACCAATCTCATTGTCATCTTGCAATAAATTAAGCAACACATTACTGACGTGGACAAAAAATTACAGTACGTACATAATCACAATAAGAAGCAAGTAAGAAACCATAGTGAACTACTAAAGATTAGGCTCACAAGGATTTGAACAATGACCAGTTGTCACACACACATCACTTTAAAATTTGAGAAACCGCAAACATTCATTACAAATGAATATTTTTCTCAAACTAAAAACTGCCAACGACCCAAATACCCAAACGAGAACAATAAAAGGTCTTACCAACCGGAAACGAAAGAAAGCATATAAAGCACCGGGAGAGCATTATGACATTTGCAAACTGCAAACATCAATCCAATAAGAACTAACTATAAACATACAAACAACTTAAATTAAGAAATAACTAACCTGAAAAGATCGATGAAATGTTCGATTATTACCATGTTGGTATTCCCGTCTTCACACCACATGCAACAAACCTCTTCTTAGGTGGCTTACTGTTGTGGTTTAATTGACAATCGAGACACAAACTTATATTATATGACGAATAGAAAATATTAGAGAAATGGGACAACACTAAGAAAATACAAGACTTTATATTGCACAAGAAGCTGGATGCACGAGATTGGACTTGCTTGAGGCAACTTACAAGGTGGAGACTCTAATCTCTATTTATAGTTGCTACATGTAGGCTAAGAATATTCTAGTATAATGGTGATAGCGAATAAAATATTGGGGGAATGAGGGAGAAGGACAAAAATATTTCATCAATTAAGTAGAAGGACAGTCTTTTGAAACTTTTGCATAAAGGACAAAACTATTTATCCACTATCGAAATTCACTTGTGTTCGAAATTCACTGTTTAAATTCACTGCCGAAATTCACTGTCGAAATTCACTAATTTTCAAAATTCATTGTCGGGATTCACTGATTTTCGGGATTCATTCAAAATTCACCGCTTAAAATTTCACGATTTCGGGATTCACTAGAGATTCACCGATTTTCGGGATTCACTGTTTGTCCTTCTCGCTATAAAAATTATGCAGTTGTCCTTCTCCCTATAAAAAATATGTAGTTGTCTTGTTGCTTAATAATATTTCAGATTGTGTCCTTATCCCTAATTTCCCATAAAATATTATTTCCTAGGGTGAAGAGAAGTCTAGTACCAACTTCTAGGAAGAGTCAAGTATTTTACTAAAGTATTATGTATCTAGAAAGGCCTACTTTATATAGGATCATAGAGTAGCTTTTGGACAAATCTAGAATATTATGGAAAAGTATGTCGGTGATTTTAACACTCCCCCTCACCGACTAATTTCTTTTAGTGATGATTTAGAAAGCATCCCAAGCGCACTTCTAAATTCCGCGATATTGTTTCCGCTTAAACCTTTGGTGAAGACATCTGCTAGTTGATCTTCGGTCTTCACGTGAATCATCTGTATCTCATCTTGAAGAACCTTCTCTCGAATAAAGTGGTAGTGCACTTTAATGTACTTGGTCCTTGCATGAAATATTGGATTCTCTGCTAGTTGTAGTGATGATATATTGTCGCAATGTAAATCCACTGGGTAGTCAACTAGCTGATGTAAGTCTCTCAATAAATGCACAAGCCAAGTGACTTCTTGAGCTGCTACAGCGGCTGCCCGGTACTCTGCCTCGGTACTTGATATAGATACAATCGCTTGTCTTTTTCTACACCAAGATATTACTCTAGAACCAAGGCTGAACACGTAACCGGTAGTTGATCGGAGAGTGTCATGATCCCCAGCATAATCAGCGTCACAGTATCCAACGAGTCTACATGGCACTCCTTTTCTGGTAGAAAATACCGTAGTCATAAGTTCTTTTGACGTACCTCATAATTTTCTGAACTAACTGCCAATGTGGCTTTCTTGGACTTTGCATAAATCTGCTTGCGACGCCAACTGCAAAGGAAATGTCTGGTCTTGTTAATGTCAAGTATATCAGGCTTCCTACTAGTCGTCGATAACTTGTAGGATCATCCAACTCTTTGCCTTCTTTTGAGCTCAACTTGGCATTTACTTCAATTGGTGTAGGAGAAAGCTTGCAGTCTATCATTCTAGACTTCTTAAACAGATCCTTAACATACTTATGTTGGCAAAGGAACAACCCATCTTTAGTGTACTTGACTTCAAGTCCAAGAAAGTGCTTAAGCTCTCCAAGTTCTTTCATTTGAAACCAAACTGATAAATTCCTCTTGATTTGTTGAACTTCTTTGTCATCATCTCCATTGATGATGAGATAATCAACATATACCAACACGACTGTTAATTTGTTATTTTGATTCTTGATGAACAAACTTGAGTCGGACGAAGCCATAGAGAATCCACTATGAGTCAAGAACTCTGCAATTTTTCCGTACCAAGCCCTTGGCGCCTGTTTCAATCCATATAACGCCTTTTTTAACTTGCACACGTATTTAGGATGAGTCATACTCTCGAAGCCTTTTGGTTGCTCCATGTATATGTCTCGATCGATCTCACCATGTAGGAAGGCGTTCTTTACATCCATCTGCCATAGTTTCCAAGACTTACTAGCTGCTAGTGCCAGTAAAACTCGTATTGTAGTTATCTTCGCCACCGGGCTAAACGTCTCATCATAGTCTAAGACAATTTGTTGTGAGAAACCTCGAGCAAATATTCGAGCTTTATGTCTTTCTATGGATCCGTCTTGTCGTGTTTTCACCTTGTAAACCCATTTGCAAGATATTGGTTTTACTCATTGATGTAGGTCAACCTGATGATATAATTTGCGATGATTTACCCCTTTTTCTGATGCAATTGGCGCTATTTTGCATCAACTTGAGCAATTTTAATGATGATTGGAACCATATTTTGTGTACATAGAACTTTCAGAAAAACCATGTTTCTAGCTATATTATATTAGTATTAGCCGATTTTGTTATCAGATTTACACGCGGTATCTGTGTGTCTATTTTGCAGCACGGGTATCATTGTTGGGAGCGTGGAATCTGACCTTAGGGTGGCCGTTGATTCTTTTATGATGATTTTGGAGCTATGGCGAGGATTTCAACCCGCAAGGATTATCGATACATATTAGAGGGTTCGATCCAAGCCTAGTGGAAGAAAATTTTGATTATATGATTTCAGATACATTTGACCGCGCCATGTTACATTGACCTACATCAAGAAGTTGATAAGCATTCAATGCGGATGTCATTCAGCCAACCACTACAAATGGGACTTGACCCACGCCAAGCATTTCTGACCTGCGCCAGTAAGGCAACTTGGGCTTGGCGCGCGCCAGTACGGATTGACCTGAGTCAAGATTGCAGAGTCAACAAAAGAATTAACCCTTTTATTCTTCCAAGCTCATATTATCAAAAATACACTTTATCTTCTTCAACTTTTCCATCTTGCAGGCACCACCCCCACCCCAAGGCTCTTATAGCCAAATTCTTGTAGAAATTAGCACTTAACTTGATTGTAATAATTAAGGATCCTAGTTTAGCTTTGATTTCTTGTTTGAAGTTTAAGTGTTAGATCCATTGAAGCTTTTGAGGTTGGATGAAGAACACCAACTCGAATTTCATCATTTGAATTGGTAATCTTTAATCTTTATTGTCATTCAATTGTTCTTATGTTTATGAATGTTAATCTTGAGATGTTAATGTTCGTAAGCATGAGTGGCTAGATTTTTCTAGCCAAGATTATGTTGTAGCTTTAGTTGTCCTCTTGTATTGATTGGGAA
This sequence comes from Gentiana macrophylla, assembly GCA_026214975.1. Taxonomy (NCBI): domain Eukaryota; kingdom Viridiplantae; phylum Streptophyta; class Magnoliopsida; order Gentianales; family Gentianaceae; genus Gentiana; species Gentiana macrophylla. Next base: position 119,709,505 of record CM047808.1, on the reverse strand, counting down.
TGATTATTTATGTTGTTTAGTTCTAATTGTTGTGAAGGCTTTTCCTACTTGTGTCTTATTGATTGCTTGCATTAGAGTAATTGCCTAGTGTTAGCATTTGCACGTTGACTGAGACCGAAAGGAGATGTCAATCGTGAGAAGAGGGTAGGAGAACCGGAAGGTAAAATTGACCTCTTCGAGGTATTCGATTTCTTATCCGGGGATTCTTGGCTTTGTCAATGCATTCAAGTGCGTAGCATACCAAGTCATTAGGTTTAGTACACCTAGACCGAGGAGGAGGTAGAGAGCAATTCCGTACAATCGTATGAGGGGGAGTTGCTTGCTTAGGAATGCACCGCTTCACACTTTTGGACGCCATTGGTCGGATGGTAGGAGGTCATTCCCATGAGACTACGAGAGGATGGCTAGGTTATACGTTATCTTGGCTAGTTTCTTTAATCATTTATCATATTTCCTGTCAAAACACTTTATTTATGCATTTAATAATCATCTTGCAAATTTGTGACCTAGATCGAAGTAATATAGACTCTTTAGTGTGTAACCTCATAATTGCGTGTCCCCGAAGAGACGACCTTGACTCATCAAACTAGACTATAGTCGACCCGGTACACTGCCGGTTAGATTGGACACCTTGGTTTGGCCCATCAAGATTTCTGGCACCGTTGCCAGGGACCCTTTTTGAGTAAATGTTACTACTTGTATCAGTTTTAAAAATTTTGAGAATAGGTTAAGTCTGTTTCGAGTCTCAATTCTATTTATTTCTTTGGTGCTTACCATTTGGTAAGTCACCAAGTGCGTTTGATCATTTTCTTGTTGTTTCACTTTTGTAGTTGATGACTCGGTCCCGAACCGGTAAAACTCCCCTTACTCCATATCGTTCGGACATTAACATGTACGAAAGACAGTTGAGATCTGAGCATAAGGTTGCTCAGTCAAGTGGAGAATCACTTGGTGAAGAATCATCCCGATACTCATCAACTCGAGAAGAGATGGCGGAGAACCTTGAGAATGCACAAATTGAACCCCTACCGGAAGATCCAAATCCCCAACCAAATCCCAATAATCAAGGTCAAATAACCAAAATAACCGAAACAACCGGAACCGACAAGACCAAAACCACAATCAAAACCAAGGCCAAAACAATCAACTTTTGAGACCTATTTATGATCAACCTTTGATAAGAAACGCACCTAACGATCCTATTAGACTACCCAATGAAGGGGAAAATAATTTTGAAGTTAAAGGACATCTTTTCGGGTTGATCGATAACAAATGCCAATTCACAGGAGAAGATTTTGAAGATCCACGTTATCATCTCTATTCTTTTGAACAACTGTGTAATACAGCCAAGAGTCATGGAATTCAGAAGGAGTTGACAAGATTGTCTATGTTTCTGTACTCTTTGACGGGAAGAGCCAAGGAATGGTTTGTATCCTTACCGCACCATTCATTAACTACGTGGGATGAGGTGCAAAACGAGTTCTTAAAGCAATATTTTACACCTGGAAGGAATTTGAAATTGAAGGTTGCGATAGCAAATTTTGCACAAGGCCCCGATGAAACCTTAGGGAGTGCATGGGAAAGATTCAAGAAATTGTTGAAGGCTTGCCCCGATAATGGTTACCCATTTGATACGCAAATACAACTTTTCTGCAGACAATTGAGGACAGAATCACGTGCTAATATTGACCACGCATGTGGAGGATGCTTGATGTCACGCAATGCTCAAGAAGTCTATGATGGTATAGAGAGAATTTCAAAGAATCATCGTATGTGGGAAACCGGATCAAGTACAAGGAAGGTTAATTTTACAGAAGGAAGAAAAGACAGTTCAAAGCTTATTGAGAAGATAGATAAGTTGTCAAAGAAGTTTGATAATTTGCAGTCAAGCAAGAGAGTGGAAGGAAACTTTCTGATTGAAAGCAAGAGAGAGAATGTCTATGGCAATGATGATGACATATCTTTGGAGATGGAAGAGCCCGGTGACCTACAAGCGGAGGAAGTAAGCTTTATGCAACAACACCGGAATTTGAACAATGCATATTCTAACTCTTTCAATGCTATTAAGAGAGATCATCCGAATTATCGTTGGAATGAGAGCTCATACAAGCAAGGACAACCACCATTTGCTCATCAAACACGAACTTCCAACAATTCCAATACCTCGACTCAATCACCAAACATTCGTTCTTATCCTCAACCCACTACACAAACTATCCCAATAACCGAGAGTTCCAATCAAGCAAGAGAGGATAGATGGGACAACACGTTGGATAAACTTTTGTGATTAGTTGCCACTCAAGCCCAGAATATGGAAAGTGTAATGACTTCCCTTAGTACAGTAACCAAGGATATGGGAGTGTTGAGAACATCCATGAGCGGTCATAGTGTGAGAATGAAAAACATAGAAGCATCCGTGTGGAATATGGAAGAACACTTGAGTATAGAAGGTGAAAGGAATGCTAGTAGACCACCGGGTGGTTTACCAAGTAATACTGAGAGAAATCCGAGGGGAGTGAATGCCATCATAACCCGAACCGAAAGAGTTTGTGGAAATCAAGAGTTTTATGAGAACCAAGTGGGGAACGAAGTTGAAAATGATTTGCACGATACCGAAAAAGAGAAGGAATTGAGTGAGGAAGAGGAGGAAGTTGTGGATGAATTTTTTAGCGTAATGGATATGTGAATGTGGAAAAAGAAGGCGAAGATTTGGTGAAAGTCCCAAGGATTTTGAAGAATCCGTGAGCAAGCGATTTGAGGACTCTCTTTAGGGAACATGTCTCATTGACCCTCGCCAAGACAGATCTGACTCAGGTCAACAATCACTATTCACATTCAGAGAGTTTTGGCCAAAAATTGTCCCACGCCAAAAGTGCCGTGACGGACGCCAAGGAGACCTCGACGTGCGTCAAGGGCAATCAGAGTAGAGAATTGACGCACGCCAATGAGGGATTGATGCGCGCCAACCCTCAACATCCGGTTTCTGAGAAAGGCAAGGAGAAGGTGGTGCACCCCGATAATGAATGGCAACCACCGGCTGCTCAAACATTGAGAAAAGCTTCTGATGATTCATCAAACGGCAAAGGTAAGGAAGGTATGAAATCCACTCCTAAAATTATTGATATTGAGTCATTGCCTTATCCTCCTAGAGAAGAAATCAAGAATAAAAAGCTAGATAAGAAGTACGCTCGCTTTCTTGACACATTTCGACACTTGAATGTTAATATTCCAGTCATAGAAGCACTCACTAGCATGCTTGTGTATGGTAAGTTTTTGAAAGAAATATGAGAACATTTGTCTCAATGAGGAATGTTCCGCCGTGTTGCAACATAAGCTTCCACCTAAGCTTAAAGACCCTGGTAGTTTTACAATTCTGTGTGAAATCGGGGGCATTTTGTTTAAGAGGGTGCTTTGTGACCTTGGCTCTAGCATTAGCCTCATGTTTTATGAGGACTTTATCAAATTGGGCATAGGAAAGTTAAAGAACACTGAGATGACTCTACAATTAGCAGATAGGTCTATAAAACGTCCGAAGGGGGTCATAGAAGATGTGTTAGTGAAGGTCGATAAGTTTTACTTCCCAGTTGACTTTGTGGTTATGGATATGGAGGAAGGGTATTCAATGCCCCTTATTCTCGGTCGTCCATTCCTAGCCACGGGAAGGACACTAATCGATGTTCAACATGGAGAGATGATTTTGAGATTTAATGAAGATGAGGTCACGTTTAACATTTTCAAAGCCATGAAGCATCCGTATGATTCACGAGAATCTTGTTCATTCGTTGATGCATTATCTTTTGCTTGTATGGAGAATGCTAACTGCAGGTCTATGAAGACAAGCTTGAGGAATGTTTGGCCTTATCCGTCTTCGACAGTGAAAGTAATGATGAGGAAATGAAAGCAGTAATTTCTTATTTGGATATCGGTCGTATATTCAACAAGCAACCATGGCACCGATATTTGGAATTAGAACATGATGGCCTTTTATTGAAACCTTCCATAGAGGAGCCACCACGGAGCCTCGAGTTGAAAAATTTACCCCCTAACTTGAAATATGATTTTCTTGAGAGCGATAATCTCCTTCCTGTTATTGTTTCTTCATCACTAACAAATATGCAGGAAAATTTTCTATTAAGGATGTTGAGGAGGCACAAGAGAGCATTTGGATGGACTGTGGTAGATATTTGGGGAATTAGCCCTGAGATTTGCGTTCACAAGATTATTCTCAATGACGATGCCAAGCCTTGTGCTCAACCACAACGACGTTTGAATCCCAATATGCAAGAGGTTGTCAAGAAATAGGTCATCAAGCTGTTGGACATGGGTATTATTTTTCCAATATCAGATAGCGAATGGGTGATTCCCACTCAATTTGTTCCAAAGAAGGGTGGATTTACCATGAAAGAAAATGATAAGCATGAATGGATTCCGACAAGAGAAGTCACAGGTTATCGAATGTGTATTGATTTTCGGAAACTCAATGACCATACCAAGAAAGATCATTATCCACCCGTATATTGTCCAGATGTTGGAGCGGTTGTGCGGGCATAAGTTCTATTGTTTTCTTGATGGTTATTCGGGTTATCTACAGATATTCATTGCGGCAGGAGATAGAGAAAAGACGACCTTCATTTGTCCGTACGGAATGTTTGCCTATAAACGAATGCCATTTGGCTTATGCAACGCTCCGGCAACATTTCAGAATGTATGACATCTATCTTTTCTGACATGGTGGAGAGATTTACGGAAATTTTTATGGTTGATTTTAGTGTTTTTGGAGATTCTTTTGAGGAATGTCTCTCTCATTTAGGAGCGCGTTCTAACGCGATGCGAAAACACGAATTTAGTGCTCAATTGGGAGAAGTGCCATTTTATGGTGTCAGCAGGTATTGTGTTAGGCCACAGAATTTCTGAAGAAGGTATTGAGGTTGACAAAGCGAAGATTGAAGTAATTGAGAAGTTACTGATGGGAGTCAATTTGACTCTGTTTTCTACTTATTTTGTGCCCCGTTGCGACTCGTTTTGTGCTTTTCCGGGAGTTTTTGGCTAAGTCTTGGTGCTTTTTACACCATTTTTCTCATTCCGGGACTCGGGTACATAATCCGTGAATCTCGGCCTTTTTTTGTGTTTTTCATTCATTATCGGTCACCCTAGTGTCCCGTAGGGGTTACATTTGGTATGTACTTTGATGTTTTTCAGGAACTAGGTACTCGAGAATGCCCGGAAAACATGATACGTAGCTTCGGGATGCAAAAAGGCTCAGTTTGGGGAAATTACATGCTAGGCGTGCGCCCAGCATTCCTTAGGCGCATGCCTAAGACCCTGAAAACAGGCCAATGTTTCAGTACATGAATTCCAGAAATCATAAAACCTAGGCGCACGCCTAGCAAGGGGTCTGTACCTGGGATATTTTGTAAAAGTTGTCATGCGTGCGCCTGGCATTTCATAGGCGCACGCCTAGCAGGCTTTTTTGACAAACACTATAAAAGCTCAATTTTGTGCTTTGGATAAGAGGAGACTATTTTTTACAGCATTTTTAGGCGATTTTCTTCTCCAAGAACACCATAGATTAGTTCTTTAAGCTTTCTTAACATAATCTTTTGTAACAAACACTTGGATCATCTTGGATTGCAAGATTATAAATTCAGTTTGCTCGTTTTCAGATTTCGATCGGTTTTCAATTCGTGTAGGTATTTCTAATCTTTATCTTTTGTTTGATTGTTCTTCTTTTATGATGAAATCTTGTGTCTCGATAGTTAATATGAGTAGCTAATTGCCTTATAGCCGAGTTATGCGATAATCATCGAAACTAGATCCTAGCTTGTTCATGAGTTATTCTTGATGGTTGATTTTATCATTATTGATGTGTTTGTAGTTCTAGAACTTATTCTAAATGACTTTTATTGAACTCGCGACTCGATAATCGTGTGTCACGCGTCTTCTTTACATATGGATTTTGCGAGAGGATACGGGAAAAGGGGTTCTAGGATCACCGTGTAAAACCGACTGAGTTGTTCAGACTCGGTTTCGTTGTGAGGTTTTATATCGACTTGTCTAGCGTTTCATTGGCCATAGACCGTGTTAGGTCAGTTAAATCCGGTCAGCGGACTGTTGAACCTGACATAGGAGGGTAGATTATTGAAATAATGTCTATTCTCGGAAATAGGAAGCGACACCCTACTTTTGACATGAAGACGTTTAGGTAAATCGAGAATATCTTCGGACTTAGCTAGGGTTTGGTACGTAGTTGATTGGATCATAGCACGGCTATCGCCTTTAATTGTTTGCAACTCCTGTTTTAATTAGTCAGTACGAACATAGCAAATTAGAATTCAGAAACCTTATCAAAAATCTTATTGACCTAAACTAGAGATGACACTAGATTTGGTACTTAACTAAATTCCCTGTGGGATTACGATCTTGCTTGCTAGTTTTATACTACAACTGATTCGGTACTCTGCCGGTCAAAGTTGGTATACTATAAAACGGCCATCAGTTACCTCCACCGGTTAACTTGAAGTCATTGAGAGGATTTCTCGGGCATGCGGGTTTTTATCAAAGATTCATTGCGGATTTTTCTCGTATTGCCAAACCTCTCAGTCATCTCCTTGAGAAAGAGGTATCATTTGTTTTTGATGAAAAGTGCATAGAGGCTTTTGAAACTTTGAAAGAGAAACTACTTAGCGCACCCGTTTTGGTAGCGCCGGATTGAAATCTACCTTTTGAGTTAATGTGTGATGCTAGCGATCTCACAGTTGGGGCCGTGCTTGGCCAACGTCATGGCAAGTTACTCAAGGCCATTTATTATGCTTCTCACACATTGAACTCCGCTCAAGTCAACTATGCAACCACCGAGAAGGAATTGCTAGCTATAGTGTTCGCCCTCGACAAGTTTAGATCTAATCTTGTTGGTTCCAAGGTCATCGTCTACACAGATCATGATGCCTTGAAGTATTTGTTGAACAAGAAAGATGCTAAACCTAGATTGCTTAGATGGATTCTCCTACTTCAAGAATTCGATATTAAGATCAAGGACAAGAAGGGTAGCGAGAATGTTGTGGCGGACCATTTAAGTCGGTTGGATTTCATTGAAGAAGAAGGGAAACGAAGAGAGATTCATGATTATTTCCCGTATGAACAACTCATGATGGTGGATGCTCCCCCAACAATGCAACTTATTCATGCCGGTTCAAAACCGAAGGAGAGCTCACCATGGTTTGCAAATATTGTAAATTACCTTTCTTATGAGTATGTTCCACCCAATTGGACATGGCAAAAGAAGAAGAGATTCTTTCACGATTTGAAATTTTATTATTGGGAAAGACCGAACTTTTTTGGAGGTGTTCGGATGGTATCATAAGAAAATGCGTTCCCGATACTGAAATCTCAAGCATACTCTCCTTTTCCCATGGTCAAGACACCGGAGGCCATCATGGAGGATGGAAGACGGCATACAAAGCTTTACAATGTAGATTTTATTGGCCTACACTTTACAAAGATGCACATCGTTTTTCACAATCATGTGTTGCATGCCAAAAGTGGGGAAATGTGTCCAAGAGGTATGAAATGCCCCTCCAACCTATTTTGGAATGTGAGATATTCGATGTTTGGGGCATCGACTTCATGGGTCCATTCCCTCACTCATTCGGTAATAAATTCATTTTAGTGATGGTCGATTATGTTTCTAAATGGGTAGGGCACAAGCCTATTCCACTAATGATTCTAAGGTAGAGCTAAAATTCTTAAAGAAAAATATTTTTACTCGATTTGGCACTCCCCGAGCTATCATTAGTGACCGTGGCTCACACTTTTGCAACCAACCATTCACTAAGCTTCTTGAGAGTTATGGTGTGAAACATAAAGTCGGCACACCGTATCACCCACAGACAAGTGGGCAGGTTGAAGTGCCGAACCGTGAGGTAAAACGGATTATTGAAAAGATGGTGGACACTAACCGTAAGAATTGGTCGGTAAAGCTTGACGATGCAATTTGGACCTACCGCACCACTTTTAAAACACCAATAGGATGTTCACCATACAGATTAGTTTTTGGCAAGTCTTGTCATTTGCCCGTTGAATTGGAGCACCGAGCCTATTGGTCTATTAAGTTTCTTATCTTTGACCCTGAGCTCGTTGGTGATCATCGGTTGCTCCAACTCACCGAGCTTGACGAGTTTCGCCTTGATGCATATGAGAACGCCCAAATTTACAAGGAACGAACCAAGTCATTTCATGACAAGAAGATCTTTGATCGAGAGTTCCATGTGAATGATAAAGTGCTCTTGTATAACTCACGATTGAGATTATTTCCTAGGAAACTAAGAGCTAGGTGGACAGATCCATTCATTGTTACAAAAGTCTATGCGTCCGGTGCAGTTGAACATACAGATGGAAAAACGACATTCATAGCAAATGATCATCGCATTAAGCATTACGTTGAAGGAGAGGGCATACCTCGAGGGGAGGTGTTGGTCCTCGAAGACACCCCATTGGACTAAAATATTGTATAGTCTAGCTATAGACTATGAATTTAGCACACAACGGGTACTATCTTTCAATTCACTCTTTAAGCATTATCTTTTGAGGCTTATGTGCTTAATTGTTATGTGCTTAAATGAGTAGTTGTGGTGGTATCCCAATTTGATAATCTGTATAACTCTATTTTCTCTACGTATAATCTCGTCGAGCAAACGACGTTAAACAAAAGCGCTCTTAGGAGGCAGCCCGTTATTTGATAATTGTATTCCTCGTGTTACTATTTTGTTGAGTTTGGTGAACTTTAGTGTTTTAAGCTTAGATGTTTTGGTGGGAGCCTCTTGGCTCACGCCAAGCTACTTTGACCCACGCCAATGATCACTGTTCACATACAGAGAGTTTAGGCGTTTCTGTTGGCATGAGTCAGGGTGTCATTGGCGTTAGCCAATGGATAGCACTGTGGGGCTTGACATGTGTCAAGAGTCTTTGGCATGAGTCAGGGTAGCAGTTTTATTTTGAAACAGTTCTTTTCTTCTCCCTCCTCTCCATAACTCCCATTAATCGAAATTCACCCTCTTTCCTCCCCATTTTCTTCAGTTTTTCTGCCACCATTCCTTAACTTATTCCATTCATCAAGACCTATTCCCCTTTTCCTCACATTTTCCCCACTTCTTTTCTCTTGTTGGTGTATGGAAGTGAGGAACTTTGTCTTGGCTTCAAGGATTGCATTTTACATTTCCGGCCAACTCCATTTCTTCCGGCGACCTCCATTTCTGTCTACGGTGTTCATCTTTCCAACAAGGTATTTTGGCCTAGTTCTCCTCTTTCAATTTAATCTCTTTTTGTTATTTTGATGATTTGAGTTTATTGAAACCTGAGGAAGGGCTCATTGTTGTCTTTTGTTGTTTTGTTGGATTGTTGTACCCCGTATCCATGTCTGAATCATCTGCTCATAGTAGTGGTCGTCAGGGTGACCAGAATAAGAAGAGGAAGGCCCCAGCCCCTAGTGAAACCGAACATGTTGTCTCATTTCCCCTAACTACCTTTGGTAGGAAGGCCATGAGGCATTTTGGCACGTATTTCAGTCAGTGCATACTGCATTTTGAGCGAGGAATAGATTTTAAGTCGGTCAGCCCTAGGATCCAGAAAATCATTAGGGATCGTAAGTGGGAAACCTTAGCGGCCAACCGTACTTCTACGGTTAATGGTACTATTGTGGCTGAGTTCTATGTTAATCTGGCCGCTGACCCTGTTGAGGCAGCGAAGAGTGTAGTCCCAGTTCGTGGTATAAATGTTCCGTTTTCTGTGAAGGTTATCAATGACTTCTTTAGAATTCCTGAGATCCCGGCTGATACCGTCTTTTCTAGCGTGTGGAAGTTGAATGAGGATGGAAATCTGCATGATAAGGCACAGGAGGCCAAGACTTATCTCTGTTCGTCTACTACTTGGGTGGACAAGCGATTTAAGTATGGTAATGCAATTAAAGATGTGAGGGTGATTAAGCATTTCATTAGTCACAATATCATGCCTTCCCACAAAATTAATACTTTCAATTATACCGAATCTTGCCTAGCCTTTGCCATTTTCACTGATACGCATGTGGACGTTGGATACTATATGTACCAGAGGGTGGTGGACTTTGCTATGAATCGCCGTGAGAACGGAAATATGCCTTTGCCTTGGCTGATTCATGAGCTTTGCCACCGAGCCCAGGTCCCGAGATTATCCGATGATCACTTGTTTCCTCCCGTTAACCTCATGATTGGTCCTAATATCCCCGAAAATGTTAGGCACCCTACAGCCATCCCCGATTCTCCTATTCCTGTAAGTGTTCCATCCTCTGTTGACATCCCTACCTCTAGTATGCCTGCCCCCATCTCCCTCATATTCAGGATTCAGCCGTGAGAGCTAGGTTTGAACTCCTTGAGTCTAAGATGGCAACTATGTGTGGACCGTTGGTAGCGGCTGACACCAACTCTAGGCTAGGATTCGAGCATGTGCTGAGAGGTTTGAATGATTTCCAAGTCAGTGCTCATGGTCATCTGTCTTTTGTTGAAACCTGTAATCCATTGTATACGGATCGGGCTGAGGACTTTGATATATTTGAAGAGGATGCTTATCCGATTCCTACGTGGATTCAGTCCTTCCCAGTTCCAGCTAGACCCCCACCTCATTCCGTGGCTCCGGGTAGCACTTCTGCATTTTCTTCTGCGCAGTGCAGTTTACCGTTAGTCTTTGGTTTTGTTTGCGCTTGCGGGCGTAGTTTGTCAGGATCGATGATTACATCCATCGGTGGCGGGGCAGGTGGCTCGTCTTTCCAATCTATGCTTTCTACTGGTTTCCTGGATTATCCTATTCAGATGCTGTCCAACCCTTATGCGGCTGATTATCAGGGTGCTGGCTTACTCCATCCTTCGACATTTCCTCCTTCGAGTACGATTAATCCGCTTGATGCTCACGTTCTTCTTGATGAAGACGACGATAATGAGGAGCTTCCCCTTGCTTCTTCCTCTGTTCCCGCATCTTCTGCCGATGTTGCATAAAGCTTTTGTTCACCGGACTTTGTTTCTTTTGTTATTTGGCCATATGTGGCTTTGTTATGTTGCAGTCTGTTGTCGTTCTGTTGAACTATTTTGTCATTTTGATCTTCTTTGGATGTTGCAAGTATTGTTTTGCTTTTGGGATTGCTGCCTTGTAACCAATGTGCTACTCGTGTGTTAAATTTTTATATGTTGAACTTGATAGTGTTAGGTGTGATGCCCGAAAGACAATTTTGTAATTGTTTTATTTAATAAATGAAATGATATTATTATTCATATTTATTATTCTCATAATCACCGATGTGACAATAGTATTTACACTACAAAAAACCCTAAAGTATATCGTTTATGTAATCACTTAACTCAGTGTATGGTATATACACGGGAGGATTGAGTTAGTGAAGATGTACTTAAAATACAATTAGCCCGTAGTGAAGTTAATCGAGAGTATCGGGTCTCTCCTTTAACGTGCTATTAATGCGCCTGAACACACAATAGGTGTGATTGTCTTATCCGGACTTTCGGTTAAGAGAACCTAATGGGGCATTTATATATGATAGATATATCATATAGTAATTTGGACCGATTTGATTAGAGTTCACGATATAATTCCGTAATCGAGAAGTCTTATCGAATCAATGGATGATCATATTTATGGATATATCTTAATCTGAGGTGATCACGAGTCAATCGCTTGAATCGATATGAGGTTTGACTTGATGGTTAAGGATTACACCGAGTCTGTGATCCGAATTACCCCATCTTGGCATTGTCTTTGGATTGAGTGAGTAGTCTGTGTTATCACGAGATCTGGAATCCATTCCTTCCATTTCGAAAGTAGATAGACGCCTCACTTATTTGTTAATCCTAGAAACTGATCGATCGCGCGAGTTCATACTACACTGATTAGCTACCAGTGAGTTGTATGAATTAATTGATCACTAGGGGGTTAATGGTAAATAAGGATAAGAGGTTCTAAAAAGGGTTAACGGTAACTTCCCAATTTAGAATGAACAGTCTATGGAGGATTAATCCATATGTAATGATTATATCAATGGACGCTTATTATTATTCTCGTGAGAAGATAAATATAATCTCATAATCGGAGGAGTGCAGTCATGGGATTATGGTGGCATATTCCTGTGATTGATTTATCGAATATAATTATTATGTTCATAAGATAATTATTTATTTGATTTATCGGAGCCGCTAATTATTAGTCCATGGTCCCCGACGTGCCTCCAAATATAGCATAACTATTCTCGGACGTCGAATCCTAATAATATTAATTTAGTTCTAGTTGGACTTTATTAAAACGATATGTGAATTAATTGTTTAGTGAACTATTAAATTAGTTGTGCTAAATAATTAAATATGTGGAAAAGACATTTTCCATAATCTTGGCCCAATTATTGTGTTATGGCAAAATTAATATTGACTAGGTCAATAAGTGCAAATTTCGCCCCCCTTATTATTATGGAACAAGAAATTATTTTCTTGTGTATTAATAAGACATGTGCATAAAATATTTATTGGATAAATATTTATGGAAAGAAATAAAGATAAATATTATTCTAGATTTGTTCTAGAATATTATGGGATTATCTTTTATTTATTGGATTATTTATTTGCAAAATAAAAATCCTTGGAGGTTAAGTTTTACTCTCCTATATAAAGAGAGTTCTCCCAAGCCTTACAACACACATAATTTCGACTATCAACTCTTAGAGAGGAGATAGAAAATTTGGCCAAGAGGGTTGAGGAAAAATCTTGGAGGTTTTTCCGGGTAGCATATCGGAGGGGTTCGAGTCGAGGATTTCCTTCCACCGGGAGTTGCTTGGATCACACGTACGGAAGATCGTGGTGCTCTTCACATCTTCTTGCAATCTTTCTTTTGCGGTTCTTCAACTTGGATTTTGAGATCCAAGAGGTATGATCTACAACCCCCTTGTAGATATAGATCTAGTTATTTTATTACGTGTATTTTATAGATCTAGATCCTTAAATCGCTTCTGTTGCGGATGATATTACTAACAGATAGCTCTTGTTTCTCCTTGTAATTTGGCCCCCAGTATTGTCGATGTCTCTGTGCGTAGCTCCTTGTTTAGAGATTTTTGTCACTGGGTGTGGTAATTCAGAGTTGCAGTTCTTTTTTTCACAAGTATTTTTACCTGCGTCAATGCTGTCTTGGCGTGCGTCAGTGACACTTTGCTCGCTGACGTGCGCCAACCCTATTGACGCACACCATTTCCCTTTGACACACTTCTCGCACACAAACGACAAGCTTGGCGTGCGTCGAAGATCTTTGGCGCCACAAGATCTTTTTGGCGCGCGTGCACAAGATCTTTTTTGCGCGCACAACCGATTTGACAACCATCGATCCACGCCTACCGCCACACGTAACTCTAGAACCAACCCTTGTCCCTTTGGCGCTTGCGCCAATGTAGTCTTGGCGCAGCACAAGACCTACGTTTCACCTTTAAAATTCATCAAACCCTAATTCTTCTATTAAAACTCCACCCTTCCTTCTCTAATTCATTCACCCTTGTATTTTTCATATTTTCAAACCTCTTTCCTGTTCTTTCTTCTCTCTCCTTCCACCATGTCATCTCCCCAAGCAGATCACCCCGTTCTCTTCTATGATATGGCTGGTGCAGATGCAGTGCACAACTACACCGAGCTCTTCAGTCGTCGCCCTATCCTTTTGGAACGGGGAGTCACCACTAAGAAGCTTACCGACCGGTCAGAGTATCGCATCAAGTGGGGCGGTTGGAATCGTTTGGTCGTACCACCCCGTGGGTGGATCAACGAGACTATTGTTCGTGAATTTTACGCCATCTTTGTCGGTTGAACTCGAGGAACGGTCCACCAATTCGATCATGATTCGTGGGATTGAGGTACCTTCCACCGGATGGATATCAATGACGCTTTTCACCTCTCTTCCACCACCGTTGCTCCTCATCAGCACTATGAAATCAAGTGGGGCCTCAACAACATTGGAAGTTTCATGGCTCATCTCTCATCGCTCTCATTGCGCTTTTCCCAGATCGGGAAGGTCCTCGTCTTGAATACTCGGTGTCTACTCTTTCTCCCGAGATGCGGACTTGGAAGCATTTTGTCAACAACCGCATTCTCCCCACGCACAATTTCCAGTCGGCTGTGGACAACGAGTTGCTTCGCGCTTCTACGCTATCGACGCGTGAGTGTACATCAATTGGGGTAAGTTGATCCATCAATCTCGCATGGTCCTATGCTGAACCTACGTGCACTTTCCTTTTCATTCCTTTGCGTGGTTGATCTCCTATCATACACTCGTGTTGCCCGAGTTCCCGCTACTCTCGTGATGAGTTCTTCCCAGATCCAGTTGTGCATCGTGGTCTTGTTCCGAGGACATGCTTGGTGCTCCTCCGTTTTCCGATGAGTCCGCCGTTGAGGATGATGTTGAGTCCGATTAGTTTGTTTGTTTGATAGTTGGTTGGTCGCGTAGTTTGATGTTTATTTGGTTTTATGTCCTGCTATTTCATTTGAACTCTTGTTGCACTACCCTTAAACTTGTCTGAACAATGCCTCTGTACTTTTGCTTTCATCTCAATAATGTAAAATATTTGTCTTTGTTATTTGGTTGATTTTTCTTGCCTAATTTTCATACAATCGTACATAGTGGTCTATTTTGCCACCCTACATGAAAACCTCCCTTTGCTAAGTTTTACGACATCGACTCCACGCCAAGTCCATCTTGACTCACGCCATTCCTCTTGTATTCAGGAATGGCGTGCATCAACCCCGTATTGACGTGAGTCAGTTTAGCAGGCAAAACTCTCTGTATAGAAATAGTGCTTTTGGCTCACGCCATTTTGTTTTCGGCGTGCGTCAAAAGACCTATTTTTGACCCAGTTTTGCCCTAATTTGGGGTATGGTCATCTCATTCATTTTTCTTTGCTCCTGCTGATTCCCCATTGTTTCCCTAACTATATTCTAACTGCTCACTTTGCATTGAGGACATTGCAAGCTCGCAAGTGGGGAGTGGATGTACAGTTAGTCTAACAACGGGTAATGCCTCTAATTGCTTGGGAAACCTTAGCCTTGACCGTCTTTGAGAAATTTTGAGCTGTATAAATTATCTTATAGCATAAATTACGATCTCGTAATTGATAGAATGAGCACTTCAATGAAACGAGTAACTTTGACAAAACATAGGTACATATTACTCACTGATCTTTGTTAGTAGTGTGATCCTTTGTGCACGCGTATATTCTGATATTTTTGTTAACAAACAAATATTCATGAAATCGTGCATGCCCGCTTTGATTTGCAACCTGAACTTAGTAGTGTTATTCATTTGAGACGAAAAACAAGTATTTGGAATCGAACAGGGGATGACAATTTTTGGCATTACCTTGACTCAACCATAGCCAAATGGCCTACCCGAACTTGAATTTCCCTTTTGTCCCGTCTTAGCCTTGTAGAGTGGTGAGACCCCACTCGAGCTAGCCGTTCGTATTCACCACATTATAATCCGACCACTTAGCTGAAATTTTGGTCAACATTTCCTTGACCTCCTGCGAGCATAGCAAGAGTCTAGAAGTTGTAAGAGTGGTGGTTGGGAACTAAGAGTTGGATGAGAGTGTTAGCGAGTTGAGGTGACATCTTGTGAAGTTCGGTTGGGAACCATTTTAAAAAAAAAAAAAAATCAATAGCATCTTTTATTTTGTACATATTCCAAAAAGTCGAATAAGGGCTTCTATTAAATCAAAAGCTCAATCAAAAGGAAGCATATGAGTTGTACATACTTAACCATTCAATAATGAGTCATTGAGGCGCTTTTGAAGCAAAGTGTAGGATCTTTTGTGATGTGAAGGTGGGAAGTGAGTAATGTGGAAGTATGGTGTCATGAAGGAGAAGGTGTGGATTCTTGATATCTTGCCTTATTCTCTTGATTTTCCTTTTTTTCCTTTCGGTTAGCCACTCCCTAGCCTCGAACGTTACAAGCCGATATGTCAACTACCCGACCGGTTCCTTGATTCCGAGTGCCTCATTAGTCGAGACTGATTTTCATTCCTACTATTTTGGTTGCATGTTTTGAGCAAGGCTTGCATGATTTGATGATCATTAGTTGTTAGCAAACTTGAAGAGTATTCACTCACACACTCCACTACTTCCTTAAATTGTGAAGAACATGTCCTTGTGATTTTAATAGGTTGCATCGCCTAATTGGATCCTCAATTCTTGATGTTGCATGATCGTATTTTTGTGTCTCCAGATAACCTTATCGCTCTAGTTGCTCGAGGACGAGCAAACTCTAAGTGGGGAGTGGTTGATGTAGGTCAACCTGATGATATAATTTCCGATGATTTACCCCATTTTTTTGATGCAATTAGCGCTATTTTGACATCAACTTGAGCAATTTGAATGATGATTGGAACCATATTTTGTGTACATAGAATTTTCAGAAAAACCATGTTTCTAGCTATATTATATTAGTATTAGCCGATTTTGTTATCAGATCTACACGCGGAATCTGTGTGTCTATTTTGCAGCACGGGTATCATTGATGGGAGCGTGGAATCTGACCTTAGGGTGGCCGTTGATTCTATTATGATGATTTTGGAGCTATGGCGAGGATTTCAACCCACGAGGATTATCAATACATATTAGAGGGTTCGATCCAAGCCAAGTGGAAGAAAATTGTGATTATGTGATTTCAGATAGATTTGACTCGTGCCATGTTACATTGACTCACGCCAAGAAGTTGATTAGCATTCAATGCGGATGTTATTCACCCAACCACTACAAATGGGACTTGACCCACGCCAAGCATTTCGACCGCACACAAGAAGGCAACTTGGCTTTGGCGACGCCAAGACGGATTGACCTGAGTCAAGATTGCGAGTTAGCAAAAGAATTAACCCTTTTATTCTTCCAAGCTCATATTATCAAAAATACACTTTATCTTCTTCAACTTTTCCATCTTGCAGCACCACCCCCACCCCAAGGCTCTTATAGCCAAATTCTAGTAGAAATTAGCACTTGAACTTGATTGTAACAATTAAGGATTCTAGTTTAGCTTTGATTTCTTGTTTGAAGTTTAACACACTAGTGTTAGCTCCATTGAAGCTTTTGAGGTTGGATGAAGAACACCAACTCGAATTTCATCATTTGAATTGGTAATCTTTAATCTTTGTTGTCATTCAATTGTTCTTATGTTTATGAATGTTAATCTTGATATGTTAATGTTTGTAAGCATGAGTGGCTAGATTTTTCTAGCCAAGATTATGTTGTAGCTTTAGTTGTCCTCTTGTATTGATTGGGAATGATTGTTTATGTTGTTTAATTCCAATTGTTGTGAAGGCTTTTCCTACTTGTGTCATATTGATTGCTTGCATTAGAGTAATTTCCTAGTGTTAGCATTTGCACATTGACTGAGACCGAAAGGAGATGTCAATCGTGAGAAGAGGGTAGGAGAACCGGAAGGTAAAATCGACCTCTTCGAGGCATTCGATTTCTTATCCGGGGATTCTTGGCTTTGTCGATGCATTCAAGTGTGTAGCATACCAAGTCATTAGGTTTAGTACACCAAGACCGAGAAGGAGGTAGAGAGCAATTCCGTACACTCGTGATGAGGGGAGTTTCTTGCTTAGGAATGCACCGCTTCACACTTTTGGACGCCATTGGTCGGATGGTAGGAGGTCATTCCCATGAGACTACGAGAGGATGGCTAGGTTATACGTTATCTTGGCTAGTTTCTTTAATCATTTATCATATTTCCGTCAAAACACTTTATTTATGCATTTAATAATCATCTTGCAAATTTGTGACCTAGATCGAAGTAATATAGACTCTTTAGTGTGTAACCTCATAATTGCGTGTCCCCAAGGAGACGACCTTGACTCACCAAACTAGACTATAGTCGACCCGGTACACTGCCGGTTAGATTGGACACCTCGGTTTGGCCCATCACTCCTTCCGGAAGAGGAACAAGTTCCCAAGTCTGGTTTTGCTGAAGCGCTTGAATTTCCTCTTTCATCGCCTGGATCCATTCACCCTTTTTAGACACCTCCTTATAGCTTAAAGGCTCCATAGTTGCAGTATCATCAACTGTCGCAATGTTAGCATACTTAGGATTTGGTTTCCTCTGTCGAGATGATCTCCTAAGTTGTATTTCATGATGATCAACATCCTACATCTCCGATGTTGGACTTTCGATACTACTATATTTCATCTCTTGAGTTGTCGCCGATTTCTCTTGACCATCATCATTTACTTTCGTGAGTGCATAACTCTTCTCCGCTTTTTCTCTTCTAGAATAGGTGAGTCGAAGCTCTCATCTTGAGATGACCACCAAGAAGATGCTTCATCGAATACAACATTTCTTAACACCATACATCGATTCGTTCTTGGGTCACAACACTTCCATCCTTTCTTTCCTCATCATATCCCAAGAAGATGCATCCGATTGCTTTCGTGTCAAATTTGCTTCGTAGCTCATCCGGGACGAATACGTAATGCATACACGACCAAATACTTTGAAATGACTTACAGCTTGGTTTCTCTCTTTGAGTTTCGATATGGTGAGATGAATCCAAGCTTTGCTTGTGGTAGCCGATTGATCACGTGGGCTGCGCAGTCTTCATGCATTCTCGCCTAAACGGTCGGACATTCTTTGCATGTATCATACTCCGACATGTCTCACCTAAATGTCGATTCTTTCTTTCAAAGAACCCCGCTTTGTTGCGGGCGTTCTCGGACAATTCAATTGTCGGCGAATATTATTTTGCTTTAGATATTCCGAGAACTCGGTGGATGTATACTCACCTCCATTATCTGCGCAGAGACAACGGACACTCTCCGAAATTCTCGCTCGACTTTACATTTGAATTCCTTGAATTTCTCCAAAGCTTGGGATTTCTCCTTCATGAAATCCACCCACGATATCTTGAGAAATAGTCAATGAAGGTGATCATATACTTTGCTCCTCCAATTGATCGCTTTTTATCGGTCCAAAACATATGAATGAATCAACTCGAGCGGCTCCTTTGCTCGGTATTTTGACTCCTTATATGGGAGCTGATGCGCTTTTCCATATTGACATCCGACGCAAACCGTGTCTTCCCGACACTCCAACTTAGGAAGTCCTTTGAGCATAGACTCCTTCATCATGACCTTAAGTCTCTTATAACCGACATGTCCCAGGCACGCACATGCCATAGATCACCGTGTCATTTTTCCCGGTCTTCTACATATGTCGCTTGTGAGTCGCATATATATATTGACTCCTTCTTTCCACCTTCCAGGATTGGAGTCCCAACGACTCTAAGATCACGATAAACCTTCATATCTTGTGGACTGAACAATACATAATTACCTGACTCTATGAGCTGTGATACTGACAAGAGATTTTTCTTCATTCCATCAACATGCATCACATTTTGCAGTATCACTGGCTGAGAATTTGAGCTTGGCGTGATCACTGTCTCTCCAATGTGTCTGATTGGAAGCTTGGTGTTATCCGCCGTTACGACAACACGACCTCTTTTGTATTCTGACATTCTTTGAAGCCTTTCTTTATCACCGGTCATATGATTGCCAGCTCCTGGGTCAACGATCCACGGATTGTGAAAGTTAACACGCCCAATATCACTTGTCATAGCTGCTGCACAACTTACTTGGACTTATTCTTTCTCCATAGTAGTGTCAATATTTTCTTGCTCGGACTTCAACCCTGAGAAAGATGCGTGGACATCCCACTCTGTTTCACTTTGGTCATCTCGGGATCTCAAGTGGCGGCATTTCCTTCAACTTGTCTCTTCTTGAATCTACAATCTCTTGCAAAATGTCCCTTTCTGCCATAATTGAAGCAATCATTTTGTTGCTTGTGAAAGCGTTTGTCTCCTCCTTGAGGTCTATCATTACTTTTCTTATTATCATATCTCTTCTCTTCAGCTCCCCCTCTTTGGTAACTCCATCCTTCGTCCTTTTGTTGTTTTCCATCATATTGTCTTTTGAATCCCTTATTGTTATATCTGTTTGACTTTCCTCTTGCTTGACTTGCATATAGTGCATCTTCTTCCGATTTTATCACTACGCCGCCATTTGCTTAGCCAACTCTGGTCCGCTAATAAATTTTCCAGCTCATCAATGGTTGGTTGTGTGGCCCAACCTTGTATTGCCGTTGTGAAACTTCGATACTCGGGTTTTAAACCGTGTATCAATATTCTTCTCATCCGAGACTCACCAATTTTGGACTCGGATCTAATTCGAAATCTCATAACACGTTGATTTTACCTTGGTGAAATAATCTCGATTGATAGATTTCCTGGGTGAGCGACATCAACTCATTCTCCAAAGATTTGCAGCACGAAATGTTCTTCCTCGAAAAATGACTAGCCAACGTGTCCTATGCTTCCTTCGTGTGTGGTGGCTTTCCGGATATGCTCAATCATCTCATCTTCGATCGATGTCTTTATAGCAAACATGGCTTTCGCGGCTTTCACCTTCCATTTACGCAAGACCGTTGCATCCGTTGAAGCGGGCGGCGTTGCATCGCTCCGGTGACATACTCCAATAAATCTTGGCTCTCCGGTAGGACACCATACACGATTGCCATGTGCTATAATTATGATTATTTAATTTTTAATATTACTCACCGATAAATCCGCCATTGTGACTTAGTTTTGTTGCAATCACAAACACTAAGTAAGCTAGTCCCGCATCAATGACTCCACAATCCCGGATCGCATACGAACAAGAATCCTTGATTGATTCTTCTCAACCGTGAATAATACCCTCCGACCGCTTATTTCGGCAGAGTGACGACGTCGTTGGTCCCCGCCAAATTACACCACCTCAAAAAAACTACGCCCGATCGACGAGGCTCCGATACCACTTATTGTGGTTTAATTGACAATCGAGACACAAACTTATATTATATGACGAATAGAAAATATTAGAGAAATGGGACAAAACTAAGAAAATACAAGACTTTATATTGCACAAGAAGCTGGATGCACGAGATTGGACTTGCTTGAGGCAACTTACAAGGTGGAGACTCTAATCTCTATTTATAGTTGCTACATGTAGGCTAAGAATATTCTAGTATAATGGTGATAGTGAATAAAATACTGTTTCCTAGGATGAAGAGAAGTCTAGTACCTACTTCTTGGAAGAGTCTAGTATTTTACTAAAGTATTATGTATCTAGAAAGACCTACTTTATACATAGGATTATAGAGTAGCTTTTGGACAAGTCTAGAATATTATAGAAAAGTATGTCGGTGATTTTAACACTTACAATATGCGCATACATATTATCCTGCCTGCCTGGATTAGTTGTACGTAAAGAAATCATTAAAAGTATGTGGGCGATTAAATTTTGATTAAATACAGATACAATAACCATGCTCAATAGAACTTTCAATCCCCATCTTCCCTTTAAACAAAATCAAACACAAATGAGAATAGAAAAGTTCATGAATCGGAAGAAAAAAATTAGAAAAATTCATGAATCGGACACAAATTTTACCACGTTATATGATTCACTTTCTCCGTCAGAGGTGATTGGCGTGAAATTGATTTAGGGTTTGAGGGATAAAGGATTAGAAATTTGCTCAAAGGAGAAAAGTTGAGGAAATAAATGTGAAGTTTGCCGAGATTTCTGCCTTCAAGTAAGTGAACTGATGGATATGATATGCCATATCAAGTAAGTTGTTTAGGATTAGGACGTAATTATATTTAGGGGATTAGGACATAATTTTGAAATAGATGACTGGTAGTTGGGATTGATTTCAAATAATCGGTAGTTGAGATATATGATCGGAAGCTGCTTGTTTTTGCGAATTTCAAAAGCTTTTTGTTACGTTTTTGTTGAGATTATATGGATCATCATCTCTTGCAACAAAAACACCGAAACACCCCCCCCCCCCAATCCCCCCACCCCCACCCCAACCAAAAAAGGAAATAAAAACTAACCAACTAAATGTGTGTTTGATTACGGGTGGGAGTTGGGTCGATAGCGGGTTCGGGTCTAATTTACAGTAATCAATTTTTTTGTTCCTTTCAAAAAAATATATATATATATATATATATATTGGGTCCTAACATGGTAGACTAGATTTTGAGCTAAGGTAACTTTGTATGTAATGCAGAATTACTTCATGTATTTGGTTTTGTGACATAATGTTATTAATTATTGGGAGCATGTCTAGTTTGATTGATTTTCAAACGAACGGGGAGAGAGTATGATAACTATCTCATACCATGCTTTACACATATATATGCTTGTGGGTATGAAGAGTCTTAAATATAGACTATCCCTTACATGTTCTATCTTTTGCATTTAGATGATATGTTATGTCCTAAATGTAAGTAGTCTTGTGTGTGCCTGAACAATTATATTATTTTGATAACAATCAAAAATAAGAGATTGTTGAGAAATTACGTCACACTATTAAATCAAGGATTTACTTATGATAACTCTTCATGTATATCACATATCATGTTCTAGAGTATAATGTTGTATCTTTAAATCCGTGATATACTTGTGATACAATAATGTCAGAAGCTTATGACTTGAAAAATGAGAAAGTTTTATGTTTACATTGCTGGTTATATCATTATCTAGATATTACAATATTAATAAAATAATGTGTGTTGATACATTGCCTAAGAGTGACCCCAATGGGGGATTTATCCCCCCCTCTAAAACTAATATAGAGGAATAATTCATCTTTAATCTCACAAAATGCTTCCCCAACCCAACACCATATCCCTAAATAAAACTAAGGCTCTCCTTAAATATGAAGGGTCTGCTAATATGAAATAAGATATATTTATTTATCTCTTTTACCCAATAAATTAATTTCACACATCAATATCATTTATATAATAATGCGTTATGTATCAGTAGTAATGATACAAGCACAACTGAGAGTATCACAACGGTGATATACATCATTGAAAAAAAAATTATATATACTATTTTTTCCAAAAAAAAAAAAATTTAATATGTCCAAATATTTATTTTTTTTATTTTGAACTCTTTTTGTATACGGATACGACATCTTTTTATTTTTTTTTACCGTTGTGCGACGTATTCAAATATCACTTTGTAAGCATAAAATATTTTTAAAGTGATGTATAGAGATTGCTTATTGGAGTGAATTATTTTTTAGGTGTTGAAAAAGTGTAACTATAACGGAAAACGATGTGTTTAAAAGGTGTGTTTGAAGGGTATTATTGGGGTCACTCTAACATATATACAAAATGATTGGCTCACATTTATTCAAGCTAAAGTAAGTGGAGTCTTGTCACTAATCATAGCTTTATGTCTTGTCAAGTTCTTGTTTCTCAGCTAAATTAAAAGAAAGGAAATAGTTGATGCTGATTATAAGCAGCTGATAATGGTTTGACCATACACCATTTTAGAAGACATATCTGAAGACAAATGCTAGCTAGCTTCCAAAACGGGAAAATAATTGTGCGGAGGAGGGATATTGAGTTGAAATAACGGGTAAACGATTAACCATATAATTTAAATAAAGAATAAACCACTGTATGATTCATATGAAACAACGTACGGAAACATCATACAAGTATTTCCCGACAGACGGCCAGAAAAGAAGGAATAGGCAACGGCTACATTTGGTCCTTCTTGCAACTAATATGCCTTTGAAAGCTATAAAAGGAGGCTGATTTCTTTGAATTAGATGTTGGATGATATTCAGCAAATAAGGGCTGCAACATAATTTAAATATCACACCAAAATTGAACACATCAATTAAAGATGTTGCAATACAAAAAAATAAGTTCATCTCAAGTTGAAGATGTAACCGTCTGATTTCTGATAGAAGATAAATTTATTAGAGATATATTTGGAGATAAAATATGAAGGAATGAGCCAAAAGTCCATTTTTTTAATACAAAATAAATAAGAGGCCAGAAGGACAAAAAAAAATCATAAATGTGTCCAGAAGGACGTTACTATATTTTATGTGATTAAAAATGACAAATTCATAATAAATGGACAAAAATACCCTTTTACACATTAAACACGTAGTAACGCTAGATAGATAAGATGTAATGTGACCGGAAAAAAAAAAGTAATGACCAAAAACTAGTAAGAATAAAATTTATAAAATGTAATGTGTACCAATAAACAAGTCGTAATAAATGTACCAAAAAAGTAATAATGACCTTTAAAATGTAGTAACGGCCAACAAATAAGTAGTAATGACCCGTAAAATAGATAAAGTTACATAAAAAATGTACTAACGTTAAAAAAATTAATAGTAACAACCCTAAACCTAAAATTTTCAAAAAAAAGATTCAACGTCCATGATCTTCAATCTCCGATGGGTAAAGCCACCTTCGCTAAATAAAAGCGGTACCCACCGTGACTCGCCTTCTCTCCGCACTCCTCAACCAAATCTTCAATCTCCGATGGGTAAAATTATCAAACAAAAGCTTGAATCACCAATCATCTGCAAACCGTGCGCCGACACCCTCCTTCTCCGCCGAATCATCTACAACTTTCGGCAAAGACAAGTCGTCACCCTCATTCTCCTCCCAAAATCATCCCCAAATCCTAATGCCCATCATAAGCGTAACCGAATCGAGACAATAAAGCTTGAATCACCGAATATGGGAAGATATCACCGAGATGGTCAGCCATTGCAGACGGCCGGAAAACATTGCATCAGAAAATCCGGCTGCTGCTACCTCAGAAAATCTCGTTCTCCATATTAGCGTTCAATTGAAGCCGAGAATTTCGAATTAAAGAGCCGGATTCTTGAACTCATCGAAACTTCACCCAAGACTCGATCTTTTACTGATTTTGTGCGATTTGGACATTATTGGCTTCAAAAACGCGTCATCGGTCTCTACAAATAACTCTGTCCAAATCTCGCCAGATTCTTCACCTTAATTAGGTTGCTGCCGTCCGAAAATCAAGAGATTTGGTTGCTTGCTGTGAATGGACGGAAGAAGAAAGAATAAAAAAGGGGAAATTCGGATTTTGGTGTATCATGATCTGATTATAAAAATAAATAAAAATGGTAGTGTTGGAAGTTTATATTGTTTTTGTCCTGATTAATTTTCAGTTTCCTTCAAGCTTGATTAATCGGTAAATATGTCCTTCATGCCAAAAACCTAAATAAATAAACATGAAACACTCTTTTTTTTAGTTGCAAAAATGACAAAAAAAATTCAGACGGACAAAAATACCCTTACTATACAATAGACACGCGTCCTAGCTCCAGCAGTCCTTTTTTAAAATAAAAAAAAAAGATTTCAAACAACCGTAATTTTTGATTTAGAACTCCGATCATCATAAAATTTTCACCAAAATTCATTTTTTTCCTCTTCATTTTGAGATCTCATACGATACCCTTCCGACGTAAATTTTGAAAGATGAAAAAATATTTGCATTAATTGGAGCGTTTTTCTTATAAACGTCCGTAACTTTTGATTTAGAATACTGATCATCAAAATTCTTTCACAAAAGTTCATATTTTTTTTCTCTTCATTTTGAGATCTCATATGACACCCTTTCGACGTAGTTTTTGAAATCCGAATAATCGCAGTGTTTACACTAACACAATAACAGTTCAATATCACATGACGTGATCACAAGATGCTCGATGCGCGATTATCATAGTATCGATTATCATAATGTGATGATCACAATAATAGATATCACAAGAATACGCGCTTTATTAACACACACAATCACACCATTACCATTACCATTAATATTACACCATTAGCCAAAAATCATGGACTCGGCAAGCTTTACAACAACACCGACAGCCTATATTCCTTTATGGATTAAAACAGAAACAAATCAGAAACTAAAAATCATTTAGACAATAATGTAATCACATTAACACCCCAAAACTTGTGTATTTTGAAATAACACATTCAATCACAATTAACGCATTCAATCACAATGGAAAAAAAATTACAACATATATGATAAACAACTTTAACATCAGCATATATGATAATTAAGTTACATCAATTAAATGATTATCTAAGTACCTAAAAATCTCGACAATGTCGATTGCTACCATCATCTTCTTCTCCAACTCTACACCAAATGGTTTAACATTTTCTAAATAAAGTCAACCTCTACACCGAATGATATAACATTTGTACCCTATCTCAATTCACAGATCATTACCAATGAGTATTAGCCTCTTTTGGAACATTAGCTCGTAGATCTCTGCCTTCGGTTTCAATGTGTCGACCTCAGCACCATAACACAATAACAATATCAGTATCACAATATCAGTATCACAGTATTTGACATAAAAATCGTGCATCAATACCGCAAATAACTAAAATATATAAATCAATATCATGATTGAGCTACTAGAGAGGGTAGCCCCAGGAAGTCCTACTTATCATCAACAATACTTTTGACAAAATTTCAATTGTAAGAAAGAGAATTACATGTAGAAGGAAAAAAAAAAAAAAACATTAAGACCTTTCTTTTCTTTGAACAAGATGTTCGAGTGCTTGAACCAAACTGTGCTTAACAGTGCAACAAATGCATCCATTTGCGAACTCTACCCACTCCTTCACCATTCCTCCGTCTTCTCCTTCATTTATCATTGCTCTCTCCACCCTAATCTCCTCCCGAACTCATTCAATATCACAACAATTCTCTTTCCATGTTGTGCATTCAAAATATGATTCACCAACTGCAAAACGAAAAGGTTGAATTCACCTTCTTAATACTCTAACCCAACTGAGAAATCAAACTGTGTTGTTCCATTCCATCGATAAAGATGGTAGCACGCGATCTTTTTTGCTTTCATATTCAATAACAGTATCACAGTAATAGTAAAAGTATCATATTCAAACACAAGATCACACTAACAATATTCAAAGTTGTTTAAATGCGCAGTGGAAGCAATGGAGTCTGATTCGATAACAATCACATATTCATGTTTTCTATGGAGTTCGTTTCAAAAGATTAGCTATTTTACATGTGACCTTACCAACAATATTCAGAAAAAAAATAATCTTTGCAATAGCTTCACGAATAAAGAATAAGCCCTGAAAATAACACTAAGAGCAACTCCAAGGTGGAGGAAATTCAACACCAAAACAGCAATTTGGTGTGAAACTCACCTCCAATGCACGTGTAATTCCACCATCAAATTGGGGGAGGGGGAGAATTCACCATCAAATTTGCCGGGCAAATTGTGATACCCGGCAACTACTATTCACCTTTTTTTCTTTGTGGAGATAAGACAACCTTTTTTTATTTTTAAATTTCCTAATCTAATTATAATTCCCTTCTAAAAAAATAGAGAGAACACGTCACAAGGTTTCACAAATTACCGGTTTAATTATAATTCCCTTTTTTTTTAATTTCCTAATCTAATTACCGGTTTTACAAAAAACAATTTGTCATGAAAATAAAATGCACAACTAAATAATCATACATTTATTTTCAATATATCAAGATGGAATATTCTAAGAATTTTTTTTTGATGTAGAACCATTGGAGTTGATGGATATAATTTGATGTAAAAGTTACACCAAATTAATGATTTGGTGTATTATTTGCTGGCAACGGTTGGAGTTGCTCTAAGAAGACATATAAAAAAGAAATCACAATTAACACCTTCAATCACAATGAAAAAAAAATTCCAACTAAGAAACAAAAATATAGAACATTTATGGAATTTAAAAACAGGACAAGAACTAATATCTAACAATCTATAAATAATGGCAACCAAAATTTTCATTTCAGGACTGGCCTTAAAATATAAAAACATATCAACCGCTAGATGTTTCTGATAAATGCATGTACTAATGTGAAAAGATTAAAATAAAAGTCTTGCATATGGTGTTAAAATAGTGAGCAGAATGAGAAAATGGAAATTAGATGATAAATAACTCATTCATTCATTCATTGAGATTTTGAAGACCAACTACAAGTCTAGAAGTCCTAAGAATACCAACATAAAACAAACAGGACTTTACACAAACACCTTATATTGATTATAAAGTGATCCAATTTCATATTATGTCTCTGTTTCAAATCCATGGTGTGTATTATATTGAATGCACCGAATATTCTGATACAGCCTTGTCAATTGCAGCCTGCAGGGGTTAACATACAACCTTAAACAAAGAATTTTCTGCTATGCATTGTTATAAATAAGAACATGATAGCACAACTGAGAAGGCAGTGGTGGAGCAGCTCCGTTTTTTTCAGTCTATGCGATTAATGTGACAAAAGAAGAGAGCAAAATCAAGAAAGGCCATAACTTTTCATTCAATTTCAAGGAAGACAAAGGATGAGTATACATTCAAGTTTCACACCAACTGCAACAAAAACAACGGGAAAAAAAACATCAGGAACAGAGACAAGAGCAGGAATGATGGGAGAAGGATTGAGAGATTTTATGGTGCAATGGTTGTAGGAAGGTTATACCAAATGGCATATTTTGGAAACTCTTATTTTTACTCTCTTTCACATAATACACTTTTATCGTGTGTGAGATGTTAGAAATGAATGGTTGTAATGTATGCCACTTGATATAACCTTCCTACAACCGTTGTATTATAAAATTTTCCGAGAAGAAATACGATTAAGAGTGTGGGCGAATGTCTCATTATTTACTTTACGTCGTGGTGGTATTCAGCTCAACGTGCTTGTGTATGTGGATGATATGATCATTGCCGGCAATGATAAGGTTGCCATGACGATTTTTAAAACATATTTGGGGAAGTATTTTAAGATGAAGGACCTTGGGGTTCTGAAATATTTTCTTGGGATCGAGGTGGTATTCAGCTCAACGTGCTTGTGTATGTCGATGATATGATCATTGCCGGCAATGATAAGGTTGCCATGACGATTTTTAAAACATATTTGGGGAAGTGTTTTAAGATAAAGGACCTTGGGTTTCTGAAATATTTTCTTGGGATCGAGGTGGCGCGGAACAAGGAGGGGATTTTCTTGAATCGTGAGAAAGTATGCCCTTGACATTATTCATGAAACCGGTTACTTGGGAGCAAGTCGGGCTGATTTCCGATCGAAAGCGTAATAACAAGTTGGCTCTTGCATCCGCGAGTGTGCTGCATGATCCAGGGCCTTATCGTCGGTTGATTGGGCGCCTTATATATCTCGGAGTTACCCGCCCGATCCGGCGTTCTCTCTTCATGTGTTGTCTCAATTTATGCAGCATCTCGGGTTGATCATTGGGAGGCGACCTTGCGCATGGTTCGTTATTTGAAGAAACATCCCGGACAAGGTATCTTGTTGCGGTCCGACGCTTCTCTTACTCTTGATGGTTGGTGCGATTCTGATTGGGTGAGTTGCCCTCTCACCCGACGTTCATTAAGTGGTTGGTTCGTTTTTCTTGGTCTTTCGCCTATATCCTGGAAATCCAAGAAACAAACAACGGTTTCTCGGTCCTCGGCCAAAGCGGAATATCGATCTATGGCGGAGATTACGTGTGAATTGAAGTGGTTGAAACAGTTACTGGCTGAGCTCGGGGTCCACCACCCCCATGGGATACGACTCTTTTATGATAGCCAATCGGCACTTTATATTGCTGATAGCAAAATACTTAACCGCTAACTTTAACCGACAGCAGTATCGGGTTGGGCGGTATAGTGGTTACAAGGTCGAATCCACAGGGAGTAACAGTGAAGTACCAAAGTCGACGTAGAACTTGGTTCAGGTCAATAGATAGTGGAAAGATTAACAACTAATGCAGAAATAACAATTACACTACTCGTTTTACTTAATGATTAAAAAGCATAGCCGAACTACGATCCAGCGGGTTACTTTTACCCTACAGGAAAGACTTGACAAGGAGCGTGTCTTAACCGACCTACCTATCCAATTCAGTTTATATTACATCCACGGGTGCCAACTCCTAATTCTGGTGTTAAGGTCTGAACAACTCTCGCTTAACACCCTATGCCAGGCTAATTAACCCTCCCTTTAGAAAGCCAACTAACCCAACATGGTTTACCAAAATCTAGAGCCACTCGGAAAACCGATGAAAACCTCACATAGGGCACAGTCCTAATAACTAGCTAGGTTGTCAATCTAACAACTAGGCTGTGTCACGCAATGATCCTAAAACCCTTATCCCACATCTCACCGCAAAATACATCTATAAGTTCGATGTGTGTGTGGCGATGAACTAGGTTGTCAATCTAATTGAAGCTATAATCTTTATAAGAACAAGTTTTAGAACGTGGATTAATCATACAAACGTTTAATTAAGCGCTACACTACTCCCGTCTAATCCTCCTTAGGGCGTTTCATCCGCTTTTACATAATTCGGCTATACAACTATTTAGCTACTCATGATGGAATTGAAAAACGAAATAATAATGAAAGCGATAATCAAAGACATAATCAAATAATTGAAAGACAAAGAAATAATTACCATAAAAGATGAAACATTGAATTGTATGAAAATATCCTTCAAAAGATGAAATATTGGATCACGAATCGAAAATCTAAGCTATGAAAGTTGTATATAGTTGCTAGGAATTAAATCTATGATCTAAGGATTGAAACAACGTTTAAACTAATGGAAATCGTCCTAAAATCGCCCCTAAGAAACCCTAAAACGTGTAAGTGATGAATATATATCATATGGGATCGAAAAAGAGGGTTTTTATAGGTTTTTGCCGCATCCCGACCACAAACGAGCGTTTGTGGCAAGGCAAACGCCCGTTTGCCTGACAAGCCAACTCTCTGTCCTCAGTAAATCAGCAATAACTTTTTGTGTAGAGCTCCGATTTGAACGATTCAAGATGAAATGGAAAGCTCGTTCAATTACCTACTTTCATGAAGATGACTTGGCCAAAAAATGCCTCCAAGATGGGTCAAAAAAAGATTAATGTTACAGGTACGGTGAATACTGCTGCCGGGGACTAGAGTTTGCATTGGCCAAACGCTAGTTTGTCTTGTACGAGTCGGGCCGAACCCATCCAAACGTGCGTTTGAGGTGATTTGGACGCTAGTTTGCCTGAAAACCCAACTTTCAGTACCAACGCTACTTCTATGAACGCCAGTTTGAGCTGGCCAAACGCTAGTTTGGGGTAGGCTTCAGTATTTTCATCATAACTTCACTTCTAGGGCTCCAAATGAGATGATTCAAAATGCGTTGGAAAGATGATTCAATGATCTACAAATTTAATCAAGACAACTCTTCCTGAAAGTGTCTCCAAGTGTGACCAAAATGCCCCTGAAGTGACTGGTTCAGATTTCGTCAATGATTCTTCACTCTTTTCTCCTCCTTGGCCCCAAATCTCGTTCTTTCTCGAGACTCTCTTCCTTATTCTCGACCTTATACATAAATATAAGCCTGAAAACAAAGACACGAACACCAAGGCATAATATACATTGACAGAAACGTAACGAAATCCACATAAAACACGAGTTTTTAGGACGAAAACGTCATTAGTCTCGAAGCATGCATATAAGTGAATATCGTTCATATACTACCCATAATAGCCCAAAATAACCATGAATAACTCGTAAAAGGAGGTAATCTCATATAAGAAATACACTACAATTTGACTCCCGTCAACTGCGCAGAATCCGGTGTTTCACGAACGCATGAAGCATATTGAGGCAGACTGTCGCTTTGTGCGTGATGCTATCACGGATGGATTGATTCTTCCTTCATATGTCCCTATGAAGCATCAGTTGGCAGATATCTTTATGAAGGCGCTGGGTCAGCAACATTTCGGGTTTTTGTTACACAAGTTGGGCGTTCGAGATCTTCACGCTCCGACTTGAGGGGGGTATTACGATATGGAAACTATTATGTGTTATGGAAAATATATTGATATTATTGTATTAAATTAGTAAGGGTAGATTGGGTATATTTTATAGATGTAGAAGCCCTGCCAGTAGCTATAAATTGTACTATGTGATTGAAATTGGAGGGGAAATAGATTGTACTAAGATCAAGCGCTTACAATTATTTATTAAACCAATTGGTGGTAGTAAATGCGCAACTTTTATTTCTTATACATTAAGAGTGTGGGCAATCTGTCCCAACACCCCCCCTCAAGTGTTGGCAATCTGTCCAACACTTGCACAATTTTCATTCAAGAGTGTGGGCAATCTATCCCAACAAGCAACAAATGATTAGAAAAATGAGCTTTAAACATAGCAGAAATCTGTGAACTAACCGAGCTGCCAACAAGCTTTAAATGGAGCAGTTTTTCAGCGTTTTAATGGCTGAAACAGAGCTGATTTGATGCAGAATTCGTGCAGACAATCAAGCAACATTTGAAGGGTTTTGTTAGAATTTTTGTAGTAAGTTGAATGGAGAAGGCTAGGATGATGAGTGTGAGATGGAAAAGAATTGATAAGTTGGAGAGATTGGAGAAATGAATTTGATTGTATTGATTGCTTGGTTCAAGTACATGGGGTAGTGCTATATATATAGTCTCCATATGATGGCTCAAGACCCTTATGGGGTTTTCTGGATATTTCTTAATTTTTAACAATCACTACTAGAACCTACATGTATCTAGTAGCTTCCGTTCTAGTATAGCAATATTTATCTAGACTCTTACATACAACTAGAAGCTTCTATTCTAGAAATGTGTAGCACCATTCAACACTCCTCCTTGGTACGCATTTCAGTGACACCAATCTTTTCTCGCAATAGCTCGAACTTGTCTCTTGGTAGTGCTTTTGTGAATATGTCGGCTAACTGTTCTTCACTCCTGCAATGCATGACCTCTATTTCTTTATTGGCCACAGCTTCTCTGATGAAGTGGTACTTGATTCTTATGTGCTTAGTCTTGTTGTGAAATACTGGGTTTTTCGCCATTGAAATTGCCGAATTCATCACACAAGAGATCAATGTTGCTTCATCTTGAGCCTCCCCCATGTCCTCAAGTATGCGTTTGAGCCATATAGCTTGGCATGTTGTCAATGCTGCTGCTACATATTCTGCTTCTATTGATAGTGCTATTGTGTCTTGCTTTTTTGTTGCCCAAGAGAATATTCCCGAGCCCAAAGTGTATGCATAGCCGATGTGCTTTTATCATCCGATGATCCCGCCCAATCGCTATCGATGTACCTAATCAATTTTGAGTCGTAAGTGGATCCATACCAAATGCCATAATCCTTTGTGCCTTGCGGATACCTTAGCACTCTTTTAGCTACTCAAGTGAACTTGACTTGGACATTGCATGAACCTTGAAAGATAACTTGTTGCAAACATAATGTCGGGCCGTGTAGTTGTTAGATAGAGTAAACTTCCAATGAGACGCCGATAGACCGTATAATCTGCCATTGGCGTGCCATCTTCACTCTTGAGTGCTTTGCTTTCAAGTGGAGTTGCAACACTCTTGCACCCTTTCATCTTGAACTTTTCAAGAAGACTATATGTATATTTCTTTTGGAAAATGAAAATCCCATTTTCTTTCTGGTTTACCTCGATTCCAAGGAAGTAGTGCATTAATCCCAAGTCTATCATTTCAAACATCTTCATCATGTCTTGTCTGAAACTCCTTATCATGTCCTTATTGTTTCCTGTAAAGATGAGATCATCAACGTATAAGGAAACCATAAGTCTGTCATTTGTATCTCGTGTCTTAATGTAAAGTGTAGGCTCGTTTTTGCTCCTCCTAAAACCTTGCATGATGAAGTAGTTATCAATTCTGTTATACCAAGCCCGTGGGGCTTGCTTGAGCCCGTATAAATCTTTCTTTAACTTTAGTACTTTGTCTTCTTCTCCTTTCATGATAAATCCTTGAGGCTGCTCCATGTAAATTTCTTCCTCAAGGTATCCATTGAGAAATGCTGATTTAACATCCAGCTAATGGATTTTCCATCCTTTTTGTGCAGACAGGGCAATTAATGCACGTATCGTATTTAATCGTGCAACAGGAGAAAATGTCTAATCCACTCCAAACTGTTGAGATTAGCCTTTGGCTACAAGCCTTGCTTTGTGTTTTTGGATGGTGCCATCAGGATTAAGCTTTGTTTTATAGACCCACTTAACACCGATGACC
This sequence comes from Gentiana macrophylla, assembly GCA_026214975.1. NCBI lineage: Eukaryota > Viridiplantae > Streptophyta > Magnoliopsida > Gentianales > Gentianaceae > Gentiana > Gentiana macrophylla. The sequence continues at coordinate 119,675,472 of CM047808.1, read as the reverse complement.
TCTTTGTCTGGAGATGGACTTACTAGCTCCCACGTTTCATTCTTGTTTATCATCTTAATTTCTTCTTCCATTGCTTTTCTCCAAACTTCTTCTTTGGAAGCTTCTTCATAACTTCCTGGTTCTATCAAGGTGAGATTGCATCTCTCGTATATCTCACTCAAGGATTTTGTTTTCCTTGGTGGCGTCTCTGGAGAAGAACTTTCATCTTGTGATGTTTCTTCAATGATAGCGTGAGCTGGTGATTCTGGTTGACGGTTGTCTTCTTCGTTGGTTCGTAGAAGTGGTGTCATATTAATAGTTTTCCTTTCAACTTCCTCGGTTTCCCAATTGAAGCTTGCATCCTCGTCAAATTCAACGTCTCGACTGACAATAAGCTTTCTTGTTCTTAAGCTATAGACACGGTAACCTTTTGATTGTGTACTATAGCCTAAAAATACCTTTCTCTGTCTTTTCATCCAGTTTGCTCCTTTTTCTCTTTTGGAATGTGAACATAACAGATGGAGCCAAAGACTCTAAGATGTTTTATTGATGGCTTTCGCCACTCTAGGCTTCAATGGTGTTTTGTCTTCAACGGCTTTGGTTGGACATCTGTTTAGCAAGTAGATCATGTATGCACTGCCTCTGCCCAAAATGTTTTCGGAAGGCCTTTCTCTATTAGCATAGCTCTTGTTGTCTCCATAACGGTTCTATTTTTGCGTTCCGATACACCATTTTGTTCTGAAGCGTATCCAACTGTCAATTGATGCTCCACGCCTTCATCTTCACAGAACTTGTTGAATTCTTTAGATGTGTATTCTTTGCCTCGATCACTTCTTATGGTCTTCATGTAGTGACCACTTTGTTTCTCGACATAGGCCTTATATTTTTTAAATATTTCATATACTTGCGATCTTTCACGCATGAAATAAACCTGTGTCATTCTGGTAAAATCATCAATAAGAGAATGAAGTACCTATTTTGTTCATGTGAAGGAGTGCGCATTGGGCCACAAACGTCCGTGTGCACCAATTCTAATGGCTCCTTCGCTCTCCAAGCTTTTCCGATAGGAAATGGTTGTCGATGTTGTTTCCCGAGCATGCATCCTTCGCAAACACGATCGGGTGCCTTTATAGTCGGAAGATCTTTCATCATGTTCTTCTGATGTAGTATTTTTAATCCATTGAAATTGAAGTGACCAAGCCTTCTGTGCCATAACCACGAGTCGTCAACTTGTGCCTTCATTGCTACATCTCTTGCATAACTCCTTTGGATCGGAAAACATCGTTTTTCCTTCATTTTTATTTTTGCAATTTGAAGGAATTTATCTTTCTTATCATATATTGTACAAGAATCTCCTTCAAAATGCAACGAGTATCCTTTCTCCATCATTTTCCCGACACTCAATAGATTTTGATCTATACTCGGGCCCAAGAGCACCTCATTTATGTATCTCTTGCCTTTATTTGTGTTGATGACAATAGTGCCTTTTTCCAATAGCCTCCATAAAGTCGTTGTTTCCTATCTTAATATATGTCTTGAATTTTTCAAGACGGCAAAATATGAATTCATCTTTTGTCATGTGATTGCTGCAACCACTGTCAAGATACCATGTATCTTTCTTTTCCTCTGTTGCTACTTGACAGGCACAGGAGAGATTGTCTTTGAAGTCATTTTCTTCAGAAAATTTAGCTTGATGATTCCTTTTTGATCGACATACCTTCTCGACGTGACCAAATTTCTTGCAATTTTTGCATTGTGGTTTTCCTTTAAACCAACAGTCTTTCTCCAAATGGCTTTTCCTCTTGCATATACCACAAGGGGAAAATGTTTTGTTTGGAGGCTCTGTATTTTTAGAACCTTCATTTGATCACCGATCATTTTGTTTAGATTTCTGTGACGGCATTTTCAACTTTGATTGAAAGGCATTTTCAGTTGTGCGTTCGTGACGCCTTTCCAATCTATGTTCATGAGCTCTAACGACCCCATCAATTCTGAAGCAGTCAATTTTTCCAAATCTTTTGACTGCTCAGTAGTTGTAATGATTGGATCATATTTTCCTGTACATGTAATTAATATTTTTTCCATAATTTTCTTTTTTGGGATGTCTTCTCCATTCGCCCTCAATTGATTTGCTAATGAATCTACTGTTTTATAGTAGTCTTTAGCATTCTCCGAATCTTTCATTTTTAAATTCTCAAAATTTCTCCTCAATGAATGAAGTTTTGAGACTCATGACCTTTTCATTGCCTTGAAACTCCTCTTGCAACTTATCCATCGCTTTAGTTGTCTTGCACTCATGATTCTTGAAACAATTCTTCACAAAGCTTAATCAAAGGGCTAATAATGCTTGAGCATCTTTCTCGCCGATTCTCCTTGAGTTCTTTCTTTTGTGCGGTAGATAAATTTGAGATGTCGCTGGGTATGCTAAATCCCTTACTTACGATATCCCATAAATCTTGAGCACAAAAGTAGGTTCTCATTTTAATGAACCAATAGTCGAAATTTTCACCCCGGAAAATTGGAACCGAATGGATGAGCGGAGTGTGTAATCTGCCATGATGTTGATTTCACTTGATTGTAGTTGTGTCGAAACCGAGCTCTGATACCACTTGTTAGAATTTTTGTAGTATGTTGCATGGAGAAGGCTAGGATGATGAGTGTGAGATGGAAAAGAATTGATAAGTTGGAGAGATTGGAGAAAGGAATTTGATTGTATTGATTGCTTGGTTCAAGTATACATGGGGTAGTGCTATATATATAATCTCCATATGATGGCTCAAGACCCTTATGGAGTTTTCTAGATATTTCTTAATTTTTAACAATCACTACTAGAACTCACATGTATCTAGTAGCTTCCATTCTAGTGTAGCAATATTTATCTGTACTCTTACATACAACTGTAAGCTTCTATTCTAGAAATGTGTAGCACCATTCAACGAGTTTGAAGTTTGCACATATATATGGGTGTGTTTATTGAGAGAAAATGGAGCAGTAAACAGAGCCATGTATTGAGTTGAAATCGAAGATGGAAACATGATGAAATTGGAACAGATTTTCAGGTTGTTCTTGAGCTGCTCGCTTTTGGAAAGTCTATGATTTAAAGTGTAGGATACAATTGTGAAGCTACTATATTATGGTGTTAATGAAGATGTTAAAGAGCTTCAATTTTGCTTGAAGAAAAACACATAAGCTAGGGGTTGCAAAGTAGCTTCAACGTTCACTACAACAAAAATAAGATATGGCGACATCAAAACACGCCTCAAAAAGTGAGATATGAAGGCGTTTGCTTCTAGTTGTGGCGTTTTTAAGTGTCGCATGTATCGATGTCTCTATAGCTGAAGGGTCCGAACAAGACACTTCAAAACGATCTAATATATGCACATTGCATACTTTTAAAAGCGCCTTAACAGATACCTAGTGGATGCATTAAAAAGCGTCCTAAAAGATGAACAGTGGATGCATTAGAAAGCGCCTCAATAGGTTACAGTAAATACATTTTGAACACGCCTTGTTATGTTTACTGATTGAGACATTTTGAACACGTCTTATTTTGTTTACAGATTGAGACATCCGTAAGTGCCTTATCGAAGTTACATTGGATACATTCAAAAGTGCCTTATCTCAAGGTTACATACATTGGATACATTGAGTAGCGCCAAGCGGGTTTTGGGTTGTCACATTTCAAAGCGCCCAACAGCCTCTTCATCCCACACTGCTGTGAAGTGACCTTACACCTCATGATGCCATACACGAAAATCACCCCATCAAGCCCTCGAAATCCAAAACAACCCCTAATTGTTAATTTGCAACTAAAAACATACATACAGACCAATCCAAAACAACCCCTAATTGTTTAATTGCACTAAATACATACATCTGAGACCAAGATAATGATTTGATCAAATCTTTATATGGTCAACCAACATGAATCAAACTGATTTATTCTATACAATCCAAACCAACGATGAGAAATTAATTGACTCCCAAAAACAAATAAACTCACAAATGAACATATAAGATTTCAAGTGAACCGAATATTATCAACCAATTAATAGACTCAAAGGCACAATCGACCGGAATCAAAACAATCGAGCATCCTGCGGCATTGGACTACTAAGTCGCACAAGAATCGTAAAACAAAAACAAAATTCAAAACTTGATAGATATGACAGAGACCGCAACAAGTATCGGCAATAAATATGACAGGCCCTTTAAAAGATACCACAACCAACTTACGATCAACATTTTATCCGGCATTACTGCTGAAAATCGACTTGCAATATTTATCCAAAGATTACCGTAGTTCAAAATTCTCGTATGGCGTATCATTAGGAAGTGCGAGAAAGAGTTGTATTAGCGCTTATTAAGGTGACTTCCATTTTGATGTTGTGTTAATTGTCTCATTCATCACAAGTTTCGAAACAACAAAATGCGTATTAGAAAAAAAAAAAAACAACTTGTAAAGCATCTTCGTTATTCGCCTCTAACATGTCTTTCTCGCAAACATGAGTTTTTCTAATCCCACACCATAATATCTCATTGATCCAAATTGAAATGCGAGCAAGCTTGGAACAACTCTTGAGAATATAAGAGCGAAGATACTTAAGAATATCTTGAAAAATATATCCTACTTCTTACTTTAAAGAAAGGGTAGACCATGTTGACATCATCCGCTAATACACAACCAATTAATGATTGAATAAGAATCCTTTCGACACCATCCTATTCCGAGGACTCACAGAAATACCGCGGTGGTGCCACAATCTATTAAATCGTACAACAATGTGTTGTACTACTTCAACAAGTCTACGCGTAAGATATCCAAAGATCCGAATGTTCAATGACAAATGGTATCCACAACCCCTTTACGGGCTCGTATTCGCTACACCAAAGAAACAAGCTAGTCGGTGAGCCGAGAGGATAGTTCTTCTCCGTGCTACCGGGCGATTTGGGATGTATATTCCTTACCGCTATGGGATAAAGCTTACCTCTTGTACCTACGTCCCGCAATCCTGCGGGTTTAAATGACGGTCGTATTTGGCCTTTCAAACATGACCTTCGTGAATGGGCATATCGGTACATAGAACCTGTGTACTCTTTCTTCGCTCGTAAACGGGTACAACAGAACATTAAAAAATGCAATAAACAGTTAATCTTTTGGATCATTTACGATTCTAGATGTCCACAACTACTCAAAACGATTGAACAAAACATAGAATTCTGAATTATGCAAAATTTTCGATAACTAGTGATGATGTGAAAGTTTTAACGGAAGCACAATGAAATAAGAAAAACTCTACATAACTAAAAGCAGTTGTGACTAGTGGATGACTAAAGCATACATAGTGACTGGAAATAATCAACGTACTTGAAAGACACTAATCAGTTTGGCTTCCTAATATAATTTGAGTGCTATGCTTCATCTCCTTCATAAAAGGCAGAACCAACAATTGATAAAAAGAAATGTTACCTAACATGGACCACAAACTCTAAAAGGCTAGGAATGGAAATGAAATGCAGTTGGTTCTGTGTAAAACAAGATGAATTCTTCATACTAGGGCTGCACCCAAGTCCTATGCGATCTGCATAACAGTGTCATAGGAGAAGAACAGGGTTCCACACAATCAGAGGAATGTTGGGACTGATGTTAGGTTAAAGCAGCAAAAGGGACTATCGGGTTACCTGAAAAAACTAAAAGTATCCCAGTCCATAATCTGTCCAGTAAAGCCATGCATCACCAAAGTGTCCAGGTCTCTCCTCCTATGGTCCAACATAAGAAGATTTCTAGAAAAGTATCATATTGGATATAATATAGCTACAGAAAAGAAAGGAAGAGAAGTAACTGGAAATTGATGAACAAATCTGACTTCACTAATTCAATGAGTTATATATCCATGTATTTATTTAAGCAAATGATTACTTCAAGCTTACTTCCAACTTACTAGACTTAAGCAGATGCAACTGCCAACTTCAAGCTCTGTGTGAAGAATATGAGTGAAGATGTGCCTCCATCGCACTAATTATCTGTGTGGATTGTTTAGTTAGAAACCCCTATCCAAAAATGAACCTTTTCTTTTAGAAAGGCAATGTTGACTTAGCTCCAACCTGCGAATACGTATACGACTTTGGTATATCATAGTGCAACTCTACATGTAAACGGTCATCACTTATATGTTCAAAGAAAAAGAAAAAAAGAAAGAGGGAAAAAAAGATTGGAACATTGTGAATCGAAATAAGAACATGAGGTGTCAAGTTTACCGTTTCACTAGTGAACTTTCTTGATGATGTCGCAAATTTACCACCAAACGACATATCCAACTCAATGCTTCCACCGGACTGATAATCTGCCAATAGTTTCCACACAAAATTACAAGCATCAAGGAAGTCCCTCCTCTTATAAAATGCAAATTGAAGCAAAAAGAACTGAAAATTCATGATTGAAAATGAAGCAGGTACCTAATTATGCTCTCTTTGGACACATCCCTTAATTTCTTTGGACCTTCATCAATCTTCTTTTCTGCTGCACATTCAAAAAGAAAGAGACTAACTTTACATGTTCTTATTGGGAGCCTTGTACATATAATTTTGACGAAAATTCGAAATATATACCTTTGGCTAAAAATAGTTTTTTTTGTATACCCTTATTTTTAAGTGTTATAAGCATAAACCTCAGTAGGACGGGCAATTTGACATTCAGGACGGGTTATTTTTCATTGAGGTCGGACTAAAATAACACGTCTTTAGTAAATTTTCTCACTCGGTCGTGCTAAAAAACCCGTCCTGATTGATTATTTATTTATTTATTTTTTTTTTTGCAACTGTCCGACATTAATTTTTATAATTAACTACGCTGTCAATTAAGATTTTTTGAGTTTATCAATTTAGCAAAAAAAAAAAACGTAATTCACAGAATCTGATTTCGTTTACAGTCACAGAATCGTAATTTACAAAATGGATTGCTTTTTACATGTCTCAGGTTGGATTTTATTTGAGGAATAAAAGTAGTTGGAGGGGCTGGAAGAACGCTGGTTTCTTGATTTCGTTTACAGAATCTGATCGACCGATACCAAATTAGGAATGGACGATAGAGGTAGGTTAGAATTTTGAGGAGAAAATTTGTGAAAAAAAAAAAACCTTTGATTCCAGAATCCGGATTGCCTTCCAGAGTCTAATCGAAAGTTCCTTAATTAGGATTTGAAATGGCTTTTGCTGAATCGTGAACAGTCCCCCAAAGCAGAGAAAAAGAATAGAAACCCTACGACTTTTCTCAACAAAAGAAGCTTAAGTTTTCCGTAATGTTGGAGGAATAAAAATCGTAATTCACAGAATCTGATTTCGTTTACAGTCACAGAATCGTAATTTACAAAATGGATTGCTTTTAAAAAAGATAAAAAAAATCCAGGATGGGTTTTTTTAGCACGACCGGATGAGAAATTTTATTGAGAACGTGTTATTTTAGTCCGACCTCAATGAAAAATAACCCATCTTCATGAAATTATACCACGTCCTGAATGCCAAATTACCCGTCCTAATGAGGGTTATGCTTGTAAGACTTAAAAATAGAGGTATACAAAAAAAACTATTTTTACCCAAAGGTATATATTTTCAATTCCCCCAATTTTGGAAGAAGTATTCTCTAGGCACTATAATTTGTGGGCACGATTCCATATAGGAACAATTAATTCTAGCAACAAAACCTTACTCTTAATTTTTTTTTAGAGCATGCTTTCCCTTAAGCTCGAAGGACATCTTAATTAATGCACCTATAAGAGCTTGCAAAATTACACTCTTTCCAATTCTGATAATACCATCTTCGTTTCATCTGCTTTGGTAACACTTGTAATGAGCTCCCCTCTTACAAGTGTGTAAAAACAATGAATTCAAATCTAGATTACCAAAACAAAGGCCTTCATTAATATATTCCAAATTAACGACCGAAAGATTACCGGGAGCTTACCTCGGAGGATAAAATGGAGGCTGTTGTCGGTCGTTAGCACTTAGCACACAGCCAAAAGTAATGGGTTACTCTATTGAGATATCACAAACCCCTGAGAGGCTTTCCATAACCATAAACATTTGGTATCCCAATACGAAAAAGAGGGCACCTCATTCAAATAACAAAAAACAGCAAATGAAATCAATAATGAAAAGGAGAAATCCCTACGAAAGCTTCCTTCTACCTTTAACCCACCAACATTTCATAAATTAATAATAGTTCTTATTATTCCAAGGAACAAAAGTTTGAATCATAGCAATTGTACACAGCATCTATATATGCGATTCAAATTGGAGAAGAAAAAAGCACTTGGTTTACCGGCTAAAAACATTTGCAGGTATATGATGATAAGGCAAATGATGGAGTTTTCCTTCTTCAGCATCATACTTCAGCACATACAAAAATTCGTATTCATCTGCTACATACCTGGACAACCCATATAGACAATTATATCCTGCAACTATTCACCTCAACATGCATCTATGAAGAAATTAATTAAAGCTCAAACACGTACTAGTTTCTCACCCTTATGGAGCTGAATTCAATCTTATGAATGGTGAAGACTGTTGGCTGCAATGATCTTGATTCTCAACCATGGAAATGAGCCCAAATACATCAACAAGAAATGCTACACACAATGCATTGTAAGCTTGAGTAAAACTCAATCTTTAATTTACTTTATGATAATGGGAGAGTATATATCCTAGTTGCTCAATTCAATTCTGAGAGAATTGAATGTGATATTTAGATTCAGATACATTTGTCCGAAGTGTACTTAACGATATATCTATGATGTGTTTGACCTTGTTGCTAAGTAGGAGCTTAATGTAAGAGAACAGAAGTGTTAATCTTGTGTCTCATTAATTAGTATGTGCAACAAGTGAGTTAGTTGTTTGTGCTTGATTTGATTATACTAGATTGTGAGTCTCATATCCACCTTAGAACGTACAACAGACAGATCGGTATGTCATGTGAAAGCTATGATATGTTGGTGAAGGATTCAATAATGTTCACACCAGGGTTCTTTTAAATAAGTTCACACCAGGGTTTTTGAAATAATGTTCACGCCAGGATTCGATTTCGTGACATCTGGTTTCGATACCATGTTAAAATCAAGCGCTTACCGTTCTACTAAAATCAATCGGTGTAAGTAAACGTGCTACTATATTTCTTTATATATTTAAGCGTGTGGGAATCTCTCCCAACTTACGGCATATTATTAGGTGGGTTCTATTGGCACCACGAAAATGTCACGGCACCGCGATCACTTTTGGCACTTATAAATCACTCTTGTCACCATATTGAATATTTTTATTATTTGCACAACACAAACGTCTGTGGAACTAACGCCCGTTTTCGGTACGAGTGTCACTAGAACTGACGTTTGTGTTCCATTTCAATGTCACTGACACTGATTTTACAGTTATAAATGTATCACAGGTGAAAACGTCAGACCCACTAACGTTTTGAGCGAACAAAAACGTCAGTGACTCTGACGCCCGTAACGTATTGCCAAAAAGTGATATGATGTGCCAAAAAGTAAATGAAAAATAATAAGAAAAATGATGCCAAGAGTAATTTGGTGGTGTCAATAGAACCCACCTAATATTATTATTTAATATTGTTATGTAAAGTAATGGGCAGATATGGTATTTGATATTTAGTAGGGTTTCTGAATTTGATGTATAGATATAGGGATCTGGTGATAGAAAAATACATTTTGAAAATATTCTTGTTTATCAAAATTTATATGGTATCAGAGCAATGTTTTGAAAACCAATAGGCTATGAAAGTTCAGCGAAAAATATTTATATGGCGGCATCTTACAACGTGCTAGGTAGTTAATCTAAATTGTCTAGGACTAGGTGTCCTTATGAAGCTTTTTTAATTGGAATGAACTTAGGTGATTAGATTTTAGGGGGAATGAGGGAGAAGGACAGAAATATTTCATCAATTGAGTAGAAGGACGCTTTTTAAAACTTTTGCATAAAGCGACAAAACTATTTATTCATTTATCGAAATTCACTTGTGTTCGAATTCATTTGCTTAAATTCAATTGACGAAATTCATTTGTCAAAATTCACTATTTTTCAAAATTCATCGTCGAAATTCACTATTTTTCGGGATTCATTTGTCGAAATTCACTGATTTCGGGATTCACTAGGAGATTCACCGATTTTCTGGATTCACTGTTTGTCATTCTCGCCTATATAAAATTATCGCATTGTCTTCTCCCTATAAAAAAATATGTAGTTGTCTTATTCTTAAAAATATTTCAGATTGTGTCGCTATCCCTAATTTTCCATAGATTTTAACTACGTAATAAACATATGTGATGAGTCTAAAAGCTAAAACGTTGTAATTCTTGGTGAGGCACATTTATGATTCACAGCATGAAATCATTTCTCATACGTAACGGACAATATTCGGGTTTTGGGGAATGTTCCATATCAAGAAGGAACTGCCGAGAATCAAAACAATAATCACCAGGGAGAAGCCCAACAATAATTCCTTGAATCTTAACCGCGCGTTCCGACTCTTATCCAGCGGACATTAAAAAAATTCATCTCATTGAATCCAATTCTAGTTAAAAAGGAGACCAAGAGATTCAACCGTTGACCATGAAAAGCTATCCCAACAGTATCATATGCTTGCAATGATTCTAAAAAACGAGAAATTCCAAGCGCAAAAGACAATTAAGAAGATTGAGATTCAATCAGAGCAAGGAAGATGAATCGAATACGAATTTAGACCAGCGATTTCTAAATCAGTCTTCAATCAACACAGGGAAACAATACTCGATCATAGGAAACACGCAGAAACGACGAACGATTGAAAAAAAAAAAAAAGAAACAGCCACCATGGCCTCGGCTTCGACACAGTTCGGTGAACAAAAATAGCCCACTATAGCAGCGCAAGCAGGGCTAAATAATTTGACCCCGAGACAGTGGCAAAGTATACTTGATATATTGAATCTAACCGGCGAGTTCTCGTGGATAATTGACACCGGTGCTACCCATCATGTAACAGGAATGTTGAATACTTTGGTAATGCCAAGGATATTGAGAGGTGCCCGGTGGGACTTCCGGATGGTAGAACGTCTCATGCTACTCATGAAGGCAATGTCACGTTGTCGGTGGGATTGAAGCTCAAAAATGTTTTATATGTGCCAACACTTAGTTATTGGATGAACAAAATTGTAACGTTCAACTCACTTACACATTGTGTGTGGGATTGAAGCTCAAAAATGTTTTATACGTGCCAACACTAAGTTATTGGATGAACAAAATTGTAACGTTCAACTCACTTACACATTGTGTGTTATGTAGGACCGAGCGACGAGAAGGCTGATTGGAGTGGGTGAACGCGTTGATGGACTTTTCTTTTTCCTGGGGTTCCACACGTCAAGGTTATGGCAATTGGTGGGAGTAATTCCATGGAACTATGGCACAAGCGGTTGGGACATCCATTGGAAAGAGTTTTTAAAAGTTATTAAATGGATTATTTTTAGGTGGTGCCTTGAGTGATTAGGTGGTGTGGAAAAGTAAATAAAAAATAATAAATTAAAGGAGTCATAAGATAGTATTTTCAATGATCTTTGATGAGAAAGTTTATCTATTTTTATTTATTTTTGAGTATTCTAAAAGTGAGAAAAATACATATTATAGTAATTATAAATCTTAATATTATCTTATATATGCAATATATATTTATTAACTATTACAACTAAATATAAAAATGACAGTAAGCAAAAATGAACATATATTTGCACTTTTGTTTGACTTTTGATGTCAAACTTATGAAAAGATTGTTGTTTCATGTTTTGTTACTCAACATGTTCACAATTGGGTTATTTTGTATTGGATAACCTAGTTTTGATACTTTATGGGTTGGTTTGTGATACATTATAATAACAAAAGCTTACATGTGTAAGCGGAAGGTTAACTGTCTAAAATATTCATTAACTATTATTTTTGCAATATTTATTAAATAATTAAAAAGGATTTGATTGATAATAAATTAGGGGTACAATACAGGAAAGAGTAATAAACGTTGCATTGGTAATGTAGAATGATTTATACTGTGAGACAAATATAAAGATGTAAGATGACTTATATTTTGGGACGGAGGGAGTGAATTTTTTTTTTATAATAATAATGTTACTTTTTAATATTTATATTAATTGCAATAAACGTTGTATTGGTAATATAGAATGATTTATACCGTGAGACAAATAAAAAGATGCAAGATGATTTATATTTTGGGACGGAGAGTGAATTTTTTTTATAATAAATATGTTACTTTTTAATATTCATATTAATTTTAGTATTCCGTATGGGAATATTATCAAAATAAACCTAACAGTGGCCGAATAGATTATAATTTGAACAAGATATTATATTATATATTTTTTTTTTGAAGAGAAACTTTTTTTATTAATCAAGATCCGCCAAACAAGTGTTCAAAACGTCACCCGGGGGCAAGGAGCCCTAAGATGTACGAGCAGATACAAATAAGTCATGTCTAGCTAAAAAATGCGCAGGGACATTTCCAATGCGTCGAATAAACGAAAAAGAAACAGCGTCAAAATTAGGTAAAAGAGCCAAACAGTCTTAAACTAAATAACCCTGAGCTGTAATGTCCACGCCTGGCAGCCGAAGCTTTGAAACGCACGCCAGACAATCGCTTTCAACCACAATTCGCCGAATCCCTAGCTGCACCGCCTCTTCTAAGGCTAGGGAGATAGGCTTAAGCTCTATGTACTCCACCGGATCACCTGGGTCAAAATGCTATGCAAATGAGTGGAGTATATTGCCATTTGAGTCCCTGAAAATCACTCCAATACCCGCTGTAGCCTCTGTTACTGATGCATCAACATTGCCCTTGACAACACCCGTCGGAGGCCTCACCCATTTTTCAGGTAGATGGGGCATCGACGCTTGGGTCCGATAGCTTATCATGGCCGCTACATACTCATCTGAGGCTGCCAGAGACCGCGTACATACCGCCGAGACATACACTGCCTGATTATCAAAGACTGCTGAGCAGCGCGCCTTCCAGATTCCCCACATGAGCCACACGAACTTTGCCGCGCCTCCGCTTGCTCCAAAGAACCTACTAAAAAACTCTACAAAAGTAGCGGAGTGGAGGCGCTGTAAAATCCCGCTAAATGGCGACACCCTCCAAATTCGAGCTGCCATCTCACATTCAAAAAACCCGTAGTGTTTCCAGAGTCTCCCCGCATGCCAAGCAAACACCATCCCCCACAATCTGCCACTGCAAGCCCTGGCCAATAGCAAGACAATCATGCAAATATCGCCACAAGAAGTGCTGAATACGTGGTTGGACCGCAAGCCTCCAACAGTCTCTCCAGATCTTACTTTGCACTGCTAAAGTGGACGGCCTTTCCACTGTCGATGGCTGATAGAGCGATAAGGCCAGATAATACCCTGACCGCACAGTGTATACGCCTCGATGATCATAATGCCAGATACGTCGATCGGATGTCCCCTAGGAGCCACTGTAGTCTCTAATATAGCATCCGCTTCCCAAGGCATAAATAATTGTCGAACCCAATGTGCATACCACGCTCTAGTGCCGGGAATAAAGAGAGCTGAAACAGTGGAATCCGCCGGAAGTTCATGCTCTGCGAAAGGTATACGGAACGAAGGTTGCCTAATAGTCCATGCATCAAGGAAAACATATACCGACTCCCCATCGCCCACTCTCCACCTTAGCCTATTGTATAGGAGATCCCGACCTTCCAGAATGCTACGCTACAAGTAAGATGGCCGAGCCCCAGAAGCAGCACCGCTGTGTCTTGTCATCCTCAAAGTACTTCGCATGTAGGACTTGTGCAGCAAGAGAGCCCGGACTGGTCATAATTCTCCACGATTGCTTCGCCAATAATGCCAGATCAAAACATTCCAAGTCACGGAATCCCAGGCCTCTCAGGTTTTTCGGTAGACAACAGGTCTCCCAATTCTTCCAATGAATTTTGTGCTTATTATCTGTATCTCCCCAAAAGAAACCCCGAATCAGTTGCTCAAGCTCCCGGATGAGGGTGGTGGGTAGCTTAAAGCACTGCATAATGTAAGTGGGGATGGCTTGAAGAGCTGACTTGATAAAAACCTCCTTCCCTGCCGGCGAAAGCAACTTATCCTTCCATCCTGCTAACTTTTTATGAATTTTATCTCGCAGAAAAGCAAATACCTGGCGCTTATTCCGCCCAATCATGAATGGTAGCCTCAAATATTTACCCATGCCATCTCCTAAGGGGATCTATAGCTGGTCTGAAACCATATCGCGCACCTCCTCAGAGACCTCCTTCGAGAAATATAGGCTTGATTTGTGAAAATTTATTGCTTGCCCCGAGAGGGCCCTATACCTGTCAAACAACTCGTCCAACACGCCCACCACTCCATCTAGTAACTCAAAGAAAACCATGCAGTCATCAGCAAAAAGTAGGTGAGATATAGTGATCGGTGTCACTCTGCCAAATTGAATCCCCCGCAATGCCCCGCGGTGTACATAGTATTAAGCAATGCCGTGAAACCCTCCGCACAAATGATAAAGATAAACGGCGACAAAGGATCCCCTTGGCGGATCCCCCGGGTTGGCCGTATTCTGCTGATGGGCTTCCTATTAATCAAGACACGATAGGAGACTATCGTCACACGCCGCATCACCACATCAATGAACTGTAAAGGAAATCCCGTACGCTTCATGACCCTCCAAAGCTATTGCCACTCCACCCTGTCAAATGCCTTAGCCATATCCAGATATTGAAAGAAACCTTACAATAGCCATTAGATAGATTATTTACTTCTTATTGTTCTTGTCTAATGATAAAATGAGATAATGATTAGTATTGTTGTTTTACTTTTACGACAATTATAAAATTAGCACTGCAATCAATTCTAGTCAATTGATTGCGGTCAAAAAGGGAAAATTAATATGGTCAATTGATGGTTAGCTTTTTATTCTCGCCTAATTATTAGTGTTGTTTTATTTTTACATTTGATGGTAAAAAAATAAAATTAATTCGTGGAGAAACATTTTTTTAAAAAACACTCAGGGACAAATATTTTTTAAGGAAAACATATTGGTTTTTTTAATATAGTTAATGATTTTGAAAAAATAGTATTTATGACAATTATTCAATCCCTTCTAGTTGGGAGAATCATCCTTGTATAGATGCTAACAAAGAGATGGTTGTTTACACTAACCACAATGGTACTCCCCATTACACTTTCCATTTATCTCATTTTCCGTTTCAAATTTACTTTTTCAACACCCTATAAAACAACCAACTTCAATAACACTCCCTACTCCCTACTCCCTCCGTTCCAATTTATCTGAGGCAGTTGCCAAAATAATTTGTTCCATATTATTTGAGGCAGTTACATTTCTCATTCAACATTAATGATACTTTTATTTGTTTTACTCTTATTTATTGTAATAGGATAGATAAAAAGCAATGTCACATTAATTATATCCAATGACTTTTTAGTCATTTCATTTTAAAGTCAATGCATTAAACCACTTTCTTAATGTGTGATTTTATCAACTGCCTCAGATAATTCGAAACGGAATCAGTATTACAATTCCTCAAAAATACTTTTCTTTCACATCACAACTAATTAATTTAACTATCAACACATTTTCCATCTTTTTTTATACAAAAATCGAAACGAAATATTTATACTAGTAAAATGAGATTTTAATGCCGCATCCTTGTCAAAAAAAAATGTCATATACGTTTAAACAACCAAATAGGGGATTATTAAATGTCATCTAATAAATGTCGTATCGTTTTTATTAGAGAAGGTCATTACCGAAGTTGTCAAGATTGAGTTTTGTGTAGTTAGAGAAGATGAGGATAAATATGTAGAAAGAAAAAAATAAATTGTGTGGCTAAAAATGATTACTATTCACCCCAACATTCCCTCAGGAATGCCCTAACTAAAATTGGAGATTGGAGGTAAGAAAGAAAGTCCACTTTAGAGAGTTCATCTTATATCAATTTAGAGGCCCCTAGTCTTAATATTGATTTCATTAAATTATCTCTACCAGTCAAAGTAGAGTAGTAGACCATAGAACTTGAAAGATAACCATAAACATAATGTTTAATTATAGTATAATTGATGACTAACAACTTACAAATATGACTTAACAAAAGATAGTAAATTTCAAGGTTCTCACCTGGCAATTTCTTTAGGAGTTTGCTCGCCCACCTTCTTCCTCCCAAAGTCAAATCTTTGGACTAGTCTTCTACATGACTACATCACACTCACTACTCAATCCCCCCACATGTCTATAATTTTGTTAATTAACTCAGTTGTTGGAAGAATGGGCAGCCAATTTAGCAAGAAAAATGGGCTGAACAGTCATCGGCCGGTGCTGGAGGACAACACTAATCACAAGACCCACAATTTACAAGCTGATTTGAGCTCCTATGAAGCTGCATGTCAGTCGGATCCACAGCTCCGGTCTTTCGATGCCCACCTTCAAAAACGAGCTAGCAAAGCTATAAATTCCGTCGCTTTAGGACTCGATGTCGGAGCCCTCTCCGTTGACTCCCTCCGGGATGTCACCGAGTGCTTACTTGAGATGAACCAGGAAGTGGTTAACATCATCTTTCAATCCAAGAAAGACATCTGGAAGAACCCAGAATTGTTCGATCTAGTTAATGATTACTTCGATATTAGCCTCAAAAGCTTGGATTTTTGTGCTTCTCTTGAAGCTTGTCTCAGGCGTGCACTTTACAGACAGTCCGTTATCCTTCTTACTCTTCAGCAATTCGATAAAGAAAATGCTGCTAATTCAGAGGGATCGAGTAATTTCTCGGAAACATTGAAGGGATTAAAGAATTTTAAAGATGCAGGTGACCCTTTTACCGCTGAGTTTTTCTCTTTGTTTCAAGCTGTTTATAAGCAGCAGGTAACAATGCTAGAGAAACTGCAATCAAAAAGGAAGAAGCTTGATAACAAATTGAAAACGGTTAAATCTTGGAAGAAAGTGACCAATGTAATATTCGTGGTGGCTTTTGTTTCAGTACTGATTTGCACGGTGGTGGCTGCAGCCGTCACAGCACCGCCTATCGTAACCGCCTTGGCAGCGGCGGCATCAGTACCACTAGGAACAGTGGGTAAATGGGTGAATTCTATTTGGTCAAAATGTGAAAATGATTTGAATGGCCAAAGGGATGTTATGTTTACAATGGAGCTTGGGAGTTATGTAGTGATAAAGGACTTGGAGAGTATTAGAGTGCTTGTGGAAAAGCTCCAGATTGAGATGGAAGCATTAGTGCAGAATTCTGAATTTGCTTTGAGAAATGATGATGCAGTGACGATTGCAGTTGAGGAGATAAGAAAGAAAGTTAACGGCTTCGTGAAAACGATTCAGGATTTGAGTGAACGTGCTGATAAGTGCAGTAGGGATATAAACAGGACAAGAACTATGATCTTGAGGAAGATTATTGATTATCCTAGCAGCAGTAGTAGCAGCAGTGGCAGAGGCTCAAACAATGGTAACATGCTGTTTTCTTGACCCTGTGTTAATGCTATGTTCTTTCAGCTTCTTTGTGCCAACACAAAAACTGATATTATTTTCTTGCACGTTTTTCGTGTAATGGGGAGGAGGGTGAGGGTGAGGGTGAGGGTGAGGGTGAGCAATACAATTTCCTTCAAACTTATATGTAACAGAACATCACAAATGGTTGTACATTACCTTTCAACAATAAATTGAGCTTCAAAAACAGCGGGCTGCTGCTGCGAGAAAAGTTTATTTCAAACTTGAGCTGTGGAAAATGGAACTGAAATCTGAATGCATCAGGACCTTCACAAGAGGATTTGGTAAGCCCAAATTAAATCAAAGTTGTTGCCATTATTAAGAGATCCTCAATCCTGTGCAAATACATATGCTCTGTTTTTTTTTTTTTCATTTCGACAACTGTAAAAGTAAAACGATTGTATTCTCTTCAATCATCAATATATATAAGGCCTAGCTATTGAGGCAAAATCTGGGCAGTATGGGGCTTTTGGAATGTCCACTTTGAACACAAAGCTCTAATTTCTCCAAACTTTTGGGCGACTACATTTATGGGATCATGTGCATCTCTGAGGCGTCACCATACGATCCATACCGTGTGCCAAAACATCTTTTTTTGCAAGCATACGAATTTGATAAAAACATATATCGTTTCATTCTTTATCAACTGCTTGAAACTAATAACGGAATCCTCCGATAAATCTTACCAATTTTTTTTGTGCTATAACAAGAATTTGAACAAGGGATTGTAACATAGGAAGTACATAACAAAGATTTTGTCTCCTTTTTCTTCCTTCAAAAATGAGGAAGCTACATATAACTATGTATACTTGGGAGAAGGGATCCGAGCATTTAGCCATTTACCATTATCCCCAAAACCTAGGTTGTGAGGTGAGGGAAGTCAATCTCTTAATATGGTGGGTGATACAATAGCAAGTGCCCAATGTGGGACAACTTTAACATTTCTATAGTTTGATTGTTCCAAAATACATCATACATTATTCATACAAGCAATCATACATGTCTAAATTGTGTTCTTACAAGCTACATTCCTCATGTAAGACATGAATGTGATCTTATCATCATCTAATCTTAAAATGTTATAAGTCTTAGTGGTATTAAATTATATATTATATATGTGATGTACTAATGCCATTGAAGTCTTTTAGACATGCGATTTTTGGCAGAAATTTCATGTTTAATTTACAAATGAGCCATTAATTAATGGCCATTGGTCAATTTACTCGGACGCCACACCTCAGTATAAATTTACGACTTTGTAGAGGTGAAATATGTTTTCAATCCTCCCGAGTCGAATTTTGTGCATAACTTCGACTTTGGAGGTGTTGAAAATGTATTTAAACCTCTACAAAGTCGAAATTTGCACTAGGTATGATCTTAGAGTAAATCGCGTGTGATGCCCATTAACAATGCTTCTTTACAAATATACATCATACAAGACTTCTACATTGATGATGAAGACATATATGAACGATGTACTTAAGTTATACAAAGATACAATACACATACAACATCTACTATGTTTTATAAAGGAAGTACATCCAGATCATTATTTTAATCAAGTTGGAATGGCCTCTAAACGGCTATATCCTCCACTCACAACTCCATATACATGAGGAATGGAGTGAGGTTTGGAATAACCATTGCTACGGAACAAATTTTCTGTTTTTACTTCAAAAAGAGCCGTTGCATTCAAATTTGAAGAACCAAACCAAGTGCCAAAGCTGCTAATCTACTTAAGGAAAGGAATGGGAGTGTAATGGGCAATTACCAACTGATCAAGAATGGATTGGAGCTGCATTTGCAAGCTAAACAAGCTGTTAGAAAAAACAATATGTCTTTTCTTCTCTACAACAGCTAGTAGATCAAAATGAAAATTGAAAACTATAAAAGGAGCATCTACAACATTGAGAATATGTTAGTCAAGCTTTTGCAAATTATCAAGCTCAATCCAACTCAAATCAAAGCTAAGCCCATGCTTCAATTTCAAAGACACAATCTCAGCTCTTCACTGTTTATAATGATCTGTTCTTGACTCAAACTGAACAAGAAAATATTTATTTCTTGATTGACTTTTCAATACAATAACACTATTTTGTTAGTGAGTTTACATTGTAGGATCCTAATCTATAAGAGATCAAACACTGACATAACACGGAGTCATCAGGCTGAGGGCCTTAGGCAGTTTACATGTCATATTTACAAGTGCTGATTGACTTGGAAGCAGTGGTCAAGTATTCAAGGAGAGACAGCATCAAAGAAGAGTCTCTGGTTGAAGGTCTTGGAGCAGTAGAGTGGTCAGCAGGTTGCAAGTGATTCAAGAAGGCGGTTGGTTATGTGCTTCTTACTATAAATGTGAGATGAGTTGTTCTATGTTGTTTCCCATGAAATCAATAGTGTTTGTGTATGTGCTGCACATATCAAATTTCAGCACACCTCAATTTTTCAGTGAATTTCTCAAATCCAAGGGATATCACCCCTTGGTAGTGGAGGTATCTCAAGTAGAGTGAACCATCATATATAGTTGTATTCACTACTTTCAGTACCTTACTTTGTGCATCTTGTTTGCTGCTCTTAATTGGTTATCTTGCTTGCATTGTTCTTAAAACCTAAAGTTTAACTATCTGAGAATAATTTAGCATTGTTGAATCAACTTGTATGCCTTCGTAACCTAATATGAACACTTGATCACATTGAATGTCACTGCATAATTTGTCTTGTTTATTTCAATGTGATCACAGCTAAAAACTTGCTCCAACTTTCTACTCTTTCTAGGACACCTAGTTAACAACCTTAACTGCAAGATAGGATTGTGACGATGCCTGAAATCGTCCAAGATGTTTTTGAGCATCGAAACTGCAAGGTAAGCCCTGAGAAGATGATCAACGGCTGAATCTGTAGAGAGTATGCCTGTAAAACGAAGAAATCGTTAGGGGTCCTGGAGTTCTATCTCTGGAGAAAAAACCCTCTAACGCTCAATTCAATATTTTACAATAAGATGGAATTTTCAGAAAGTAAGACTGTAAGTATAAATCATGTACCATGCAGAGAGGGAGATGATCTCTTTATATAGTGTACCTTGGTGAATTAGAGGGTCCAACCAGTGGTGATGGCGTGAATGAGTAGTTTGTCTGGTTGATGGTCGGCTGATGTGCAATGCATGTAGAGCAAGAAGTTGATTGTGGCAAATGATCTTCGAGATCCTTGAAACATCTTTAGATTTTAAACCCAAAGGGCTTGTGGGTAATGCTCTATCTTTGTCATAAATGGAGATGTGATGTAAACATCTCTCTTATTCCTCCCCAGGAGTCGATCTACCTCGTCTTGGGCAGCCTTTCGTAATCCTTGGTGAGAAGAGCTTTCATCTCCTTTTTCTAGCCTGCTATGTTTTATGCTAGAGACCTTTATTTCATCTCTTTCTAGTAGCTTCACTGCATCCGACCTTTTTTATGTTTTTGGGACCTCGTGTCTCTTCCTTTTTGCCTCGCTTCATCAATGAAGCAAACATCTCCGGCTTATCGCCCATCAACTGTTTGGCGATTACGAGCATTTGCTCTGCAGTTAGTTTGGCGGGACATCTGTGTTGCGTCCTGCAAAGTTGGTGCAGTCCCTACTTGTGGTGCGTTATCCCCTTCTGTTGCATGAACAGAGTGTGCTTGGCTAACTCATATATTCTTACCACCTTTGTTCTGTTTTGGAGGCATGTTTGGTTGTTGTTTTTCACAAACTTTTAAAACGACCGGTGTGTTTTCAAGCAATCCTTCTTGCGCCAAATGACGATACCGGATACCGACACCAAATAGTGTGGAAAATAACAGGCAATTGAACCTCTAGAGGATGATCCAACTAGCGATTCGGTGGATTTGTTGAGGAAAAATGGATGTGCTAGTACTGACTGTCTACGTACCCAAAAATGATGGGATAAAGCAGAACATAATTCTTTGATAATGAGGATCAGGGCCGGCCCTATAGTGAGGCCGGTGAGACCCGGGTCTTAAGCGCAGGTGTCGGGCTGGCTACTGCATACGTGTTTATTAAAAAAAAAAAATCATGTAGATTTAATTCGATCCAACCTAATATAATATGTTAATTTTTCTTTTGATAAAGACCCAATTTTTTTTTTACTCCAATCGATAAATGTCCCAATAAAAAAATTTACTTTGCCCAAAAAAAAATTAGACATACAAACAAGTTTTATTAATTTTTTTCATTTACGGATGTTAAAAACGCGAAAAGTGTTGGAAAAAATGTAGCACTTAGGATTTGACAGAGAATTAGAAACTCCAAGGCGCGTTAATAACGTTGTCTTTTAAGAGATGTTTCATCTCACACAATTTGTCACTAAGGGATCAAATGAAAATCTCTTTCAGGATACAATGGGAGTGTTTGATTCAAACAGTGACTTGTTTGAATCATTGAATCAAACCCGAGGACACTCAAAGTTTTTCTCGATGATGTTGTCAAACTTATGAATTTTAAATCAGATATCTTATGTTTTTTATAGGTTAAAGACTTCTATAAACGAATGGAAAGACGAAAGAGTAGGGTTGTCATTGTTCACCGGTGAAAGCGTGCAACCCTTACACGAAAGGGTAAGTACATATCAGTTCGAAAATGCATGTATCTGAAAATGCATATCCCGTTTCGTTGTGATAACATTAATTCGTACGGCAACTCGTATGCAAACGATAACTAAAATATTTATTTATGAAAAAATATCTAACAATAAGTATGTTTTAAAAATAAAAAATAAAAACTTCAACTAAGAGGCCAATTCAGGGATTTGGTCTTAAGCCCAAAAAAAACGAGGGTCGGCCCTGATAAGGATGATAATCCTTATATAGGTCTCCTACGCAGGGATGTGAACATTCTGTCATTGAAGTCGTGGTTAATGATAGAGAGTTGTTAAAAAGGCAGTCATGAAGCAATTAAGACCTTGGTGGCAATAATCATGAAGGAGTTATTGTGATTTAATGCCCGGTTAATGGAAAGTTATTGTGTGGTGAGGGAATTTGAGGTGAAGTGACGGGTGAAACGATCAGAACCACACAGTTTAAATATAGAATAAAGGTGTGTGGTATGACACACGGTGTCTCCACACCGTATGAAGACACCACACAATAACCTCCCCGGTTAATGGGGTGCCGGTAACCAAACATTCAATATTGATTGCCTTAAAAAAATTAGATATTTTGTGTCTTCATCATAAGGTAAAAAAGAATCAAATTGGTGAAACAATGAATGGATTTGGCAAGTAAAGTCGGTTTATTGGTTGAAGCTTCAGCAGTCAGAAGTCCCGCCAAGCCATGAATCCAGCAACTACTGATGGCTGCTCATCTCCACCCAACCCAACGCTTTCTTCTTCCACCAAGACATCCATTCACCACTCTTCTCTTCAAATTGACGATTGGAGTCTCTACATTTACCACCGTCTCGGCGTCGCCACCATTCGCAAAGACATTTTCTCGTATTTTTCAAGAATGTTCTCATCAAAGGGCTTTAGAACCAGGAAAACAAGCCCACGCCCGCATGCTTGTTACAGGATTCCGACCTACGATTTTTGTGTCCAATTGTTTGATTCAATTGTATGTAAAATGTTCAGACTTAATGTGTGCTACTAAGGTGTTTGATAAAATGTCTCAGCATGACACCATTTCCTGGAATGCCATGATATTTGCGTATTCAAATAGCGGGGATACTGAAAAGGCCTATTCTTTTTTAAAAGGGTGCCAGAAAAGGATGTGATTTCATGGAATTCCTTGATTTCTGGGTACTTGCAAAATGGAGATTTTTCTAAATCAATTCATGTTTTTAATGATATGAGAAAGGAGGGAGTGCCTTATGATAACACTACATTTGCTGTTGTTTTGAAGGCTTGCTCTGTCTTGGAAGATTATGATTCGGGCATTCAGGTTCACGGAGCTGTAGTCAAGGCAGGATTTGATTTTCATGTGATGACAGGTAGTGCACTAGTGGATATGTATGCAAAATGTAAGAAACTAAATCTTTGTCTGCAACTTTTCACCAACCTTCCTGAAAAGAATTGGGTTTCTTGGAGCGCTGTGATTGCTGGTTGCATTCAGAATGGTGAGCTTGTTACTGGACTGGAGTTGTTCAAGAAAATGCAGGAGGAGGGAGTCCAGGTAAACCAGTCTACTTACGCTAGCTGCTGGTCTTGTGCAGGGTTGTGTGAGCTAAGATTGGGATCTCAGCTACATGCCCATGCATTGAAGAATAATTTTGGGTACGACATAATCGTTGGAACTGCCTGTATGGATATGTATGGAAAATGTGGCATTCTATCCCATGCTAGAAAGCTTTTTGACTTGTTGCCACTCCGTAGTTTGCAGTCTCATAATGCTATCATTGTTGGCTATGCTCGATCTGAACGTGGATGTGAAGCTTTAGAAGTATTTATGCTTTTGTTGAAGTCTGGTCTTGGTTTTAATGAGATAAGCTTGTCAGGTGCTTTTAGTGCTTGTGCAGCGATCAAAGGGTTAATCGAGGGCACTCAAATACATGGGCTCGCTGTTAAAAGTCTATTTACTTCTGATGTTTGTGTAGCGAATGCCATTCTAGACATGTATGGAAAATGTGGATCTTTGGGGACGCTTTTTGTGCATTTGATGAAATGGAAATAAGAGATGCTGTCTCTGGAATGCAATTATTGCAGCTTGTGAGCAGAACAGCCAGGAAGAAACCATATCTCTATTCATATCAATGCTTCAATTCGGTATGGAACCTGATGAATTTACTTATGGCAGTATACTGAAAGCTTGTGCTAGTCAACAAGCTCTGAAACGTGGCATGGAAATTCATGGCTTGATCATTAAATCAGGATGGGGCTCAAATCATTTATTGGTAGTGCTGTCGTTGATATGTATTGCAAGTGTGAGAAGGTGGAAGAGGCAAAGAAGCTTCACGACAGAATGGAAGAACAAACAATTATTTCATGGAATGCAATCATTTATGGGTTTTCATTGCTTGAACAAAGCGAGGAAGCTCAAGAGTTCTTCTCAAAGATGTTAGCAATGGGAGTATCTCCTGATAATTTTACCTATGCAACCGTTCTTGATGCTTGTGCTAACCTGGCAACCGTTGCTCTTGGAAAGCAAATCCATGCGCAAATGATTAAGCAAGAGTTAATGGGAGACGCGTTCATAACTAGCACTCTTGTTGACATGTACTCCAAATGTGGAAGCTTGCAGGATGGTATATTGGTGTTTGAAAAATCACTAGGCCGGGACTTCGTGACATGGAATGCTATGCTCTGTGGCTATTCCCAGCATGGTCTTTGGGCGGAGGCTTTACAGGTTTTTGAACAAATGCAAGCGAAGGACGTAAAGCCTAATCATGCAACTTTTGTTGCTGTTCTTAGAGCTTGTGCACATATGGGGTTACCTGAGAAAGGGCTACACTATTTCACATCCATGCAGGTCGACTACGGTTTAATTCCTGGAATGGATCACTACTCATGTATGGTGGATATACTAGGTAGGTCCGGTAAAGTCATGGAAGCTTTTAATCTTATTCAAGAAATGCCGTTTGAGGCTGATGATGTGATTTGGAGAACCCTTTTAAATATCTGCAAAATACAAGGAAATGTAGAAATGGCAGAAAAAGCATGAATATTTGATGCAGCTGGACCTCAGGACTCCAGTTCCTGTGTCTTACTTGCAAACATCTATGCTGATGCTGGAATGTGGGAGGAGGCTTCTAGACTAAGAAAAGAGATGAAGCAAAAGAAGCTTAGAAAGGAGCCAGGTTGCAGCTGGATAGAGATCAAGTCTGAGATACATATGTTTCTTGTTGGTGACAAAGCTCATCCAAGATGCCAAGAGATATACGAAAAGCTACATGTCCTACTGGAAGAAATGAAGATGGATGATGATGCAGCATCCAACTGCATTAGCTAACAACCAGAAGCCGCTATCTTTTTAGGATTCTGTCCCGCTATTGCAGTATAACTGCTTTCAGTCTGGTCAACGGATATATAGGGGGTGGTGTAGTATATGAAAGCCATTTCACCCTTAAATGACCTTCAAGTAATTGAAGCAGTCCTTCTGCTCTCCGTCATAACTCATAAGGGCCTTCATATGCGTGCCATAAATTGATGGGGTTTGATTCAAGAAACCAGACACCTTAACAATAGGAATAGGAGCTCTTCTTCATACACGGAGCCATGGTTATATCCATCGCAGGACTTTATATATGATTGCTATAACTGAATTAATGAAAGATCTGATTCCATCAGTATGACTTGGTATACTGCTAAAAGGGATGCTTGAAGAAATCAGATTCATTTCAGGATCAACTCTATACACAGCAACGCCATTTTTTCTTTCTCGATATTATGTATTAAATATTTGAATTTTATCTTTTGAAGGATTTCACCCTGAAAGATACGCAAGGATTTTTCGTATTTGCAGGATTTGAAAATGAAGTGCATTTATTTGTGGAACATATATATTATAGAACAGGTTGCTGTATCTACATGAAACAACAGTGTCATTGTAACTGGTGCAATAAGGCAATTAGCCTTTTGGAAATTATTATCATTTCAGTCATGAGACTGCACTTTGTTGTTCTGTAGTAAACAAGGGCAGACAAGACAACAAAGGACAACTTTTGCTGCTTCATTCTGCACTTTTGTAGTTCATGATCAGTATAAAGGAGTATGACGACCTATTGAAGAACATGCAATTATAATAATGATTGTAATAAGCTAAACTTCCTGTTTCGTGGCCTTTTGATGTCAAGATACATGAAACTAAATAAAAGACGCAGCAGCAAGTTATGTGTTGTGTTGGAGGATACAAGATGGGTAAAAGAGCTTCTAAACACCAATGCATTTGCGAAAAGCGATTAATATTATGGACTTATTTGCGATATTTGAATTAAAACTAGACCTGCTGGCAATGTTATAACATTTTCTTAGAAGACAACGATTCCCAACGTCCCTTCGATCCCACGTAATACCATACTATTGTCAAACATTACACACCTTACAAATATGCTTGTTATCACTGGCACATATAAAACAAGAAAAAACAAAAGGAAATATGGGAGGGCAACCAATTGTAGATGCTAGCCAGGTAATTCCTAAATACTACAACTGGAAATTACAAGCCTTACATTTTTTGGACAATCACTACTACTGACTAAGAGGCCCGTGTGGCGTTCATCTTCAAAATCAATGGTGGCAAAATTTATATACAAATTCTTCATGTGTTACCAGTGTTGGTTACAAAAGGAACCAGCCTTCTGTAGTCTCTCCTCCTCCCAAGGGCACAGCTATCGAGAACCCGCCCTGAGCATTAACCGTGTGTTTTGCAGTGCCAACTCCTTGGTGGCGTGCTAGACCCACCACCAGCATTATTTGATTGCAGGGTCCCCTACACCAAGCCCTAATCCCATTGATAAAGGTAATGGACCGCTCCGGGCTTTAAATGATGTTTGTGAGGCAAGAATCTTCTCTTCTGTCCCGAAACTCCATTCTCAAACAAAGCTTGATCGTGAGAATGCGAACCCGGCATTGAGCTACAGCTCTGTAAGAGGGCTTCCAACACACTTAGTGCCTCCCAGCACAAAGTGCTCTCCACCAGTTGAGAAACAATTGCATACATGTGTGGACTTTGGGCTGCATCCATTGGAGTATGTTGAAGCAATGCTTTTAGAATAAGCAAAATAACTCGTTGATATTCGACTGGTCCTTTCTCCAGGAGCCGTAGAAGATGGCCAAAAGCCAAAGCTGAGTACTTGGGGAACCATTCATTACTCAATAAAGGTGATACACAAGCAAGAAGGTTGTCTATGCTCTTGATTTCACCACGGGAGTAAGCCATAAAAACAGTCCCTAGATCATCCAATGACTTCGCTCTACACCAGATCGCGATGTTAAGTGCAACTGAAGAAGCTTTTTGGGACTGTTGCTGAAAAAGAGTAACAGGGCTCACTGTATCCTGATTGAGATGTAAGCACAACCAAGGAAGTAAACCAGTGATAAGCATCAAAAGCCGTGTCTCTCCGTTTCCAAATATTGAATCACATGAAGGTACAGTGATCCGTGATAAAACCTCTATAGATACATCATGGCTAACTGTAGACAATAATCCTTTCAGAACAAGAGGCTGCACGCCTTCGAATGTGGGGACCTTACCGTTAGATGAGGGTGTTTCAGATGCAATCCTTGACTCCAGCCGCTGAAAACTGGTACTTTCCAAGGCACTTGCATCCAGTTCATCACGTGGCATGCTAGAGAGAAGCACGTTTTCAGTAGTCCTATCCATGAAGGATAAACGGTCAATCACCCTAGAGAAGAGCTCCAGAACCTGGCAATAGACGTGCACAAAATCTGTGTGCATCATGGCTACACACCCCCAGAATAGCTGGGGATAGAGTATTAGCTTTTCGGGTTCCATATTCTCTACCATCACCTGCAAAGTCAACAAGATTTCCATGATAAAGCCCAATACTACGGGTACTGGATTTATCAAACATCTGTGGAGGCAACGAAGCAGAGATACACAAGCATCATTTGTGACTCGAGGGCGCAAGGCACGGTATATCTGATGTGAACGACAGGCAAGGTGTCTTGATGTGCATTCCATAGCCCATTTTAGAGCCTCCGCTCCCCAGGTTTCACGAAGATCACCTTGAAAGAAGATGGCGTCCACCATGCTCTGAACAAGAGCAGACAAAAGAGCCGCACTTGGAAGCTCGGTCCTAGTAACAGTGGGGTCTTCATTTTCCCACATCATGCTACTTCTTTTTGACTGGACATATTTGATAAGGCTCACAACCTGCTGTTTATTTTCTCCATCGTTGTTTTCTACCTCATACAACTCCAAGTGGCGCCCGGCAAGGGAATACAGTAAATTAACAAGCAAGTGTTGACAATGCTCAAGTACAATATCCTCTGAACTATCCATTGAGACAAATGTGACATGAAAGAGCAAAGGCAAGTGCTCTCGAAAATCTTCGTCATTCTCATAAGCAATCTCAGCGAGTAATATTAGAGCTATATCAGCAGGAGTTAGTGAGTGCTGTTGATGTCCTTGCAAGGCAGATTGCAGCTCTTTTGGATTTACGCCATGCATTCCAACACCCGAATGTAAAACGTCTTCGATTCCAGAGTTCGGTGTATCGATCAGGTAGTCTCCACTGTCCCGAGATACATGTCGGCTCCGTAAGCTTCCTGTTGAACTACGAACCCCCATCAGTGGCCCTGACATATTTACAACTGCTGGAAGAAGTTGGCCTGACCGACCAGTAGATACGGGAACGATATTCAACTCAGGTGGCATAGAACTGAGTGGTCCTGAAGCACTTCTGCCTCCAGCAGCTGCTGTTCTCCAGCTCAAGCTTCCACTGGTGTTTCTTAGCGGACCATCAACTGAACCCCTGACCAACAACGGCGACATGTGTGGTTGGCTATCAACAACAGAAGCAATTTGAGTCACAGTGGGACCCTGTGAGAACTCCAACACACCGCTCCCATTGGCATCACCTTTACTAGCAGTGGGCCTAATGGGCTCCACAACATCTTCAAGCATTCGCTGGGACAACTGATAAACTAAATGATCAATAGTGCGCCAGGGGCAAATTCGAGCTAAATATAAGCTAACCCTCTTGGCAACTGAAAATACGTTGCAAATGCTCCGCTTATTTCAGCTGAAGCATTCGAATCACAATCTTCGATCCCTTTGTAATCAAGAAATCTAATACCGGACTTATGTTCCTAGGCTTACACGCTATTGTGCTCCACAGCTTTTCAATTTCATCAGGAAATTGATCGCCATGACGCCAAGTCACATAATATAGGCTTTTCAATAATCTTTCACTCCAACCTGAATCTTTAAGTTTCCAGAAGTTAAGATTTTCTATCCATGGAGCCATGCACGTAAGAACTTGATGCTGGGCAATAATATCAACTGCATCAAGTTGCCTTTGCATTATCTCTTCACAAAGAAGCTGGCTCAGTTCGGGATGATCTTTAGCAAGTTTGCATGACAGTTTGTATTGGAACTGTTGATATGAGTCAGGAAGGTTGCCAACCACAGCAGCTCTGTAGCTCCCTGAGCCTTCAGTGCCATCATCAGCCCATTCACGTAAAGAAAGAGTCTCAAGCATTTGAAGAGCATCATCACGGATTTGCCTCGATGGATCGACCACTTTATACAGTATTAGGCTCAACAATCTCTGTATTTCACATTTTGGTATCTCTTGGCGCATGTAGACCTCAGCCAGCACACTGAAGTAGCCATCAGCTATAGCAGCATCAGAATAATAGCACTGCACAGAAGATGGAAAAAGAATTAAATTAACTTTTTTTGGGGAAGAGGGGGAAGAGGGGGAAGGGGATTTTTTATTTTATTATTTTAAATTCCTTGTACTGTCACGAGAAAAAAAAAGGCTCAAAGATAAAATAATAAAAGTTCAAACAATCAACTTTTTTTGCAAGAAAGTTGGCCGACGATTACCAACTATAATAGTATAATGCATTTCTGAAATTGGACAAACTACAAAGGAAAGTTTCCATGCTCATTCCAGGTAATAAATAAGGCTTGTTGGTCAGATTAACATCACATACAGTAGATGTTACTTGCTAAAAAGGAATGACTCATGTGAATGGCAGAGTAAGAGATAATATCTTACCTGATCGATGCAGGCAGGAAACAAGTCCAAATTTGTGAGAAGAAGATTTTTAATGCCAGTTTCGCAAGGGAAATGCGAAGGTGCCCACCTCTATGCCTATCTCTACCTGTTGTTCCACGACCGCCTTCCGCATACCTTGAGTACGATGGAGTTCTGGGGTCAGCAGGTGAATATCCGAATGGGGCCCTCGGAGCAGGCTCAATAAACAGGCTATTAATCCAAGATATAACTCTCCCACTCATTTTTCTAGCATTATCATCAAAACAAGGGCCATACAGTAGTGAAGCCATTGCATTCATGGAGGCCCACTGGATCGCCTCAACCTGTTCATGCAACTCCTTATCAAATGAAAGTTTGTCGAAGGAGTCTTTCGACCGACTGTGCTGGTTAGTTTTGTACCGCTCAACTTCACGCCTGTAATCACTAATACCATCCTGATTCCATGTAGTACCAGTCTCGTCACTCCAAGAGAGCAGAATATCAAACAGTCGCTTTCTTGTTCTAACATCAAATTTTTCAGATTTAGAATCCACAAACTCTGGGGCCAGAGACCTTACCACAGAGGCAAGAGCAAAACGGAGGGGTTGCATCTCTTGAAAACTCTCAGGATTTGCAGCAAAAACCTGTTTTGTGGTTTCGTCGAGAAACTTCAAATAATGAAGGCGGAAAATCGGTTTACGGTTGAGCATACCAGGCCAGATATTCTCCGCAACAGTACGATATATATTTGCAATATGGATGCGAAGTTCTTCACGACGACTCTTTTGACTCTGCACCCATAGAAGTACAAAATTAATGGAATCTAAGGAGAGATCAGGAAACATTTCTCCAGATAGTCATGCAACATCAATATTCAATACAAGTGCAATAATAAAGCCATGTAAAAGCATCATTGTTGGCTTATAGACTGCTGCATTGAAAAGCAGAGCAGTCTAGCAGGTGTTTTGTGTAAGGAAGATGAAACCCATGGCCACCTTTTCTTCCAATGTTCCTTCTCTCAGAGGGCTTGGCTAGCCTTGCTGAGCGATCTGTTGGCTCAGCAGAAGTTACTGGTGTGGGAGGATACGGTGAGATGGCTGGGTGGACAGTTTCCAGAACAAATTTCAGAAGCAGGGCTTGTGGCAGGGTTTACTATTGTTATCTTATCTTACTTGGCAAAAAACCAGAGGGTGTTCCCGAATTATCATTGACCAAGTTACACTGTAACGAAAGAGGTGATGAAGAT
Source organism: Gentiana macrophylla (assembly GCA_026214975.1). Classification (NCBI taxonomy): domain Eukaryota; kingdom Viridiplantae; phylum Streptophyta; class Magnoliopsida; order Gentianales; family Gentianaceae; genus Gentiana; species Gentiana macrophylla. Next base: position 119,644,042 of record CM047808.1, on the reverse strand, counting down.
ATTGGGGTTATGCACGTCAAAGTGATGGGGCGTTTGTAGAGAAAGTGGTGATAAGGATCTTGAAGTTATATTCGTCGAAGTGGTGGGGAGTTGTTACGAGCAAGCCAAGTGAGAACATGGCAGTCCAGTGTAGTTATGATATGAACATTTTTTTTCTTGTTGTTAGCTTATGAATTCTGAGTTTGCGTACTCTTGGATCATGTAAACTTTGATCATATTTCAATAAAATTCTGGTTTAAAAAAAAATTGAATTAAAAAAAACAGTAATATTAGCTTAACCTCAAATGAAAATCTGTGGCTCACATTGCAGTAAATACTTTCGCCCCTAAATATTAGTTGTTTTAACCAAAAATTGTCCTTAATATTAGTCATTTTGCATTACCAAATTACCCCCGATTATTTATTCATTCAACTTTTTCAAACTTCACATTCATTGCATTAATGATAGTCAAGGGGCATTTTAGACTTTATTATCTCAAACTTACGACATTCAGCAATTTCCTTAACTTGTGTGAACCTCCAAAAAGAACAGAGGTAGTACAACATATCATAACCTTGGAAGTTGGAATAAGCACACAAAAAGCATAATAAAAAAGTTCTATTATAACTTCAACGATTAGCTTTTCAAAAAAAAAAAAAAAAACTTCATCGATTAGAATCTTTTAAACAAATCGATCCAGCAAACAGGCAGGCAAACCCTAAAGAGTCCATACCTTCCATTTTGGTTTCCCCTCCGTTTCAAGAGATACTTCGTCAATGAAGGAGGCAAGCTCACTAAACATAACTTCACAGATTTCCAGATGGGAATGGCCAAGAGCCATAGTTGCTGCATGCTGCAGACAAAAAATTAATAATAAAAACAAACCGATAAACAGGAAAATCAAATGCAGACGGATACATTTAGCCTTCTAATGAAACTTTCCTACGCCTGAACCAAGAAGAGATGCAGCACAACTACCCAAGACCATTCCATGTATACACTAGAGCATCTCAATCTCAATCTCAATCCACCAGAATTGTCTGGTGCACATAACCATGGCAAAGAAATAATACCCCCTCAAAAAACGAAAAAAGAATCACCAAAGTTATTGCGGAAACAGGAATGTTAGGCACTTATAGCTATTTAATACATCAGAAAATTTTCAAAGGATCTGCACATGCATGCATGTACAGAAAATAAAAGGGAAAGTGGTTAGTTTCCCTCCGCCCAGATAAATAGGATAAGGTTTCAGATCCTACTACAAGTGATGTAGAATAACAAATCATAAGACATGAAGCAACGCAGCCCTGATAATTGGTATTACTGACATAAATAACTTGGTAATAAATTAATTGTAATATAGGTTTCCATTAACATGGTATTCATAATATGAAGAAACTACTCCAAATTAGAGGATACTACTAGTAACAACCCCATCCATTCTTATCAAGTGAACGAAGATCAGAAAGCTCACAGCCAAAAATAAAGCCAACTACAAGAAATAGAAAGGAAAAAAATTACAAGCAGGTACATGCATATCAGTACACCCATAGAATAGTGTCACCAGCTCAAAACTCACGTATTTAAAGATCGGTAACACACTTTCGCCCACCTTTTCAGAAAATTTCCAGTGCCAAACCCGGCAACCACTCTCAAACCTCTATCTCCTGCCTACCACTGAATAAGACACATACTTTACTCAACTAAAACTTTATCTCACAAACGTGTAACCCTCTTTATCTAGTAATGTTGAATGCAACATGAAAGTCTTGACGATGAAAGCATACATCGGTTAATCACTAGAATTTCTTATTTAAGACGCCGTTTCTAGAACCAACACTATACCTGAATGCAGCAATAAGAGAAAAAAATCAATTGGCAAGTACTTACTTACTCGTGCAATTCGGAACCAGATTTTAATGAGGGGAAAATGAGGTGGAATAGTTCTTTTGTAGAAGCTGAACCACCACCTTCCCTGCTATCCGGTGGACATGAGCAACCAAACATTGCATACATTAACCACTGGTCAAGCTTGTTATCAGTATCCTGTGATGGATGGGCCTTTCCACCCAATTCTGCTGATGTAATGTGAGCAAGGCGCTGAATAACTTCTAACCTACAAAATAATGTTCAATCAAAAAGAAATTTTGTATTAAGTGGAAACTCAGCAAATTGAAGATCAGCAAATCTCTTTAATGAAAAACAATTGGAATTTTTTTCAAATGCTAGTCCACCCTCAACAAAGACTCTGTCCTTGTAAACAAGCTTTCCTTCCCTACAATTTATCCTTACAGGCATAGAAAAGGCTACCGTTGGTCACATACAGCTTAGACAGACAGGCAACACCAAATGATGTACGACAAATAAAATCAACCAGATTACATGTGACCAAACATTTGAAACTATCAGGCGGAAGCATTTGAGGAAACTATTGCGCCTTTGCCCTTTGTGGAGAAAAAAGAATTTCACAAAAAGGTTAGACATCTACCAAATAACCCAAGCATAGCCAAAAAAAATGCTTTTCCAACTTGACTTTCTTGAAATGTACAATATTACATCCACTCTCCATTTCAGCCCCATCAGTTACACGCCCAAGCACGGAAAAAAAAGGGACAGGAAGAAGAGGAGGAGTAGAGGGGAGGGGGGGGGGGGAAGAGGCACAGATGGAGGAGAAAGAGTAGTGCCCCACGACTATATGGAATCTCCCAACATCCACTTATTACGAAGTTGATTTTTTTCTCAAAATTTTCCCCCATCCATTTGGTTTATTGATTGTCTCAGAAAACAGGGAAAATATTTTAGACACAAAGAGAAAGTGTGTGCATAACCACGCCAGATCCAGATGCCCAGTGATATCTACTAACATACATGTGATTATGTTATCAATCAAGACCAAAAAAGACTCAAGGATTCATATCTTAAAATACTGCAGAACATGATACAACATATGAAAAGACGACCTCTGCAAAGGAGGCATCTGAATGAAGTGAGATGAATTAGGAATTTACTTTGCTTCCTGAACAGAACTTGGACAAAGTGCTGCGGCATACTTTACAAGTTCACTAAGGCAACGAGCCCATCTGTTTTTATCAGGGCTCTCAAATAGAATAGATTGGATAGTAGCGTCTGGAGGCACAGCCTCAGATTCCCTTCAAATCAAAGGGACGCCCAGAATCCCAATAGCAGCTCTGAACAATATCATCCTGTAACACATAATGAAATGATGGATTCAGAATATAGAACAAGAAATGAACCAAAATATATTCTTTTCAGTGAGAAATAACAACAAAGAGGAGAAGTTTGTCACCCCATTTTCTTCCAAAACATCAATGATAAATATTGGTTCAACTTCAATTTTCAATAAATAGTCAGGTCGATCATGTACTGAAGATTCTCGTACATCGTTCCATAGCATACGGACACATCGGAGTAACTCCAAGGCCGTGTGTCTTATCTATTATCCACAGAACTAAGAAATATAAGACCAACTGCATCTATCTCCGAAGCACGAAATTCAATAGATTCCTGAGGTTGATGAAAAGAAGACTTCTTCAGCCCAGCATTCCTTTGAAGGCGCTTCACATCCACGGCATCATGCTCAATCTGATCGTCAGAGAGGCATGCTCTCCAAAAACGCATGAGTTCCAAAAGGCGTCCAAGTGATGTTTGAATGAGAAGAGGAAACTCGTCTGGAAGAGCGCCAGTATAAAATTGCCATTCCTCTCATAACGGCAAAGCGGCGATGCGGAAGATATTTTACGATCCGATTGAGCACCTGTACAGCTTCCTCTCGGACACCAGGATCAATGCTGATGCCATGCTGAGGAATTATTTCAGTGATCTTATCACTTCGACCAACTTCTTCGATAAGATAAGGTATGCACTTCAGCACTGATCGGAAGAGATATCCCTGTGACTTTTCCTTCGTGGCGGCATCTGTGAAATCGAATTACAAGCTTTTTAAACAAAAAATCCATAACTCCGACTTACACAACACATTCTTTATCTTGTACTATTGTCACAGTAAATTAACCTAATATAGTGTCTGCCAATTTTTCGTTTCATCATGGCATCCATTTGGCCAATTATGAATACAGCATCTGATGAGGTAAAACTGAGACTTGTAATTGATTCTACAGTAAAGGCCTCTAATTTTGTTAGGGGTAATTGCCAGTGCTGGCCAGAGGGTAGGAGATTTTCCTGAATTGTAGAGGTCCCTCCAGTCTACTCAGGATTTGCCACTTAGAACTCAAAAGTTCAGTAGAGCAAGGTAAGTAGGTAAGTACGGCAAGAATGTTTGGAAGACAGGTTAGAGACAATAAAAAAAAATGCAAAGTAGGAGAGCAACAAGTCAGAGCTCTTCAGTAAAATAAGAAATCTGGCATAAGATTACTGAGAGCAAAACTTGATTACCAATTGTAGTCTTTGATGAAGTAAGTAGAGCCTGACTGTAGTTTCTATGGCAAGATCTTAGGACAGATTCAATAGCGGCCTTCACCTTTGGAACATAGTGTCCAACACCATGAACTGCCCAAGCATAAGAACATAATAGAACAATCAAACTTCACAGAACCATATTAAGACCCAATGCAACCAAAATAATACTACCTCCGCCCCAAAATATAAGGTCTTTTGGCATTTTGGTCTTGTCCCATAAAATAAGGCCTTCACAAATATCAATGGAGCATTTATTACATTATTTTTCTCTTACCCCTAATTTATTATCAATTCAACAACTTTTCATTAATTTGCAAACATTGCTTTAATGATAGTCAAAGGGTATTTTAGACTTTTGTCATTAAAATATGGTATTCTTCCACTTTCTTATACTGTGTGAAAACATTAAAAGGTCGTATTATTGAGACGGAGGTAGTAATAATAATAAATCATTTGCCATGCAACTCATCATTTACCATGTAGAATTTCCAGGCCAACATGTAGACTTGCAGGAGACATGACAATGGCAAACAAAGCACGAAGACCGATAACTTTTGCTTCACTACTTTCTTGCTTCAGCAATTCTAATATCATATGGTTCATAGCAAAATCAAGGTTATGTTCTGCAATTGTTACACAAAATTCCACAAGTTTATCATGTTGGATATCCTGTGTGAGCAAATTCTTCCTGACGATTGTCAGAAGTTGTGTGGTTACACTGTCCAGATAATCCCAGACACGATTAGTAGGCTGAGATTCACCATGAACACTCAAATAGAACCGCAAAACCCGGTGCAGACAATCTAAAGCCATGAACCTGTGGTTTTTGTCCTTCACGAGAAGGAAAATAACATCATTTGGAAGCAAGAAATATAAGCCTTGAATATTCTACAAAAACCACTGGAAAATGATATCTATCAGGAAACTAAAGGAAAAAACGTCTAGCAAGAGATGACCATAAAGGCAAACCTACCCTAAGATGTTTGTACAGTTGCTCCATGTGAGGACCGAAATTGCTAAGGAAAACTTTTGGATCACCGAGGCAAAGAAGAAGAGTCACCAAAGGATAACCAACCTGAAAAGGAAAATAGTGAAATGAGAAAGGCTTCCACATCTACATAACAAGCATTAGCAGCCAGATGGTAAAAACAAGCAAATCAAACAAATGCACTGGGATAGACAGGGAGAAAATGATCAAACAAGATGCTAGCTAAACTAGTAAATGGCTCATCTGTTCTGACACTACACTGAACTTTCCCAGTCCTCGCAACCCTATGATTCACACAAATGCACAACCTTTTGATGGCAACATGTAGTAAAACTCCAATAGCTTTAAGTTTTAACTACTTACAGATATATGTTTGCTCTGTTTATCCATCAATGCATGAGTTGGACCCTTATCCGTGCAACGGCTTCATACCAAAGGGTAAGTGCTGGGTCTACCCCTGAGGGAGGCCAGTTACCTTTACCGCCATCTGCGAGAGGTGCTAAAATATTTGAGAGCAGATTGCACAAAGCATGGTGGAGCTAAGCTTTTCGCCTATGAGGAGCACGATTAAGTGGATTAGCCTTTGCAACAAAGGAAGCGGATGCATTCAACCCACCCTCTGTCTTAACCTGAGAATAAAGATACCGTAAGTTTTGTGATTTCAGAGACTGATAGGATCACAGCTTGTACACTTACCCCAAGCTTCAGGTAACGCATGCCATTAATGATACTAAGTGTTTCACTTGAGCAACATTGGTGTCAATGCGCCGGGTATTGAGTTCCATGAAAAAGCGCTCAGTGATGGAACTAAATCTGTTCAGAGAAAAGGATGTTATCAAAACTAGAATAGTTTTAGTATTTACCCGTATGTCTTGAACCAGAGCAAATTTGACAAGTCAAGCACTAACATTAGTGCCTAAGCGTTAGAGGCACTGTCAGGTTCAAGCATCATAAAGATTTTGCAGTTGTACTTTCAGTTCAAGTAGTTCAGAGAGTGATAGACAAATGCCTGCTATATGCATGTAAACCTTCGCTACCTACATGCATGTGGAGTTAAATCTGGCAAGAGGAACAAAGCAAGTCGACTCAAGCAAATACAGAACAAAGGGGCACCCAGAGCATTAAAACATTCTGCAGGAACTGGAGAGGGATCGAGCATTAAACCTTTGCCACCTATATAAGAGGGTATTTTGTGACACAAAGACATGACCTCCAGTAAAATGGCAACAGCTTTTACACTTGCACCAAGGAACTCCTCCAACTCGAAGGACAAATTATTAAGAAAACGTAAATCACGAACAAGATAAAAAATAAGCAGCTCAAGTTACTCAACTTCAGAATAGTCATCTGAAACATATCATTATGTACCCCAATGAACACCAGATAAACTACATGGTGCCTTTTTAATGGAGGGCCATAACTTTAAACTTTTGTTTCTTTTTGGGTCCTAAACTCCATGATCAATCAAGTTTCAGGCAGAGCTTTAGGCAGATGTCAATGCTACATCTGACACATTATTCCCTAAAAAACATCAGAACTGAGACAAATTTCTTGCAGCTAAGAATATTCTAAGCAGATGGTGATTGTGACTTACAATGAACGAATATTTGAATTGTAAACAAAAAACAAAAGGGAAAAGAGCAATCATTTCCACTTGTTAGACTAACATCCAATAGTTTTTTTTTAAAATATTTTTATTTTTTAAGGAGTAGGTTCGTTTGGCCAACTAATATGCAGATACTTGTAAGCAATTTGTGTATAAATAGTTGCTAGTGATGCTTACAGAAAGCTCTAGATCGGAACATATTTCCTGTAATTTAAAGAAATAAGTACTCCTTCCATTCCTTCTTAATCGATGCAGTTGCCAAAAATATTTGTTCCTGATGCAGTTTCATTTTCACAGCAACTTTAGTATCTTTTTTCCCACTCTTCCCTTATTTATCACAAGGTGAGAGATTAAAAAGAAAACTGCATTAATTATATTCAAGGATTTTTTGGCCATGTCATTGTTAAAGTCGAAAGATTAACTCGCTTCCTTTATATGTGTGATTTTGGAAACTACATCAGTTAAATACAAGCAGAGGGAGTAATTATGTTAGTACAAATAGATGATATTTAAGGTTAGAACAGTCAGATTTATTCTGCATGGAGGAGGGGGGAGGAGGCTGAAAATAAGAATGCGATGAAGATAAAGCATGAAGGATTATGACAGTGGGGGAAAGCCCGTATCACATACCCAAAAATATCGATAAAATAAGCATGAAGACTCCTACCAAGGAAAAAAGCAAACACAAACATACTGAAAGCATATAAATCTTTTATGCACCTGATAAAAGTGTTTATCAAACTTGAAAGCGACAAATGAGAACACATATGCATGAATTGGTTAACTAGGAAACACAGGTATAGGCTAACCAAATTAGCAAAACAGTAACTTAGACAAGTTAAATTCTGAAGCATTAGCAAACTTGCAAACTCTAACAGGAACAGACAGTGCTTTCCCTCACGATGACATGAGGAGGGTTTGACTTGACATATCAAGTCCATCAGTCACTGTTCAATCTACAGATGCAAATATCAAGACAAATTTGACAAACAACTGAAGCTGAGACTATAATTGGCACAATAGCTTCAAGTGTACAAATTCAAGCTTAAAGCTCAAATTTTGGAACCCCAGATAAAGCGAAAATAATAAATGAAAATCAATCTATAATCTAGAACAACAATAAAAAAATGTAGCATGGTCCATCATTAACAAAAATTCTAAATGCGATACTGACATAAGGTACCCCCACCTTACTTGATTACCTGATTCGAGACAAAGCACCAAGGAGCTGTGCTACTAAGTCCAAAGAAGGCCCCTCAGATCAACTAATGAGGATATTCAATCTGGCTCACAACCCTGCAATTGTAACTCTAGTTAACTATGCACAAACAAAGTAGTTTATACTTGACTACGAATTTAAAATGCCCATTATTATCATCATATGATGAATACAGGCGACTAATGAGAGCATTTTCTTAGATCTAACCGTAACAATGCCATTCAACATCCAAACAGAATCATAAGAAGCAATTACCTTTACCATCTCATTTCCGGAAACAGTTTAAGTTTGACTTTGCAGACTGCATATTAGTTAACCAGACAATTATTTTGTAATTGTTTAACTTTGCCATTCAGCCTAGACTCATTAAAGCTCAATTCCACGTCAAAAATACGAGCTTGAATTCAAATTTGGAGAAAAAATTGGCTCGTGGAATCAAAAGAGCTGAGCTCAAACATTTGTAAGTTTCACGTGTGATCTTGCGAGCCAGCTCGTTACTTACATACTATGTGTAATGTTTTGGTACTCTAACATGCTCTAGAAGGGTTTTTATAAAATGAGAGAACAAAATATTAAGGACAACTGATGCATTCATTAAATTAAAATTTAATTAATGATGATGGAAAACTTTAATCGAATTAGAGCCATGATTGAATCATGATGAACTCTCAAGCCTTATTTTTAAGCTCAAGCCTGTACCAAGAATGCTCAAGCTTGAATTTAAACCAAGAAAAAATTGCTTGATTCAGACTTGTATATACTCCTAATGAAGATTTTAACTAAGGTTATCAAACGGCAAGGGGAGCTCCTTCTACGCAAGAGAGAAAAGGGACTACATGACAAAGGAATCAAAGAGACATGAATTGGCCCCTTCCATTCTCAAGTACACGTGAAGATAGAGAAATCCTGTTTGAAAAACCGTTGGCATTGTTTGATCTCTGTTGATCTATATGCAAGTATAAGTTTCACTAGCTTAAGCTTCCTATCCTACCACCTATTCCTTTGTTGACTCAGGCTCTTTGTATAAGGCCTACACATGAGGAAGCAAGTTAATGTGTGTTGCCTTTAAATACTCCCTCCGTCCCTAATTTAAGTCATTTCGACACAATTTCTTTCCTCCTTAATCTAAGTCGTTTTACAATACCAAGAGAGCATTTACAAATCTTCTTCCTCATCTTACCCCTAATTTAAATCCATCCAACCACTTCTCTATACTTTACAACTATTGCATTAATGATAGTCAAAGGGTGTGTTAGGCTTTATAGTGAAAAACAAATACTTTATTAATCCAAGTGAAAACTCTAAAATGGCTTACATTTAGGGACGGAGGGAGTATCAAAATTGCTCACCTCCAATGACTTCAACTTGCAGAAAAGATGGTAAACAAAGAATGTCTATATTTCTCACCTGTAACATCTCCCCACTTGTAAATCTAGGTTTACTTTTGCAGCTGTGTGCTAGGATAAGTAGAGCAAGACCAATTTTATACTGAAATTTTAGCAGAATCGCACAAAGGTTTTCATCGTGTATTTCCCAGGCACATAAAAGTTCTCCCAGAAACCCTCAACGCCTGTAACAAAGAACTTAAGAAAATTTAATTATTTACTCAAACAGGAGTATGAACATATTGCATGATAAACTTTATATAGCAAATTCAGCATTGAATGTGCTTGTCATTAGCTTCACCTGTCTGCATTTATCAGCCAGTCGAATACAAAATTTTTCAAGCCCAATCCATAACATTTCTGCAACAAGGACAAATGCATTAGAATCATACAGGAGATAAATCAACTCAACCGCAATCCACCACCAAAACATAAAAATACGGTCCAATGACTAGATAGAAGTACCTGTAAGTCCCTCCTGTGGGCAACACTCCACAAAAGCGAATACATGCTGAGCAGAAAATGCATTCCACAGCTAGCTGAAAAATCAAGCTCGAGGTTAGAGGATACAAAGGTGGATACATGCAAGCATACACTATCAAATATTGTCTTTCTGCATGCAAGTGTTGAATTGATTTCAAATTTAACCATCCCTTCAGCAGTTCCCACCAAGGGTTACCAAGAACTGTTTTGCGTTTTTCCTTTCCCCCTATTTCCCATACGTATATCCGGGGTGCAGGGAGAAACATAAATCTGCCGGGAGATTTCCCTACTCACATGCTCAACCCAGTGTACCATAGCAAACAAAAAATTGCAAAGAGCTTCACTCAACTATCACAAAATTGACATTAGCTACAGGTAGGTATCAGAAAGGTAGCCCAATCCACAGAAGCATCCTCCTCATGTGGGATATGAGGAAAGTTAAGGTCAGTCTAGACTTATATAAGCAACCTTGCAAGAGTGCCTATAAGAGGTCAAATTATATACCTTAGGCCATACGGCAACGACTCTGGCAACTATGCCAAGGCTACATTTTCTCCAACAAGTACCAAAATGAAAACCTCCGAAGTGGTGTATTTTGGGTTAGCAAGTTGAAAGAAGATAAGGATCAGCACAAAATCATTGGCGTAAAACAAGGATTATAACCTTGCATGCAAACATAAAACCAGGTTATGCAACAGCATATTCATTTTTTTTCATGCACGCCTAGACCGTATATAAGAAGAAGCGAACCTTTCTCTGAAATGTTGAAGCATCATTTGCACCTTTGGGTGATTCACTGCTGAAGCAATCAGAATATTAAATAATGAAAGTAATAATCTAGGGATATTTCTGCAGAATGAGTTTGAACTGTTAAAGAAAAAACATATAAGGATGTAAATACTCCAAATATCACGAAATTGTGTGGGCCTAGCTAACATATCAAGAGAAATCCATATGACTAGCTTAGGCATGCATTGACAAAAAAAAAGAACAAAAAAAAAAAAAAAAAAAAAAATTGTGAAGATACCTCTCTCTCCACCTGCAAAGAGCTTCCAAGAGAGCACAGGTGTATGTCGCACGTGCGACCATAGCCAAAGAATCCAACACTTGCTCATAAGCAGGGTCTGATGGCCTAAGGTATTGACCATCCTGCAACTCCCCAACCATAACAAATAAGAGACCGGAGAAAATAATGAAGACCACACTCTTCAAAGAAATGTTGGCCTATCTTCCAAGGCACAGGAAATGAAAAAGTGAAAAGGTTGAATGTTATCAGAGATGCATTGGCCATATCTCTGATTGACAAGTGTAGATGCAATACTGCTTAGCTAAGAAAAGTTCAGTGCAAAGCTTGGTAGTAAATGAAGGGGGAAAAAGTTCTTAGTTCGTGGGTATTTCCCTCAATCTTCCACTCTTAAAAAACAAGTAAAGACAGATGCCCACACTCGACTGGTTATCCCATCAATATCTATGACCATTTTGCTACCCTACCGAATAATTGCTCCAGATAAACCTGAATAGTTTGGTTTGTTGTAAATCATACCCTCCTAGTGAAGCAAATTAATTTAGAAAAATAATTCAAACCAAATCCGGATCAACAACAAATACTAAATATATGAAATTGGATAACTTTCTTGGCAACATGGACTGGTTTATGTCACGCTAATTCAGAGGCAGTATGCATAAATAAGTGAAACTAATAGTAATTAATAACTTGAATCCATTAATTCATCGCGTACAACTATGACTAATGCTATTACAAGGACAGGAGATCATACTTGTGCTTGGCAGTTTCAATGCGACGCCTAGCAAGCGGAAGGAATCTCTGCAGCAGGGCATCAACAATCAGCTTCATAGCACTCCCGCCTTCATATCCAACGCTTTAATTAAACACTCCAATTTCCGTAACCTCAGAGCATCATGTGCAGCTCCAAATCTAAGTAATAATTTAATGCACCAACTGCACTAAGATTTCTCCACGCAAGTGAATTCAGGAAGTATAACAATCTCACATAATGTACACGAAATTAGGTTTGAAGAAATCAGGAACGCTTCATGACTAGAAGAAGCGTTTGTGGCGACAAAACCTAGCTCTGTTCTGATTCTTCCTCTTCTTCCATTTACGAATTGCCAAAATTTCTTCGGGGAAGAATATAGTGCAAATTTGCTTAATACATTGTCTCTGTTGAATGGAGATATTATTCCTCCCTCTCTTCTGACTGTGTATTCGCTGTCAGGAGTCCTGGGCAAGAGGGGAACGGTTCGACCAAATTAAAACCGGCTGGTTAGTTTAACAAGACAGACATTTAATAGCAACTAACTAAAATGTATATTTATAGTGGGTTAGAACCGCATATGTCTTTTACTTTTTTCTGAAAAAAAAATTCAAGTAGTAAAAGACATATATGGTTTCTTTTACTTGAGTTACCTATGTTATGACATTGAATTATACATATTCTATAATG
>CM047808.1:119429195-119631379 GCA_026214975.1 Gentiana macrophylla | reverse complement strand
TTGAACTATTTTGTCATTTTGATCTTCTTTGGATGTTGCAAGTATTGTTTTGCTTTTGGGATTGTCGCCTTGTAACCAATGTGCTACTCGTGTGTTAAATTTTTATATGTTGAACTTGATAGTGTTAGGTGTGATGCCGAAAGACAATTTTGTAATTGTTTTATTTAATAAATGAAATGATATTATTATTCATATTTATTATTCTCATAATCACCGATGTGACAATAGTATTTACACTACAAAAACCCTAAAGTATATCGTTTATGTAATCACTTAACTTTCGGTGTATGGTATATACGGGAGGATTGAGTTAGTGAAGATGTACTTAAAATACAATTAGCCCGTAGTGAAGTTAATCGAGAGTATCGGGTCTCTCCTTTAACGTGCTATTAATGCGCCTGAACACAATAGGTGTGATTGTCTTATCGGACTTTCGGTTAAGAGAACCTAATGGGGCATTTATATATGATAGATATATCATATAGAAATTTGGACCGATTTGATTAGAGTTCACGATATAATCCCGTAATCGAGAAGTCTTATCGAATCAATGGATGATCATATTTATGGATATATCTTAATCCGAGGTGATCACGATCCAAGCTGCTTGAATCGGTATGAGGTTTGACTTGATGGTTAAGGATTACACCGAGTCTGTGATCCGAATTACCCCATCTTGGCATTGTCTTTGGATTGAGTGAGTAGTCCGTGGTTATCACAGATACGGAATCCATTCCTTCCATTTCCGGAAGTAGATAGACGATCCCTTATTTGTTAATCCTAGAAAGCGATCGATCGCGAGTTCATACTAATCGATTAGCTACCGGTGAGTTGTATGAATTAATTGATCACTAGGGGTTAATGGTAAATAAGGATAAGAGGTTCTAAAAGGGTTAGCGGTAACTTCCCAATTTAGAATGAGCGATCACATGGAGGATTAATCCATATGTAATGATTATATCAATGGGCGCTTATTATTATTCTCGTGAGAAGATAAATATAATCTCATAATCGGAGGAGTGCAGTCATGGGATTATGGTGGCATATTCCTGTGATTGATTTATCGAATATAATTATTATGTTCATAAGATAATTATTTATTTGATTTATCGGAGCCGCTAATTATTAGTCCATGGTCCCCGACGTGCCTCCAAATATAGCATAACTATTCTCGGACGTCGAATCCTAATAATATTAATTTAGTTCTAGTTGGACTTTATTAAAACGATATGTGAATTAATTGTTTAGTGAACTATTAAATTAGTTGTGCTAAATAATTAAATATGTGGAAAAGACATTTTCCATAATCTTGGCCCAATTATTGTGTTATGGCAAAATTAATATTGACTAGGTCAATAAGTGCAAATTTCGCCTTTATTATTATTATGGAACAAGAAATTATTTTCTTGTGTATTAATAAACATATGCATAAAATATTTATTGGATAAATATTTATGGAAAGAAATAAAGATAAATATTATTCTAGATTTGTTCTAGAATATTATGGGATTATCTTTTATTTATTGGATTATTTATTTGCAAAATAAAAATCCTTGGAGGTTAAGTTTTACTCTCCTATATAAAGAGAGTTCTCCCAAGCCTTACAACACACATAATTTCGACTATCAACTCTTAGAGAGGAGATAGAAAATTTGGCCAAGAGGGTTGAGGAAAAATCTTGGAGGTTTTTCCGGGTAGCATATCGGAGGGGTTCGAGTCGAGGATTTCCTTCCACCGGGAGTTGCTTGGATCACACGTCACGGAAGATCGTGGTGCTCTTCACATCTTCTTGCAATCTTTTCTTTGCGGTTCTTCAACTTGGATTTTGAGATCCAAGAGGTATGATCTACAACCCCTTGTAGATATAGATCTAGTTATTTTATTACGTGTATTTTATAGATCTAGATCCTTAAATCGCTCACATTGCGGATGATATTCTTGTTGGAAAGGTGTCTAAACCCAATCGGGTCGGACCGGATCCGACCGGTCGGGTCATTTCTGATCTATTTAGTTCATGTAATAACTTTATTATGATTAATAAAAGCACTTATGTTATTATATATTGTTTGTCTTCATATTATTTGTTGTATATATATAGTAACGTCCCTAGTATCGATCTCATGATAGAGAAACCATGATAGTGATCATGGTTGATGAGATCTCTAATCACTATAACAAGGTTGGTACTTAAATGTCTCTAGTCTTACATATTATCAAATGGGACATTGATAGTATAAGCGGACTAAGCACGTATTGGATGTCTTCTATCTTTTAGAAGGTAGGGATAGATCTCGTCATCGAAGTGTAGGGACACTTGGGTATGCGTGGACGTGTATTAGAGAATGCGACGTTAGGTGACCCCACTTACATTAAGTGTCACACTATGTGGCGGTTGTGTAATTATCCTTTGACCGGAGTCTTCATGGCATCACGGTGTGGATTGTCATGCTTTGACACTATTGAGATTTCTCCACAACCACGGGGCGATCATGCGGTAGTGATTGGGTATGATATTGAAGCACGCGGAGTATACATGATTGGTCGTCCGGGAATCGCGTATCCTATGATTGGGATTGAATATCGAAATGGCCTTCTTATAAGGAATGTCAAGCTCTCGAGAATCTTTGCAAAGTGGGAGTAAATGTGTTATTCGAGAGAGCATGATATCCAGATTATAAGATACGATCGTCAATGTATTGACACTCGAGATACGATCGTATGGATATTATTATAGCGATAGGATTGTAAGTTACACGGTGGCGCTTCACATGAAAGGTAGTAGTCATTGCTTTTGACTCTTCCGATAACTGGGGGGTCATGTGTGTGTTGCTAGACGCTATCCCGTGATCGTTAGGTATGAAGGGCATTTTGGTAAATTGCACTTTGTGTCTACGACCAACATATTCGGAAGCCTATCGGGTCACACACATATGAACATCGAGTCGGATTAAAATGCGGTTATAGATGATAACCAAATAAGGAAAGTTTATCTACAGACTATAAAGGTTATAGTGGTAAATTAATATGGTGGTATTTATTTATTATGAATAAATAAAATACAAGATATTAATTATATACATAAATTAGATTAATTAAAGAATATTCGGAAGCCAATTAATTGGCATATGGGCGCCACTTTTGAGTGTACAAGATACACTTGGATTGTGCACTTTAATTAATAAGATTACCATAATATTAATATGAGATATTAATTGATTTTGAAAAAATAGATTTATGGTAATAAGATAATTATAATCAATATAAGATATTGGCAAAATAAATTATAATTAAAGAGATAAATCAATCTAGAAGATTTTCTTTATTTTATTGGAAAAGGTTTTCTTCTCCTCCACACTCAATTTGGGGCGCCACCTCCTCTATAAAAGGAAGTGGGTGTCAAGCTCTTTTGTACAACATAATTGCAAGAGTTCATAATTCTTGTGTAAAATGAGAGCTTTCCATAGTGAGTTTGTGAGGGAGAAAAGGTCGATCTAGCGACCGGAGTTTTTCCGATAGCAATCAAGGAGGATTCCGCGAGGGGTTCGTGTGGATTAGCGATAGAGGCCGGACGCGTGGGACGGCTTGCGATTGAACTACTCTCCGTTGGCGGTCAAAGCGACGATCTTGTAGATCATCTAAGGTATAACCGTCAAACTACTTAACGTGTTTATTGCATTAAACGAAGAACGATCTAAAAGGAAATCAAATTTTAAATTCATTTGCGTTAAACTAGTGATTTCTAACGGTGGTATCGAGAGACGGACTTGAGCTTAAGCAATAAGCATAATTTAAATGCGTAGTATTTAATCGATAGATGCAAGATTTAAATCACGAAACGTTAAAACAAAAAAAAAAAAAAATAGGGTTCTTGGGGTCGGCCGATCATGGTGGCGCCCCTCCCTCTCTCGGGCGGCGGCGGCGGGCGGTAGCCCTAGTGGTTGCCGTCCGTCGGCTATCCTCTTCCAATGGGGAGATCAACCCTTTTCGTTTGTGATATTTTATTGTGCATAGATATCTCGTTTGTTTAGTTGTGTCATATGGCCAACCAATGGTTCAAATAGTTTGGACCATTGGGAAACCATATGGGACATTGGCCTTTCCAAATTTTGATTTGGAATAGGCCAGCCCCTTCCAAATATTTGATTTGGAATAGGCTGGCTTCAAGCCACTTCCAAAATTTTGATTTTGGAAAGTGGCTGGCCTAAACCAAAATTATTTGGCCTTTCCAAATATTTGATTTGGGATAAGCCTCAGCCCTTCCAAATATTTGATTTGGAATAGGCTAGCGCTGTGCCACTTTCAAAATTTTGATTTTGGAAAGTGGCTGTGCCTGATCAAAATAATTTGGCCTTTCCAAATATTTGATTTGGAGTAGGCCTAGGCCCTTTCCAAATATTTGATTTGGAATAGGCCTAGGCCTAGGCCACTTCCAAAATTTTGATTTTGGAAAGTGGCCAGGCCTAAGCTAAATTTAGTATTGGAAATGAAACAAATAGGAGACTTTATAATTTTAATTTTATTTTGAATAGTTCAAATTTAATTAAAATTGAAATCGATTTAAAATTAAATGTTAATTTTAATTTTCGGTTAAGTCATATAATTAATTAAAAGTTATTTAATTATTTGACGTGATAAAATAAAGACGCATGAGTAGTAGTAGTTAAAATTAGAATTTAATCTTTTTCATAAGATAAAATTGTATGGATTAGATGTGTAGATATAATGTGATTATATGGACCCGATTGATCATGATTTCAACCCAATAGGATAGATGGGAATGTTTTCTTTATGTTGGTTTTTGAAAAATTGTCCTAGGCCGTTATGAAGAACGTGACCTAGTTTACTTTTTTGCATTTATCCCATTCTCGAGTCCCCCCGTGTGCGGCGGGTGTAATTAAATATTATGTAACAAGAATGGAGCAAGAAGTTCAAGACCAAGGAGAAATAAAGAACCCATTTGGCATCAAAGAATAAAGATCCTATTGGCGGTTGCAGATACCCTTAGTTTGTGACCAGCGGTTTCAATCGGTTTGTATTGAAACCGCACCTAGGAAAAAAGTCCATGATCATACCGGTTATTTTATGCGCGGAATGTTGTGTATGTTTTACTTTATATGATATCGTAGTAATATGCACATAGTAGATGAGACCATAATTAAACCAAATTAATTAAGTGAATTAATTTAAAATTATTCCCACACCAAAAATCGAGCCAAAATTGTCTCCCAATATTATAATGACGGTGAAGAGCCTTTGTTCGGATCCAACTGATCGGCCCACGTCGGGAGTTGACTACCACGGTATATCGTCATTATCGAGATATGATCGTTACGAGATCTCATGAATATTTGGGTTACGACTCGACTAAGAATCTTGCGGTGATTGGCCCACGTCAGGACCGTCTGATTTTAGAGACAAGGGGTGGCTATCACATAGAGATGTGAATTGTCAAAGAGTTGACTAGTCAACCAATGGAAATCGAATAAGATTCGATCGGTAAATAGTACCCACCTTCGAAATTGACCCGGTCGATCGGCCCACGTCGGGATCGAGTCAACTAGATAGGATTCCATCCACTAAAGAATTAATTAAATTCTTGAAAGCCAATAGGGAATAGTTGGCTAGTGGGAGTAAAAACCTTATAAATTTCTTAGTGCAAATTTAGGTTTTTATACATGAGCTTTTACTTATTCTATCTTTTATTTATTGTTGTAGAAAATGTCAAACAAATTGAACCTTCGTTTTATCATCGATAACAAGCTTGACGAAACTAATTTTCTCGATTGGGAAAGAAACCTCAAAATCGTTTTGAGGCACGAGAAGATTGGCTATGTCTTGGGCGAGGCCCTACCGGAAAAGCCGAGAGGTTCGGCCTGCAGATGTTGTCGAAGTACAACAAGCACTGCTCATTACGCAAGATCGATGCTACATGTATCATGCTTGCTTCTATGACACTGAGCTCGCAGAAGCGAGATGAGTCCATGGACGCCTACTCTATTATGGTCCACTGAAGGAGCTTTATGCTTCTCGGTCTCGTGACCGAGAGGTACGAGGTCTCAAGGCCCTGTTTAGTTGTAAGATGGCATCTGGGACTCTTTGTGGGGTCACACGTGCTTAAAATGATCGGGTACATAGAGAGGCTTGGGAAGTGGGCCACAAGTTGGAGCGAGTTGAGTATTGACTTGATTCTCGCAATCTCTACCGACTCATTCTCGCAGGTTTGTGATGAACTATCACATGAACAAGATAGATTGCTCCTAGCGGAGTTATTGAACATGTTGAAAGCTCGCCAAGGCACTTTGTAGGGAAGGGAAAGCAAGTGTTCTTTGGTCACTTCAAGCAAGGGCAAGGCAAAAGCCAGAAAAAAGTCCAAGAAGGCGAAGGCGCACCTAAGCCAACGCCTAAGATAGCAAAAGACAAATCCAAGGATGCTTGCTTCCATTGCGGTGAGACCGGACATTGGAGGAGAAAGCGCAAGGGCTTCTTGAGTACCAAGAAGAAGCATTACGATGCTTCGACCAGGTATATTTATGATTGAGATCAACATTACTTCTTCTAAGTCTAACCACTTTGGGTATTAGATCATCTGGTTGTGGTTCTCATATTTGTACGAATATGCAGGCACTAAGAAGAGCTAGAGATCTGAGGAAAGGAGAGGTGGACCTCACGCGTTGGAAATGGAGCAAGTGTTCTTTGCCGCTGGCCGTAGGAGTTTATTTTCTTTCATTGCCCGAGTGGGCTAGTACTAGAACTCAATAATCGTTATTTTGTTCCTGCTTTCTTTACGAAGAGCATTATTTCTATTTCTCGCATTAGATGTTGATGGATTTTCTTTTACGTTTGAGAATAAATGTTGTTCTTTTCACGTGATGGAATCTTTTATGGTCTTGGCATACTTAGCAATGGTCTTTACATATTAGATATGAATGTTGACGTACTTAATATAAATAACAAGAAAGCCAAAACAAATGACTTGAATGAATCCTACTTATGGCATTGTAGACTTGGCCATATAAATAAGAATCGCATATCCAAACTCCATAAAGATGGAATGTTGGATCAATTCGATTCTGAATCATTTGATACATGCGAAGCTTGTTTACTTGGCAAGATGACAAAGTCACCTTTTTTAGTGGCAAAAGGATAAGATCCAATGAATTGCTTGAGCTTATACATACTGATGTGTGTGGCCCAATGTCAATTCAAGCCAAAGGAGGATACTCTTATTTTATCACTTTCACTGATGACCATTCTCGCTATGGTTATATATACTTAATGAAGTATAAATCTGAAGCCTTCGAAAAGTTCAAAGAATTCAGAAGTGAAGTGGAGAAACAACTAGGTAAGGAAATCAAAACACTTCGATCCGATCGAGGCGGAGAATACCTAGATGGAGAGTTTCAAGATTATTTGAAGGAGAATGGGATTCTACCTGAATGGACTCCTCCCGGAACGCCACAGATGAATGGCGTGTGCGAGAGGAGGAACCGCACCTTGTTAGACATGGTGCGATCCATGATGAGCTATGCAGCTTCTTCCAAAATCGTTTTGGGGTATGCTCACAGAAACCGCATCCTATACATCGAACCGAGTTCCATCAAAGACGGTTGATTCTACACCATACGAGGTATGGGCCAAGAAGAAACCAAATCGCATATCTTAAACCTGGGGTTGTCCGACTTATGTGAAGCGGATGATGCCCGACAAATTAGAGGCCGATCCGACAAATGTCTGCATTTGTGGGATATCCTAGAGAAACTAGAGGATACCAATTTTACCACCCCGAGGAACAAAAGGTGTTTGTTGCCGGGGATCGCCACTTTCTCGGAGAAAGAGTTTATTACGGATAGGGTCGGTGGGAGTAAGATTGATCTTGAAGAAATTCGAGAACCACTTACGGATAATAATCCGTTGATGGAAGTAGAGGAGACACCACATACAAATGTGGCGCCACCTCTACCGTAGACACAATAACACCTCGAAGATCCACGAGGAGCGCCGTGGACCCGATAGGTACATCTGGCGTGTATCTCATGGAAGATGAGGACCCTAGAACTTATGAGGAGGTGCTATTAAGGCACGACAAAGAGAAATGGCTTGAGGCCATGAATTACGAGATGGAATCCATGAAGGACAACCAAGTTTGGAACTTAGTTGATCCGCTTTGAGGGAATAGTTCCCATAGGGTGTAAATGGGTCTTTAAGAGAAAGACCGACATGGACGGTAACGTGACCACCTACAAGGCTAGGTTGGTGGCAAAAGGTTATAAGCAAAGACAAGGAGTTGACTATGATGAAACCTTCTCTTTGTTGCCATGTTAAAATCCATTAGAATTTTGCTTGCTATTGCAAAAGATACCATGATTACGAAATCTCGCAGATGGATGTGAAAACAGCTTTCCTTAACGGGAACTCGTGCGAGGAAGTGTATATGACACAACTGAGGTTTCACAACCAATGACGCTGAGGATGGTGTGTAAACCGCAAAGATCCATTTATGGATTAAAGCAAGCTTCGGAGTTGGAATCTTCGCTTTGATGAGATAATCAAACAGTTTGATTTCATCAAGAACGAAGATGAGCCCTGTGTTTACAAGAAGGTTAGTGGGAGTGCCATTGTGTTCCTAGTGCTTTATGTGGATGACATAACGCTCATGGGGAATGATGTGCCTATGTTACAATCAGTCAAAGCTTGGTTATCCAAGAACTTCTCTATGAAGGACTTGGGTGAGGCAAATTATATTCGGGAATAAAGATCTATAGAGATAGATCTAAAAGGTTGCTTGGTCCATCACAATCCACCTACATAGACAAGATCTTGAAGAGATTCAGCATGGAGCGACCCAAGAAAGGGTTGTTGCCCATGTCACATGGGGTCTACTGTCAAGGAATGAGTCCTAAGACAGAGGAGGAAAGGGCACAAATGAGTAAAGTCCCTTATGCTTCGGCAATCGGGTCTATCATGTATGCCATGTTATGCACAAGACCGCACGCCTCGTACCTCTTAGTATGACTAGTAGGTACCACCCAATCCAGGTGATGGTCACCTGGATTGTTGTCAAGAATATCCTTAAGTACTTGAGACGTACTAGGGATATGTTCCTGGTTTTCGGAATGATGATTTAGTATTACGAGGTTACACGGATGCCGCCTCCAAACCGACAAGGATGACTTTAAGTCACAACTGGATTTGTTTTCACGCTAACGGCGGAGCAAAGTGGTGGAAGAGTTCCAAGCGGGGAGACTACCGCAGATTCTACAACGGAAGCCGAATACATAGCGACCTCGGAGGCGGCAAAGGAAGCGATTTGGATGAAGAAGTTCATTATCGAACTTGGTGTGGTTTCTTCCATTGAAGGTCCAGTGCCTCTGTCATTGTGATAATAATGGAGGCGATATCTCACCAAAGGAACCAAGGTCTCATCGGAAGTCCAAACATGTGCACTGGCGCTATCACTTGATTAGAGAGATAGTAGATAGAGGAGATGTAAAGATAGAGAAAGTCCACACGGATGATAACATAGGCGATCCGTTAACCAAGGCATTGTCTCAAGCTAAGCATGAGAAACATGTTCACTTGCGGGCTTAGGCATATGGGTGATTGGCTTTAGGCCAAGTGGGAGATTGTTGGAAAGGTGTCCTAAACCCAATCGGGTCGGACCGGATCCGACCGGTCGGGTCATTTGACGCCTATTTAGTTCATGTAATAACTTTATTATGATTAATAAAAGCACTTATGTTATTATATATTGTTTGTCTTCATATTATTTGTTGTATATATATAGTAACGCCCCTAGTATCGATCTGTGATAGAGAAACCATGATAGTGATCATGGTTGATGAGATCTCTAATCACTATAACAAGGTTGGTACTTAAATGTCTCTAGTCTTACATATTATCAAATGGGACATTGATAGTATAAGCGGACTAGCACGTATTGGATGTCTTCTATCTTTTAGAAGGTAGGGATAGATCTCGCTTCTATCGAAGTGTAGGGACACTTGACCGTGCGTGGACGTGTATTAGAGAATGCGACGTTAGATCGACCCACTTACATTAAGTGTCACACTATGTGGCGGTTGTGTAATTATCCTTTTGACCGAGTCTTCATGGCATCACGGTGTGGATTGTCATGCTTTGACACTATTGAGATTTCTCCTAACCACGGGCGATCATGCGGTAGTGATTGGGTATGATATTGAAGCATGCGGAGTATACATGATTGGTCGTCCGGGAATCGCGTATCCTATGATTGGGATTGAATATCCGAAATGGCCTTCTTATAAGGAATGTCTAGCTCTCGAGAATCTTTGCAAAGTGGGAGTAAATGTGTTATTCCGAGAGAGCATGATATCCAGATTATAAGATACGATCGTCAATGTATTGACACTCGAGATACGATCGTATGGATATTATTATAGCGATAGGATTGTAAGTTACACGGTAACTGCTTCACATGAAAGGTAGTAGTCATTGCTTTTGACTCTTCCGATAATTGGGGGTCACGGTGTGTTGCTAGACGCTATCCCGTGATCGTTAGGTATGAAGGGCATTTTGGTAAATTGCACTTTGTGTCTACGGCCAACATATTCGGAAGCCTATCGGGTCACACACATATGAACATCGAGTCGGATTAAAATGCGGTTATAGATGATAACCAAATAAGGAAAGTTTATCTCTAGACTATAAAGGTTATAGTGGTAAATTAATATGGTGGTATTTATTTATTATGAATAAATAAAATACAAGATATTAATTATATACATAAATTAGATTAATTAAAGAATATTCCGAAGCCAATTAATTGGCATATGGGCGCCACTTTTGAGTGTACAAGATACACTTGGATTGTGCACTTTAATTAATAAGATTACCATAATATTAATATGAGATATTAATTGATTTTGAAAAAATAGATTTATGGTAATAAGATAATTATAATCAATATAAGATATTGGCAAAATAAATTATAATTAAAGAGATAAATCAATCTAGAAGATTTTCTTTATTTTATTGGAAAAAGGTTTTCTTCTCCTCCACACTCAATTTGGGGCGCCACCTCCTCTATAAAAGGAAGTGGGTGTCAAGCTCTTTTGTACAACATAATTGCAAGAGTTCATAATTCTTGTGTAAAATAGAGAGCTTTCCATAGTGAGTTTGTGAGGGGAGAAAAGGTCCGGTCTAGCAGCCGGAGTTTTTCCGATAGCAATCCAAGGAGGATTCCGGCGAGGGGTTCGTGTGGATTAGCGATAGAGGCCGGACGCGTGGGCGGCTGCGCGATTGAACTACTCTCCGTTGGCGGTCAAAGCGACGATCTTGTAGATCATCTAAGGTATAACCGTCAAACTACTTAACGTGTTTATTGCATTAAACGAAGAACGATCTAGAAAAGGAAATCAAATTTTAAATTCCGCTGCGTTAAACTAGTGATTTCCTAACAATTACTAACAGATAGCTCTTGTTTCTCCTTGTAATTTGGTCCCCAGTATTGTCGATGTCTCTGTGCGTAGCTCCTTGTTTAAAGATTTTTGTCACTGGGTGTGGTAATTCAGAGTTGCAGTTCTTTTTTTCACAAGTATTTTTACCTGCGTCAATGCTGTCTTGGCGTGCGTCAGTGACACTTTGCTCGCTGACGTGCGCCAACCCTATTGACGCACACCATTTCCCTTTGACACACTTCGCACACAAACGACAAGCTTGGCGTGCGTCAGTATCTTTTTGGCGCGCGTCAACCGATTTGACAACCATCAGTCACGCCTCTACCGCCACAGAACTCTAGAACCAGCCCTTGTCCCCTTTGACGCACGCCAATGTAGTCTTGGCGCGCGTCAGCACCACGTTTTCAGCCTTTAAAATTCATCAAACCCTAATTCTTCTATTAAAACTCCACCCTTCCTTCTCTAATTCATTCACCCTTGTATTTTTCATATTTTCAAACCTCTTTCCTGTTCTTTCTTCTCTCTCCTTCCACCATGTCATCTCCCCAAGCAGATCACCCCGTTCTCTTCTATGATATGGCTGGTGCAGATGCAGTGCACAACTACACCGAGCTCTTCAGTCGTCGCCCTATCCTTTTGGAACGGGGAGTCACCACTAAGAAGCTTACCGACCTGTCAGAGTATCGCATCAAGTGGGGCGGTTGGAATCGTTTGGTCGTACCACCCCGTGGGTGGATCAACGAGACTATTGTTCGTGAATTTTACGCCATGCTGTCAGTTGAACCTGAGGAACGGTCCACCAATTCGATCATGATTCGTGGGATTGAGGTACCCTTCCACTGGATGGATATCAATGACGCTTTTCACCTCTCTTCCACCACCGTTGCTCCTCATCAGCACTATGAAATCAAGTGGGGCCTCAACAACATTGGAAGTTTCATGGCTCATCTCTCTACTGCTACTGTTGCGCTTTTCCCAGGACGGGAAGGTCCTCGTGCTGAATACTCGGTGTCTACTCTTTCTCCTGAGATGCGGACTTGGAAGCATTTTGTCAACAACCGCATTCTCCCCACAGACAATTTCCAGGTGCTGACAGACAACGAGTTGCTTCTGCTCTACGCTATCAGACGTGAGGTGTACATCAATTGGGGTAAGTTGATCCATCAATCTGCATGGTCCTATGCTAGACCTACGTGCACTTTCCATTTCATTCCCTTTGCGTGGTTGATCTCCTATCTGTGCACTCGTGTTGCCCGAGTTCCCGCTTACTCTCAGGATGAGTTCTTCCCCAGTCCAGTTGTGCATCGTGGTCTTGTTCCGAGGGACATGCTTGGTGCTCCTCCGTTTTCCGATGAGTCCGCTGTTGAGGATGATGTTGAGTCTGATTAGTTTGTTTGTTTGATAGTTGGTTGACTGGCGTAGTTTGATGTTTATTTGGTTTTATGTCCTGCTATTTCATTTGAACTCTTGTTGCACTACCCTTAAACTTGTCTGAACAATGCCTCTGTACTTTTGCTTTCATCTCAATAATGTAAAATATTTGTCTTTGTTATTTGGTTGATTTTTCTTGCTTAATTTTCATACAATCGTACATAGTGGTCTATTTTGCCACCCTACATGAAAACCCTCCCTTTGCTAAGTTTTCTGCATTACTGACCTACGCCAGTCCATCTTGACTCACGCCATTCCTCTTGTATTCAGGAATGGCGTGCATCAACCCCGTATTGACGTGAGTCAGTTTAGCAGGCAAAACTCTCTGTATAGAAATAGTGCTTTTGGCTCACGCCATTTTGTTTTCGGCGTGCGTCAAAAGACCTATTTTTGACCCAGTTTTGCCCTAATTTGGGGTATGGTCATCTCATTCATTTTTCTTTGCTCCTGCTGATTCCCCATTGTTTCCCTAACTATATTCTAACTGCTCACTTTGCATTGAGGACATTGCAAGCTCGCAAGTGGGGAGTGGATGTACAGTTAGTCTAACAACGGGTAATGCCTCTAATTGCTTGGGAAACCTTAGCCTTGACCGTCTTTGAGAAATTTTGAGCTGTATAAATTATCTTATAGCATAAATTACGATCTCGTAATTGATAGAATGAGCACTTCAATGAAACGAGTAACTTTGACAAAACATAGGTACATATTACTCACTGATCTTTGTTAGTAGTGTGATCCTTTGTGCACGCGTATATTCTGATATTTTTGTTAACAAACAAATATTCATGAAATCGTGCATGCCCGCTTTGATTTGCAACCTGAACTTAGTAGTGTTATTCATTTGAGACGAAAAACAAGTATTTGGAATCGGAACAGGGATGACAATTTTTGGCATTACCTTGACTCAACCATAGCCAAATGGCCTACCTGAACTTGAATTTCCCTTTTTGTCCCCGTCTTAGCCTTGTAGAGTGGTGAGACCCCACTCGAGCTAGCCGTTCGTATTCAGCCACATTATAATCCGACCCTTAGCCAGAATTTTTGGTCAACATTTCCTTGACCTCCTGCGAGCATAGCAAGAGTCTAGAAGTTGTAAGAGTGGTGGTTGGGAACTAAGAGTTGGATGAGAGTGTTAGCAGGTTGAGGTGACATCTTGTGAAGTTCGGTTGGGAAACCATTTTAAAAAAAAAATCAATAGCATCTTTTATTTTGTACATATTCCAAAAAGTCGAATAAGGGCTTCTATTAAATCAAAAGCTCAATCAAAAGGAAGCATATGAGTTGTACATACTTAACCATTCAATAATGAGTCATTGAGGGCAGTTTTGAAGCAAAGTGTAGGATCTTTTGTGATGTGAAGGTGGGAAGTGAGTAATGTGGAAGTATGGTGTCATGAAGGAGAAGGTGTGGATTCTTGATATCTTGCCTTATTCTCTTGATTTTCCTTTTTTTCCCTTTCGGTTAGCCACTACCCTAGCCTGAACGTTACAAGCCGATATGTCAACTACCTGACCCGGTTCCTTGATTCCGAGTGCCTCATTAGTCGAGACTGATTTTCATTCCTACGATTTTGGTTGCATGTTTTGAGCAAGGCTTGCATGATTTGATGATCATTAGTTGTTAGCAAACTTGAAGAGTATTCACTCACACACTCCACTACTTCCTTAAATTGTGAAGAACATGTCCTTGTGATTTTAATAGGTTGCATCGCCTAATTGGATCCTCAATTCTTGATGTTGCATGATCGTATTTTTGTGTCTCCAGATAACCTTATCGCTCTAGTTGCTCGAGGACGAGCAAACTCTAAGTGGGGAGTGGTTGATGTAGGTCAACCTGATGATATAATTTCCGATGATTTACCCCATTTTTTTGATGCAATTAGCGCTATTTTGACATCAACTTGAGCAATTTGAATGATGATTGGAACCATATTTTGTGTACATAGAATTTTCAGAAAAACCATGTTTCTAGCTATATTATATTAGTATTAGCCGATTTTGTTATCAGATCTACACGCGGAATCTGTGTGTCTATTTTGCAGCACGGGTATCATTGATGGGAGCGTGGAATCTGACCTTAGGGTGGCCGTTGATTCTATTATGATGATTTTGGAGCTATGGCGAGGATTTCAACCCACGAGGATTATCAATACATATTAGAGGGTTCGATCCAAGCCAAGTGGAAGAAAATTGTGATTATGTGATTTCAGATAGATTTGACTCGTGCCATGTTACATTGACCTACGTCAAGAAGTTGATTAGCATTCAATGCGGATGTCATTCAGCCAACCACTACAAATGGGACTTGACCCACGCCAAGCATTTCTGACCTGCACCAGTAAGGCAACTTGGGCTTGGCGCGCCAGTACGGATTGACCTGAGTCAAGATTGCAGAGTTAGCAAAAGAATTAACCCTTTTATTCTTCCAAGCTCATATTATCAAAAATACACTTTATCTTCTTCAACTTTTCCATCTTGCAGGCACCACCCCCACCCCAAGGCTCTTATAGCCAAATTCTAGTAGAAATTAGCACTTGAACTTGATTGTAACAATTAAGGATTCTAGTTTAGCTTTGATTTCTTGTTTGAAGTTTAACACACTAGTGTTAGCTCCATTGAAGCTTTTGAGGTTGGATGAAGAACACCAACTCGAATTTCATCATTTGAATTGGTAATCTTTAATCTTTGTTGTCATTCAATTGTTCTTATGTTTATGAATGTTAATCTTGATATGTTAATGTTTGTAAGCATGAGTGGCTAGATTTTTCTAGCCAAGATTATGTTGTAGCTTTAGTTGTCCTCTTGTATTGATTGGGAATGATTGTTTATGTTGTTTAATTCCAATTGTTGTGAAGGCTTTTCCTACTTGTGTCATATTGATTGCTTGCATTAGAGTAATTGCCTAGTGTTAGCATTTGCACATTGACTGAGACCGAAAGGAGATGTCAATCGTGAGAAGAGGGTAGGAGAACCGGAAGGTAAAATCGACCTCTTCGAGGCATTCGATTTCTTATCCGGGGATTCTTGGCTTTGTCGATGCATTCAAGTGCGTAGCATACCAAGTCATTAGGTTTAGTACACCAAGACCGAGAAGGAGGTAGAGAGCAATTCCGTACACTCGTATGAGGG
This sequence comes from Gentiana macrophylla, assembly GCA_026214975.1. Taxonomy (NCBI): domain Eukaryota; kingdom Viridiplantae; phylum Streptophyta; class Magnoliopsida; order Gentianales; family Gentianaceae; genus Gentiana; species Gentiana macrophylla. Next base: position 119,615,379 of record CM047808.1, on the reverse strand, counting down.
GGAGTTTCTTGCTTAGGAATGCACCGCTTCACACTTTTGGACGCCATTGGTCGGATGGTAGGAGGTCATTCCCATGAGACTACGAGAGGATGGCTAGGTTATACGTTATCTTGGCTAGTTTCTTTAATCATTTATCATATTTCCTGTCGAAACACTTTATTTATGCATTTAATAATCATCTTGCAAATTTGTGACCTAGATCGAAGTAATATAGACTCTTTAGTGTGTAACCTCATAATTGCGTGTCCCCAGGAGACGACCTTGACTCACCAAACTAGACTATAGTCGACCCGGCACTTGCCGGTTAGATTGGACACCTCGGTTTGGCCCATCACTCCTTCCGGAAGAGGAACAAGTTCCCAAGTGCTGGTTTTTTGAAGCGCTTGAATTTCCTCTTTCATCGCTGGATCCATTCACCCTTTTAGACACCTCCTTATAGCTTAAAGGCTCCATAGTTGCAGTATCATCAACTGTCGCAATGTTAGCATACTTAGGATTTGGTTTCCTCTGTCGAGATGATCTCCTAAGTTGTATTTCATGATGATCAACATCCTACATCTCCGATGTTGGACTTTCGATACTACTATATTTCATCTCTTGAGTTGCTGCCGATTTCTCTTGACCATCATCATTTACTTTCAGAGTGCATAACTCTTCTCCAGTCTTTTCTCTTCTAGAATAGGTGAGTCAGGAAGCTCCTCATCTTGAGATGACCACCAAGAAGATGCTTCATCGAATACAACATTTCTTAACACCATACATCGATTCGTTCTTGGGTCACAACACTTCCATCCTTTTCTTTCCTCATCATATCCCAAGAAGATGCATCTGATTGCTTTCGTGTCAAATTTGCTTCGTAGCTCATCTGGGACGAATACGTAATGCATACGACCAAATACTTTGAAATGACTTACGATTGGTTTTCTCTTTTGAGTTTCGATATGGTGAGATGAATCCAAGCTTTGCTTGTGGTAGCCGATTGATCACGTGGTCGCAGCGGTCTTCATGCATTCTGCCCAGAAACGGGCTGGGACATTCTTTGCATGTATCATACTCCGACATGTCTCAGCTAAATGTCGATTCTTTCTTTCAGCAACCCCGTTTTGTTGCGGCGTTCTCGGACAATTCAATTGTCAGCGAATATTATTTTGCTTTAGATATTCCGAGAACTCGGTGGATGTAAACTCACCTCCATTATCTGTGCAGAGACAACGGACACTCTCCGGAAATTCTGCTTCGACTTTACATTTGAATTCCTTGAATTTCTCCAAAGCTTGGGATTTCTCCTTCATGAAATCCACCCACGTATATCTTGAGAAATAGTCAATGAAGGTGATCATATACTTTGCTCCTCCAATTGACTGTTTCTTTACTGGTCCAAAAACATATGAATGAATCAACTCGAGCGGCTCCTTTGCTCGGTATTTTGACTCCTTATATGGGAGCTGATGCGCTTTTCCATATTGACATCCGACGCAAACCGTGTCTTCCCGACACTCCAACTTAGGAAGTCCTTTGAGCATAGACTCCTTCATCATGACCTTAAGTCTCTTATAATCGACATGTCCCAGGCACGTACATGCCATAGATCAATTTGTGTCATTTTTCTGGTCTTCTACATATCTTCGCTTGATGAGTCGGTACATATATTGACTCCTTCTTTCCACCTTCCAGATTGGAGTCCCAACGACTCTAAGATCACGATAAACCTTCATATCTTGTGGGTGAACAATACATAATTACGACTCATGAGTGTGATAATCGACAAGAGATTTTTCTTCATTCCATCAACATGCATCACATTTTGCAAGTATCACCGGGTGAGAATTTGAGCTTGGCGTGATCACTGTCTCTCCAATGTGTCTGATTGGAAGCTTGGTGTTATCCGCCGTTACGACAACACGACCTCTTTTGTATTCTGACATTCTTTGAAGCCTTTCTTTATCACCGGTCATATGATTGCCAGCTCTTGGGTCAACGATCCACGGATTGTGAAAGTTAACACGCCCAATATCACTTGTCATAGCTGCTGCACAACTTACTTGGACTTATTCTTTCTCCATAGTAGTGTCAATATTTTCTTGCTCGGACTTCAACCCTGAGAAAGATGCGTGGACATCCCACTCTGTTTCACTTTGGTCATCTCGGGATCTGAAGTGGCAGCATTTCCTTCAACTTGTCTCTTCTTGAATCTACAATCTCTTGCAAAATGTCCCTTTCTGCCATAATTGAAGCAATCATTTTGTTGCTTGTGAAAGCGTTTGTCTCCTCCTTGAGGTCTATCATTACTTTTCTTATTATCATATCTCTTCTCTTCAGCTCCCCCTCTTTGGTAACTCCATCCTTCGTCCTTTTGTTGTTTTCCATCATATTGTCTTTTGAATCCCTTATTGTTATATCTGTTTGACTTTCCTCTTGCTTGACTTGCATATAGTGCATCTTCTTCCGATTTTATCACTACGCCTGCCATTTGCTTAGCCAGCGACTCCTGGTCCGCTAATAAATTTTCCAGCTCATCAATGGTTGGTTGTGTGGCCCAACCTTGTATTGCCGTTGTGAAACTTCGATACTCGGGTTTTAAACCGTGTATCAATATTCTTCTCATCCGAGACTCACCAATTTTGGACTCTGGATCTAATTCGGAAATCTCATAACACAGTGATTTTACCTTGGTGAAATAATCTCTGATTGATAGATTTCCCTGGGTGAGCGACATCAACTCATTCTCCAGTATTTGCAGGCACGAAATGTTCTTCCTCGAAAAATGACTAGCCAACGTGTCCTATGCTTCCTTCGGTGTGGTGGCTTTCCGGATATGCTCAATCATCTCATCTTCGATCGATGTCTTTATAGCAAACATGGCTTTCGCGGCTTTCACCTTCCATTTACGCAAGACCGTTGCATCTGTTGAAGCGGGCGGCGTTGCATCGCTTCCGGTGACATACTCCAATAAATCTTGGCTCTCCAGGTAGGACACCATACACGATTGCCATGTGCTATAATTATGATTATTTAATTTTTTAATATTACTCACCGATAAATCCGCCATTGTGACTTAGTTTTGTTGCACTGTCAAACACTAAGTAAGCTAGGTCCCAGACCAACAGCTCCACAGTCCCGGACTGCACACGAACAAGAATCCTTGATTGATTCTTCTCAACCGGTGAATAATACCCTCCGACCGTTTATTTCGGCAGAGTGACGACGTCGTTGGTCCCCGGCCAAATTACACCACCTCAAAAAAAAACTACGCCCGATCGACGAGGCTCCGATACCACTTATTGTGGTTTAATTGACAATCGAGACACAAACTTATATTATATGACGAATAGAAAATATTAGAGAAATGGGACAAAACTAAGAAAATACAAGACTTTATATTGCACAAGAAGCTGGATGCACGAGATTGGACTTGCTTGAGGCAACTTACAAGGTGGAGACTCTAATCTCTATTTATAGTTGCTACATGTAGGCTAAGAATATTCTAGTATAATGGTGATAGTGAATAAAATACTGTTTCCTAGGATGAAGAGAAGTCTAGTACCTACTTCTTGGAAGAGTCTAGTATTTTACTAAAGTATTATGTATCTAGAAAGACCTACATTATACATAGGATTATAGAGTAGCTTTTGGACAAGTCTAGAATATTATAGAAAAGTATGTCGGTGATTTTAACACTTACAATATGCGCATACATATTATCCTGCCTGCCTGGATTAGTTGTACGTAAAGAAATCATTAAAAGTATGTGGGCGATTAAATTTTGATTAAATACAGATACAATAACCATGCTCAATAGAACTTTCAATCCCCATCTTCCCTCTAAACAAAATCAAACACAAATGAGAATAGAAAAGTTCATGAATCGGAAGAAAAAAATTAGAAAAATTCATGAATCGGACACAAATTTTACCACGTTATATGATTCACTTTCTCCGTCAGAGGTGATTGGCGTGAAATTGATTTAGGGTTTGAGGGATAAAGGATTAGAAATTTGCTCAAAGGAGGAAAGTTGAGGAAATAAATGTGAAGTTTGCCGAGATTTCTGCCTTCAAGTAAGTGAACTGATGGATATGATATGCCATATCAAGTAAGTTGTTTAGGATTAGGACGTAATTATATTTAGGGATTAGGACATAATTTTGAAATAGATGACTGGTAGTTGGGATTGATTTCAAATAATCGGTAGTTGAGATATATGATCGGAAATTTGCTTGTTTTTGCGAATTTCAAAAGCTTTTGTTACGTTTTGTTGAGATTATATGGATCATCATCTCTTGCAACAAAAACACCGAAACACCCCCCCCCCATCCCCCACCCCCACCCCAACCAAAAAAGGAAATAAAAACTAACCAACTAAATGTGTGTTTGATTACGGGTGGGAGTTGGGTCGATAGCGGGTTCGGGTCTAATTTACAGTAATCAATTTTTTTGTTCCTTTCAAATATATATATATATATATATATATATATATATATATATATATATGTTGGGTCCTAACATGGTAGACTAGATTTTGAGCTAAGGTAACTTTGTATGTAATGCAGAATTACTTCATGTATTTGGTTTTGTGACATAATGTTATTAATTATTGGGAGCATGTCTAGTTTGATTGATTTTCAAACGAACGGGGAGAGAGTATGATAACTATCTCATGCCATGCTTTACACATATATATGCTTGTGGGTATGAAGAGTCTTAAATATAGACTATCCCTTACATGTTCTATCTTTTGCATTTAGATGATATGTTATGTCCTAAATGTAAGTAGTCTTGTGTGTGCCTGAACAATTATAGTATTTTGATAACAATCAAAAATAAGAGATTGTTGAGAAATTACGTCACACTATTAAATCAAGGATTTACTTATGATAACTCTTCATGTATATCACATATCATGTTCTAGAGTATAATGTTGTATCTTTAAATCCGTGATATACTTGTGATACAATAATGTCAGAAGCTTATGACTTGAAAAATGAGAAAGTTTTATGTTTACATTGCTGGTTATATCATTATCTAGATATTACAATATTAATAAAATAATGTGTGTTGATACATTGCCTAAGAGTGACCCCAATGGGGGATTTATCCCCCCCTCTAAAACTAATATAGAGGGAATAATTCATCTTTAATCTCACAGTCGCTCCCAACCCAACACCATATCCCTAAATAAAACTAAGGCTCTCCTTAAATATGAAGGGTCTGCTAATATGAACAGTAACACCATTTATCTCTCTTTTTACCCAATAAATTAATTTCACACATCAATATCATTTATATAATAATGCGTTATGTATCAAGTAATGATACGGGCACAACGGTAGTATCACAACGGTGATATACATCATTGAAAAAAAAATTATATATACTATTTTTTCAAAAAAAAAAAAAAATTAATATGTCCAAATATTTATTTTTTTATTTTGAACTCTTTTTTGTATACTGGATCGACATCTTTTATTTTTTTACCGTTGTGCGACGTATTCAAATATCACTTTGTAAGCATAAAATATTTTTAAACTGATGCATAGAGGTTGCTTATTGGAGTGAATTATTTTTTAGGTGTTGAAAAAGTGTAACTATAACGGAAAACGATGTGTTTAAAAGGTGTGTTTGAAGGGTATTATTGGGGTCACTCTAACATATATACAAAATGATTGGCTCACATTTATTCAAGCTAAAGTAAGTGGAGTCTTGTCACTAATCATAGCTTTATGTCTTGTCAAGTTCTTGTTTCTCAGCTAAATTAAAAGAAAGGAAATAGTTGATGCTGATTATAAGCAGCTGATAATGGTTTGACCATACACCATTTTAGAAGACATATCTGTTGAAAGACAAGATCAACTTTGAATTGATCAAAGAATTAAAAACAGAAACAGAAAACTGATGAAGAATCGATCTTCCCCAATTTTGAATATGAAAAAGGCGGGAAAACAGAATAGAAATGATTTTCAGAAATTGTTTACATCAGGATGGAATTAAACTTGCTAATTGAGTTTCCATGATCCTACTTTACACTTATATAAGAATCACAAGCTCAATTGGTTTGTAACTAACTCTAACTAACTAACCACCTAGTTAGGTGTTTGTTGAAATGCTTCTAGAAGCCAAGAACTCATCAACTTGCTATTTTAGTCTCAACACCCCTCGTTTGAACATGGATTGCATCCAGGTGAAGCTTGACCAAGAACTCATCAACTTGCTATTTTAGTCTCAACAAAGCTTGTAGATGTCCTTGAATGGGAAGGCTCAGAAGATCTGTCCAAAGTCTTCTTTGCCCACTTTGGTTTTGTTAGAATATCTGCAGGCTGGTCCTTTGTGTTAATAGGCAGTGGAACAAGGACTTTTTCTGTGTATTTCTCCCTTACAAAGTGGCAGTCTATTTCTATGTGCTTTGTTCTCTCATGGAACACAGGATTTTCTACAATATCCAAAGCACTTTGACTGTCACAATAAAGAGGAACTGTCTGAGAATATGTGATCTGAAAATCTTGAAGTAAATAAATCAACCATTGGATCTCACATGCTGTAATGGCCATGGCTCTGTATTCAGCCTCACTTGAGCTCCTAGAAGCAGTTTATTTGTTTCTTTGATTTCCATGAAACAAGAGCATCCCCAAGATAAACCAAGTAACCAGTGGTAGATCTTCTGGTTTTTGTGCATCCTGCCCAATCTGAGTCACTAAAAGCTTTTAATGTGACTGAGCCTTGTTTAGGAAAGAATAATCCTCTTCCTGGTGATGATTTGAGGAATCTTAAAAGTCTGTGAGCAGCTTTTAAATGAGCTTCATTTGGTTTTGCCAAGAACTGACTCAATTGTTGAACTGGGAAGGCTTGTTGAGTATTTTGTATTGATGTATTTCAAAATATATTTATTTTGGGATATACAACATTTTTACTCTACAATTAATTATTTCACTAAATGTTTTATATTTTTAAGTGACATGTGTTTGAAAATTATCAAGCCATGTCAAAGCTTAATATTTATATGTGACTAAAAAATCTTATGATATTGTGCTTAGTTGATCCATTACTTGTTTATGTCACATTTGAGCTTTCTATTACATTCTACATGTGACATAGGTAATACTTTCTATATCTTTTATTACAAGTATTTTATCTAATAATATGTGTATGTCACATTAAGAGATTAATTTTAATAAGTGTGTCAAATGATTTTGATCATGACATCACTCTGTTAATATTATTGTGTGACATAAATCTTTCTATTAAGTATTTTATCTATATTATGTGTTTGTCACATTGTTCTAATTTCTATCAACTTTTACATGTGACTAAAATATCTTGTGAATGTCAAACTAAAGTTTTATATGTGACATAAATTGCTTTATAAGTATTTTACCTAAGTCTTTATGTATGTCACATTATTTTATCCTTATAAACTCTAATGTTTGTGACATAATTTTATTATATCTCATTACCTATATTATTTATTCTAGATATATATATAGTACATATACATTATCTAATACTTATTTTTTTAAGGCCTGCTCCTCGTTTATCTTCGGCCTTTTGACAAATACACTCTCTTATTTTTTATTAATTCCCAGCCTTTTTTTTTTTTTTTTTTTTTTAGCCCAATCTTTTATTTTCTTAATCCTTATATACTACTTAAACCCTTTCTTTCCCATTATATACAACAAAAGCCCCTACCTACCCTACTCAAATAATTCTGCCGCCCCACTTCCCTACTTTTCTAGAAAAACCATCCTTATCCCTCCACCTCCTCGTGACTCTCCAACATTCCCACCTCCCAACACACGTCTTTTTTCAATTGCTTTTCTAGTCTCTGTCTTCCATAATTCCTTTAGTTCTTCAACGTCCATTTTTCTCTCAAATAAGGAAACTCTCCTCCTTCCTTTTTCCTTTACAGAGAAACCATCTATCTTCTTTCTTGTTTACAGATGAACTCCATTTCCTTTTTCTTATAACCCTTCAGATAAAGCCTGAACACCGGTGTTTTGTTTGAATGCCCGATTCCAAGCCTATGGAGGTCTGTGAAGGTAGAAAGACTGCATTTTTTACGTTATCTGAAAGCTGAGACCAATGAAGACGCTTTTTCTGAGGTCGATGATGTTCTATCACAATCAACATCTCATCCTGTGAACGAATCTGCAAATAATCAGGGAAGTCCTCCTTTCTATTCATTGATTTTGTCGTTTATAATCTCTGTTGTATTTGTGTTATTTTGATGCTGTATGCTACTTCAATCGAGTTTCTAATCTAACTAAAGCTTATAACATGAATCGAGTATTGCATTCACTGTTTAGATCTGTTTTTATGGTCTAATCGATTTGTACATGCTCGAGATATGCCTTGTGCTTTGCAAATCGAGTTCGATTTGTATCAATATGTTAATCTTTGATCGCATGCTCTAAAATGTTTAGATCTCGCAATTAACTGTCAAAATGTCTCAATCTCGAGAATGTTTATCTCTTGCATAAATTGTGTTTAAAATTGATGAGTTGTTCTTGACTCGAACATTTTGTGCCTTAATCGAACATCTCAAATTTACCGTGGTCAATCTCTTTAGTCCGAAAGTGCATTTCTCATTAATATGACCTTTTGATGCTAAATCGGTCTTAAAATACATATTCTTGTTTTTATGCATTAATCGGCTCACTATATTCTTTGTTTTAAGTAAATGCATGCCTAGTATAGCTTGATAAATCTCTTATATGCATGTGTTGTATTTCTTAATGTTCTCACCAAATGTCAATCCGTATCTTTTCCTTTAGTCATAGAAATATTTATATTCTGTGATAATACATATTTGTGTATAATGTTTATCTGAGCCTAAATATCAAATATGGTTTGATTAATCTGATTTAACATATATGCAAAATGGATGAATCATTTAGTTTATCTGGAAATTATTATTTAATTGAAAGTTGTCACTTTTGTTTTATGTGCTATACTTTTGGAATATATAAAAGTGTTTTGCTTTCCTTGATAAATGTGACTGCCTTGCCTTGTTCACACTTCACAGTCAAATGACCGACATGTGCTGGATGCCTACCCCTGCATCAATTTTATTTTCCACCCACAGATTTAATGTGTCTTGTTAAGTGTGCAGGTACACACTTTCACTTAGAAACAACACCCTTTTTGGAGACTTCATTATAGCCGTTGGAATTGCAAAAGTTGGACTTGCAGGCTAAATGCCAAAAGTTGGATTACACAAGACCAATCTCCAACCGAGACTCTTCTAGTAGCATATATACTACTCCGGCTCATTCAAGAAAACTAGAATAGCCTCTCCAAGAACAACTCCTTCACTAAATCTCGACTTCATTTTCTTATACACTTGTATTCAAATTAGTTTTATTTCTTGAGTGTTAAAAGAAAAGTGAGGTGTAAGTAGAGTGGTAAGTGTAGAGGACAAATCTCTACCTTTTGTTAGTGAGTGTTAGTTGTAGTTTGGGAGTGTTCTCCACTTGTTATTGAGGAGCAATAACAAAGGCACATGCCTGGTCCAGCCGTGGTTCAAGCGATTCGGGATCGATCCTTTGAGATACTGGATTCAAGGAGTCGAGTTCGTGTTCAAGAATCCGGCGGTGATTCTTTGTAAGTACTCCTTTGGTGAGTGTGTTGAAATTTTTCTCTTTTGTATTTTGTACAAGACTCAAGCTATATCTAGTGAAACCTTTGTGTGTGGGTGTGATCTTTTATAGATCACACATATGTGCTTTTTGTAGTTGATTATTTTGATACACACCTTAGAATTGCATGCTTAGGCTCAAAGAACTTAAAAACTGAATCTGCAATTACATTTATATTGTTTGAACACCTTAGAGGCTGCATGTGCTAGGATAATAACTTAAAATCTGAATATGCAAGTTTTGCTATTCTCGATTTTGGTTAAGTGTTCAACCTGTTTCTTCACTTGTATAAGTGTCGGGCCGCATATCACGAGTTCTTATTATAACAAGTGAACTTCTCTTAGAAACTCTATCAATCGGAAGTTAACTTAGTTTTATATAGTTAATTGAAACTAGATCTTCCGCCTAGGTTCATTAACCGAACTAAGTTAAGTGTTTACTCCGATTATCTCTGTTAAAACCACTGTTTTGTATTAAATCGCATAACTATTCTTAAAGTGGTTAGAAGAATTTTTAAAAGGTATAATACTCTATTCACCCCTCTGTAGAGTATTTATTGCGCGTTCTCGATCCAACAATTGGTATCGGAGCTTGGTGTTGACCTTGGCGATATCAGTTGCACATTCGTATCGTAGCAGGTCACCAGTTGATCGGTTTACTGTTTCGGTTTGTTTAGTGATCGTGTTTATCGCATTTTTGTGATAAGTGCTTAATTGGTGAATCTTGCTTTATCTGCGATTACTGCTCTTGTATATGTCTTGAATTTGATCTATGTTTTATTGCTTTGCAAGATTAAGTGTTTGGCCGCAAGTTTGTTTGTTGAATTTATTCTTAATCGATATATCGTTGATATTTGCATATCTGTCTTGAATTTGATCTCGCTTACTATATACGCAAGTGTTTGTGTGCTTCTTTGAATCGGTGATTATCCTGATATATATGTGTTTGAACAACATCTATCTGAATTAGCATTCTTTGTGGCTAAGTGCCGATTCTGTGACTATATCTGCAAGTGTTTTTGAATCGAAAATTTGCGGCCTATCTGTTGATCACCGTTGAATCTGTGTGTTCTATCAAGTGTATGAGCTTAATTTTATTTTTGTATTACATCGTGATATTTTACACTTGTCTTGTGAGCTTGCTAGTTTGCGGTGGCTACTTAAATCGCTTCGCCGCACGCTTTTAAGTTCAGATTTTTGTTGGGCCAAAGCCCAAAATTCGCAAACAACTTTTGCCTAATCCTGAATTTTTTTAACAACCCTGATTTTCAAAGTTTAATTAAATATCAAGTCTATAAGGTGAAAGTTTTATCCCACAAAGTTGCTTCACACATGACTTCACTTCACCACTACACATCTTTACTCAATGACCCAAGTCTTTCTCGAAATTCGGTGTCATTTGATCTCGTTTGGACTCATTCAAAGATCTCAGAACTTTGTATTTTGCATTGTACACTACATTCACCTTAACAATTTCTTGTCTTATATCTTCATTTATGGCTTTAAATTGTATACCTATGATCCTCGCAAAGAAGAAGTGTTTGGTCAAAGGCCACCTTTCTTCGATGGAACAAGGTATGTTGTTTGGAAGAATAAAATGAAGACTTTCTTAGAAAGCTTAGACTGCATCTATGGTTTATTGTAGAGGATGGTCTTTGCATTTCTAATTCATTTGGATTTGAGGTTGACAAAAATGGAAAAGCTTTGGAACAAGATGAGCTTATAGCTTATCGAAATTCTAGAGCTATGGCCATCCTTGTTAACTCTCTTGGTTCTCAAAGACGGTCTGCATTTGTTCATGTACAACCGCAAAGAAGTGTGGGATACTTTGCAAAAGATACATGATAAATCGGACCGTCTCATAAAATAAATGAACTCATGCATTCATATGAATCATTCCAAATGAGTCCAAATGAGTCATTCATGACATGGTTTCAGATTGAAATTGATTCTTGATAACTTGAAATCTTTTGAAAAATGTTTTTTAAATACAAATTCTTAGAAAGATTTTAAAAGCCTAAGTCCTAAATGGTCTTCATTTGTCTCCTTCATTAAAGAAGAAAAAGATCCAAACTGTTTTAGTATTAAAGAACTTATGGAATTAGCATATGTTCGTGAGATGACTATGTTGTCTCAAAAGCAGTGTAATCCTCGAGTTCTCTAATCATTCTTCAAAAGATGTTCGAAAGTCTTTGAATCTGATTCACCAATGTTGAATCGATTGTTCGATTATGATCTCGAATCGATAACTCGATTAGCAAAGAAGTGGTGTAGATGAACATGATGAACGAGCTTTTACAAGTCGCTCGTGAAGTTTCAAGCGTTCTTTATACAAGAAAGACAAAATTTGATCCTCCTCTTGTTCGGATGATCAACAAAGATGATGCGTTTACTTTTTAAGTTCTCTACTAAACCAAAATTACGTAAAATCACCCCGATGTTCTTTGAATCTTCATCGAAATCGTAATTTCAAACAAAAGCAGCCACATTCTTTGAATGTATTCTTGAATGTCCTTTGAATGCGTGATGTCGCCTGAAAATAATTTCGAATATGAGCAAAAGCAAATATGCCGAACATATTCTTTGAATCTGCATTGCTTCGAGTCTTCGCTCAATCAATTACAAACAAATCAGTCCGGTTGTTGCTTTGAATCGACCTAATCACAATCATTGATTCTTTGAAAATGTTCTTTGAGTCTGTTGGCATCCCTCAAACCGATTCAGAATCTGAGGTAAAAGATAATAACTCAACATTTTCTGATTTAACTAGAGAAAATCTTAAATTAAAATGTGAAGTTATGCGTCTTAAAAAGGAACTAAGTGATAAAGATGATTTAATTTGTTCCTTAATCAATTCATCTAGCGAGCTTGAACTTAGATTCTCAACTCAAGAAGCTCGATTAAAACAGAAGGTTTTAAAGTTAGAGGCTGATATTGAAGCCTTAAGTCTTGAGAGAGATGTGTTCAAAAAGATCATTCAAGCATCTGAAAATAGCTCGAATGAGCTGAACACTTCTCCTTCATCTCGTAAGGAATCTGAAATACAAACTGAATTTAGTCCTGAATCTTCTAAGGAAGATAGAAAGGGCAAAAATTCAGTCCCTGAAATTCAGCCATCTTTTCCCTTCAAACCAAGACCTGTTTTTCTTTCTCATGCATCATCATCTACACTGTCACATACACCTTATACCCCTGCATCACAGCCCAAGGCTGATTCACACACTTCACGACATTCCCCTAGAAATCATGCTCCTAAGATTCACCATGCATTTCAGTATGATAGAAGAGGTTCTAGGAACTTCACTCCTAGACACCACTTCCATCAAGCTGAAAATTCTGCACCTAGATATCTTGAAAATAAGAGTCATTCATCATCTTTTAGACATTATGCTCCTAAGACATATCATTCATCTAGTTCACATGCTTCTAGGAATGTGCATTCATATAAAGCTTATGCTCCCAGGTCTTATACACGTTCTTACACACATTTCCAGCATGTCTACACACCACAAGCTGCCCAATATCACTATTGGCAGCCACCACATTGCACACCATATCATCATCATCATGCATCTCATTTTCAGCATGCTTACCCTTCATATTTTCAGCATTTCCCATACCGCCCCTCTTTTAGATCTTATGGACATCATTTTAGGACTCATGGTTCTAATAATTATGTTCATAGACCTAAAGTTAGGAAAATTTGGGTACCTAAGTCCTCTCATAATAATATGCAAGGATCCAAAGTTACTAAAATTTGGGTGCCAAAATCAATGTTGACTAATGTTCAAGGACCCAAATAATAAAGGGTACCAAGTCTCTACATTCTTTGTTTTGCAGGATTTTAATAGCAATCTTTTTGGTATCTACTTTGTCCTTGGCCTCACCTCCTATCCTTAACCTTACCCTCTTTTGGTAGCATTCTTGATATCAATTTCCTATCAAAAAAAAATCATTTCCCTAGCCTCAGTCTTTCTCTTTTTCCTTTTAACCCTTCTAAGGCTTTAATTGTTAAGTATTTTGTGATAATTATGTGTCTTCTACATGTATCATATTATTTTTATCTCTCCTATGTTTTAAGCCCTTGATTAATTTTCAAACTAAGGGGGAGAGATATGTATTAAAACTTATTTTGATAAGTTAGAAATGCTTTATTAAGGGGGAGCATATTTTTAAAATGAAAGCTCATTTGTAGGGGGAGCCTACCCCAAAATAATGTTTTAAGAAAGATATTTTGAAAATAATCAAAGGGGGAGAATTGTTGAGTATTTTGTATTGATGTATTTCAAAATATATTTATTTTGGGATATACAACATTTTTACTCTACAATTAATTATTTCACTAAATGTTTTATATTTTTAAGTGACATGTGTTTGAAAATTATCAAGCCATGTCAAAGCTTAATATTTATATGTGACTAAAAAATCTTATGATATTGTGCTTAGTTGATCAATTACTTGTTTATGTCACATTTGAGCTTTCTATTACATTCTACATGTGACATAGGTAATACTTTCTATATCTTTTATTACAAGTATTTTATCTAATAATATGTGTATGTCACATTAAGAGATTAATTTTAATAAGTGTGTCAAATGATTTTGATCATGACATCACTCTGTTAATATTATTGTGTGACATAAATCTTTCTATTAAGTATTTTATCTATATTATGTGTTTGTCACATTGTTCTAATTTCTATCAACTTTTACATGTGACTAAAATATCTTGTGAATGTCAAACTAAAGTTTTATATGTGACATAAATTGCTTTATAAGTATTTTACCTAAGTCTTTATGTATGTCACATTATTTTATCCTTATAAACTCTAATGTTTGTGACATAATTTTATTATATCTCATTACCTATATTATTTATTCTAGATATATATATAGTACATATACATTATCTAATACTTTTTTTTTAAGGCCTGCTCCTCGTTTATCTTCGGCCTTTTGACAAATACACTCTCTTATTTTTATTAATTCCCAGCCTTTTTTTTTTTTTTTTTTTTTAGCCCAATCTTTTATTTTCTTAATCCTTATATACTACTTAAACCCTTTCTTTCCCATTATATACAACAAAAGCCCCTACCTACCCTACTCAAATAATTCTGCCGCCCCACTTCCCTACTTTTCTAGAAAAACCATCCTTATCCCTCCACCTCCTCGTGACTCTCCAACATTCCCACCTCCCAACACACGTCTTTTTCAATTGCTTTCTCTAGTCTCTGTCTTCCATAATTCCTTTAGTTCTTCAACGTCCATTTTTTCTCTCAAATAAGGAAACTCTCCTCCTTCCTTTTTCCTTTACAAAGAAACCATCTATCTTCTTTCTTGTTTACAGATGAACTCCATTTCCTTTTTCTTATAACCCTTCAGATAAAGCCTGAACACCGGTGTTTTGTTTGAATGCCCGATTCCAAGCCTATGGAGGTCTGTGAAGGTAGAAAGACTGCATTTTTTACGTTATCTGAAAGCTGAGACCAATGAAGACGCTTTTTCTGAGGTCGATGATGTTCTATCACAATCAACATCTCATCCTGTGAACGAATCTGCAAATAATCAGGGAAGTCCTCCTTTCTATTCATTGATTTTGTCGTTTATAATCTCTGTTGTATTTGTGTTATTTTGATGCTGTATGCTACTTCAATCGAGTTTCTAATCTAACTAAAGCTTATAACATGAATCGAGTATTGCATTCTTTGTTTAGATCTGCTTTTATGGTCTAATCGATTTGTACATGCTCCGGATATGCCTTGTGCTTTGCAAATCGAGTTCGATTTGTATCAATATGTTAATCTTGATCGCATGCTCTCTAAAATGTTTAGATCTCGCAATTAACTCTGTCAAAATGTCTCAATCTCAGAATGTTTATCTCTTGCATAAATTGTGTTTAAAATTGATGAGTTGTTCTTGACTCGAACATTTTGTGCCTTAATCGAACATCTCAAATTTACCGTGGTCAATCTCTTAGTCTGAGTGCATTTCTCTGTTAATATGACCTTTTGATGCTAAATCAGTCTTAAAATACATATTCTTGTTTTTATGCATTAATCGGCTCACTATATTCTTTGTTTTAAGTAAATGCATGCCTAGTATAGCTTGATAAATCTCTTATATGCATGTGTTGTATTTCTTAATGTTCTCACCAAATGTCAATCCGTATCTTTTCCTTTAGTCATAGAAATATTTATATTCTGTGATAATACATATTTGTGTATAATGTTTATCTGAGCCTAAATATCAAATATGGTTTGATTAATCTGATTTAACATATATGCAAAATGGATGAATCATTTAGTTTATCTGGAAATTATTATTTAATTGAAAGTTGTCACTTTTGTTTTATGTGCTATACTTTTGGAATATATAAAAGTGTTTTGCTTTCCTTGATAAATGTGACTGCCTTGCCTTGTTCACACTTCACAGTCAAATGACCGACATGTGCTGGATGCCTACCCCTGCATCAATTTTATTTTCCACCCACAGATTTAATGTGTCTTGTTAAGTGTGCAGGTACACACTTTCACTTAGAAACAACACCCTTTTTGGAGACTTCATTATAGCCGTTGGAATTGCAAAAGTTGGACTGCAGGCTAAATGCCAAAAGCTGGATTACACAAGACCAATCTCCAACCGAGACTCTTCTAGTAGCATATATACTACTCCAGCTCATTCAAGAAAACTAGAATAGCCTCTCCAGTAACAACTCCTTCACTAAATCTCAGCTTCATTTTCTTATACACTTGTATTCTGAAATTAGTTTTATTTCTTGAGTGTTAAAAGAAAAGTGAGGTGTAAGTAGAGTGGTAAGTGTAGAGGACAAATCTCTACCTTTTGTTAGTGAGTGTTAGTTGTAGTTTGGGAGTGTTCTCCACTTGTTATTGAGGAGCAATAACAAGGGCACAAAGTGGTCAAAGTTGTGGTTCGGTGATTCGGGATCGATCCTCGTTTGAGATACGGATTCAAGGAGCTGAGTTCGTGTTCAAGAATCCGGGCAGTGATTCTTTGTAAGTACTCCTTTGGTGAGTGTGTTGAAATTTTCTCTCTTTTGTATTTTGTACAAGACTCAAGCTATATCTAGTGAAACCTTTGTGTGTGGGTGTGATCTTTTATAGATCACACATATGTGCTTTGTAGTTGATTATTTTGATACACACCTTAGAATTGCATGCTTAGGCTCAAAGAACTTAAAAACTGAATCTGCACTGTTATATTGTTTGAACACCTTAGAGGCTGCATGTGCTAGGATAATAACTTAAAATCTGAATATGCAAGTTTTGCTATTCTCGATTTTGGTTAAGTGTTCAACCTGTTTCTTCACTTGTATAAGTGTCGGTTTGCATATCACAGTTCTTATTATAACAAATGAACTTCTCTTAGAAACTCTATCAATCAAGTTAACTTAGTTTTATATAGTTAATTGAAACTAGATCTTCCGCCTAGGTTCATTAACCGAACTAAGTTAAGTGTTTACTCCGATTATCTCTGTTAAACCTTTGTTTTGTATTAAATCGCATAACTATTCTTAAAGTGGTTAGAAGAATTTTTAAAAAGGTATAATACTCTATTCACCCCCCCTCTAGAGTATTTATTGCGCGTTCTCGATCCAACAAGGCTATATCAGGTCTGGTGTTCCCTAAATATAGTAACTTTCCAACTAAGCTTCTGTAAATAGTGTTGGATTCTAGGAGTGGAGCTTCAACTTCATCCAAGTTCGTGAGGTATCCATTGGTGTTGCTCTTGGTTTACTGATCTAGAAACCAAATTTCGTCAAGAGATCCAGGCGAAGACTTTCTTTGGTTCATCACTATGCCATCTTTTGTTCTTGCTACTTCAAAGCCTAAGAAATACTTGAGTGCTCCAAGATCTTTTATAGTGAATGCACGAATCATTAGATCTTTTAGGTGTTGAATTTCACAAATCTGAACTTCCAACAACAATATCATCTACATAAACTAATAAAGCCACAAATTTGTGTCCTTGGCCTTTGGTAAATAAGCTGTGATCATTTTGAGACTGTTTATAACCATCATCCAATAATTTCTTGGTTAACTTTGCATTCCATTGTCTGCTTGCTTGCCTCAATCCATATAAAGACCTGTTAAGTTTGCACACTAATCCATTTGCTGTTAAACCAGGTGGTGGTCTCATATAAACATCTTCCTCTAAATCTCCATGCAAAAAGGCATTATTGACATCTAATTGATGTAAATGCGATCCTTCCGTCTTCGCTAAAGCCATAAAAAGTCGATTGTTGTCTGTTTAGCCACAGTGAAAAGGTCTCCAAAAATCAATTCCTTCATGTGTGTGAATCCTTTGGCAACTAATCTTGCTTTGAATCTTTCTAGTGAACCATCCGCTTTTCTTTTGATTCTAAAACCCACTTGCATCCTATTGGCTTTGTTCCTGGTGGTAATGGAACAAGTGACCATGTATGTGTTTTGTCAGAGTCGCTAATTCCAGTTCATAGCTTCTTGCCATCTAGGGTCTTTATTTGCTTCATTGTAGGATGTAGGCTCCTATCCTCGTAAATCGACCAATAAACCCCGATAATTGGAAGACAAATTAGTATAGGAAACAACATGATCTAAAGTGTGAGGTGAAGTCCTCTTCACTTGATTTGTACTGAGATATAATCTGTTAAGTAAGAGGGATGATCTTTTGTCCACTGATCTTCTTTGTGGTGGTATTACGGGATTATCAAAAGAATGAAGTGAGGAATCATTATTGGAATGATTATACGTGTTAATGTTTTGATCATCATTCCAATGTAATCATGTAAGGGTAATGGGAGACATAGATCACGTGAAGTATCGATGAAAGAATATCGTAAAAAAGGGAATGAGTGCTCATGAAACACTACATCTCCGGATATTGATACATTTCTAGTATGAATATTCATTACTCTATATCCTTTGATGTTGTTTTCAAACCCTAAAAACACTGATTTAGTGCTTCTGTCTTCAAACTTTCCTCTACCCTGAGAAGTGGTAGATGTAAAACATAAACAACCAAACACCTTGAGCATATCATAGCTAGGTTCCTTATTATGCAAAACAAAATGAGGTGTTTTGTTATTTTTAAAGTGGTGTAGGCAATAAATTGATCAAGTATACAGCATGCAAGACACAATAATGCCAATACTCTATGGGAATATTAGACTGAATTCTGAGTGCCCTAGCCACATTCAAAATGTGTTGATGTTTTCTTTCAATCAATCCATTTTGTTGTGGTGTCCTAACACAGGCCATTTGATGCACTATACCCTTCTGTTTATAAAAGTTTATCATGCCAAACTCTGCACCTTGATCTGACCTAATTGTTTTAACACATCTGTCAAACTGTGTTTGTACAAAAACACAGAAGTCTCTTAAGAAGAAAGACTGATCCTTGGTTTTCATTAAGAAAATCCAAGTGTATCTGCTGTGATCATCTACCACAGAAAGAAAATAACTATCACCATCAACAGAGGGTATCCTATTTGGCCCCCAAATATCCACATGTATAATATCAAAACAATTCATAGTGTAAGATTGAGTGACAGGAAATTTCAATTTTCTTTGCTTAGCCAAAGGACAGATAGTACATTTACAATCAGGCATCTTTATTCGAATCTAAAACTTTCAAAGCCTTCAATCTATCTATAGAAGGATGGCCTAGTCTATAGTGCCACAAAGTATTGTCTGCATTCTGTAATTACAAGCAACAGAAATTTCGAATATGAGTAATGCTTTTATCTAAGCTTTGTGATCCAAGAATATACAATCCATTTCGAAGCTTATTTGTACCAATCTTCCTCATAGTTTGTTGTGCTCTGCACATAATAATATTAGTTAGCTTCAAAAACAAATGCATGCACCACTATCAATGTTAA
The DNA here is from genome assembly GCA_026214975.1 of Gentiana macrophylla. NCBI lineage: Eukaryota > Viridiplantae > Streptophyta > Magnoliopsida > Gentianales > Gentianaceae > Gentiana > Gentiana macrophylla. The sequence continues at coordinate 119,595,874 of CM047808.1, read as the reverse complement.
TTTTCTCACCGATATCAAGTTATATGTGAATGTAGGAATGCAAAAACATTATATAAGGTGATATCTCGCATTTATATCTGCAGTTCCTACATGTGTTCTTTGAAGCAGAAACACCATTTGGCAAATTAACATTCAGATTGTTAATTCTTTTGACATTAACCATATTATTAAGGGTAAAGTTATATGGTCGGTGGCTCTCGAATCTATGATCCAATGAACCATACGCCGCCTTGATACCTTGCCCTTGTGAATCACAAACTGCGGCCATAACCACTCGAATTGCATTGATCACTGCTAGAAAGTTGCGATTTTGAATCGGTGCAAGTAGATGATCATCTTGACTTTTGGTGATTGCAAAGTGTCACGCACTCGATCTTGTTGACAATTCTCAATCGACTCCATTTCTTCATGATCTTGATCACAAGCTACATGATTAGTCGCTATATCGCCTCTGCCATATCCCTTAAAATTTGGTGGAAAACCATATTTCTTGTAGCATTTATCAATGGTATGTCCTTCCTTGCCACGGTATGTGCAATAAGGCCTTTGGAATTTCCTTGAAAACCCTTCCAAGACCTTGAAAACCTCTTCCTGCACTATTTGAACCTCTTCCTTGTCCTCTTCTCGAATTGGAGGTCTATAATTTCCCATGGCTTGATTACAATGCACTGTTCAAATTTAGAAGCAAGAACCACGAATCTGTACTAGTTGCATAACGAAAGCTCATTGTTCATGATTCAAGGCCATAACAAAAGTCTGTTTTAATATCGAGGAGGCGAGTCATCAACACTTGGGATTTGATTGTACTAAAATTTCCATTCAAACCCTTCAAGAACCTTGTAGTGTATGCATTATCATATTGCTCTCTTATGGTTTGTAATGCAGGACAAATGCAGGGAGGAATAGGCTTCAGAATCAGATACTGATCCCATAGGGATTTCAACTTTGTATAGTAATCAGTCACTGTAAGATTACCTTGCTTAGTTTTCTCGATTTCTTCTTCAAGATTAGAAAGTCTATAAGCGTTCCTCTTCCAAAACGATCTTGCAAGTCTAACCATATCTCTCTAGCAGTATCAAAATACATCACGCTTTCTGCAACAGTAGGAATCATAGAATTCACTAACCAAGAATGTACCAAATCATTCAATCGCATCCAAGCCGCATAACAAAGATCTCAGAATCTCGGCATGGTTGAAGAACCATCCACAAAACCGAAGTTTTCCTCTTGATGATAACATCTTTGTCATAGATCTTTTCCGGTGATTATAGTTATCCACTCCTTTGAGAAGCGATTGAACGAGAACCAAGCTTGGATTATCAAGCGCGTAATTTGACATTGCGAGAATTTCAAGAAAATTTCGAGAAATGATTATGAATTGAAATTGATGAATCGAGATTGACAAATGGATATTAATTGTGCTCGATACCATGTTGAAAGACAAGATCAACTTTGAATTGATCAAAGAATTAAAAGCAGAAACAGTAAAATCGATGAAGAATCGATCAAGAACACTCAAAGTGTTCTTCCCAATTTTGAATATGAAAAAGCGGGAAAACAGAATAGAAATGATTTTTAAATTGTTTACATCAGGATGGAATTAAACTTGCTAATTGAGTTTCCATGATCCTACTTTACACTTATATAAGAATCACAAGCTCAATTGGTTTGTAACTAACTCTAACTAACTAACCACCTAGTTAGGTGTTTGTTGAAATGCTTAGAAGCCAAGAACTCATCAACTTGCTATTTTAGTCTCAACAGCAAGTTGATGAGTTCTTGGCTTCTAGAAGCATTTCAACAATATCTGAAGACAAATGCTAGCTAGCTTCCAAAACGGGAAAATAATTGTGCGGAGGAGGGATATTGAGGTGAAATAACGGGTAAAACGATTAGAACCATATAATTTAAATAAAGAATAAACCACTGTATGATTCATATGAAACAACGTACGGAAACATCATACAAGTATTTCCCGACAGACGGCCAGAAAAGAAGGAATAGGCAACGGCTACATTTGGTCCTTCTTGCAACTAATATGCCTTTGAAAGCTATAAAAGGAGGCTGATTTCTTTGAATTAGATGTTGGATGATATTCAGCAAATAAGGGCTGCAACATAATTTAAATATCACACCAAAATTGAACACATCAATTAAAGATGTTGCAATACAAAAAAATAAGTTCATCTCAAGTTGAAGATGTAACCGTCTGATTTCTGATAGAAGATAAATTTATTAGAGATATATTTGGAGATAAAATATGAAGGAATGAGCCAAAAGTCCATTTTTTTAATACAAAATAAATAAGAGGGAAGAAGGAAAAAAATCATAAATGTGTCCAGAAGGACATTACTATATTTTATGTGATTAAAAATGACAAATTCATAATAAATGGACAAAAATACCCTTTTACACATTAAACACGTAGTAACGCTAGATAAGATGTAGAATGACCAGGAAAAACAAAAAGTATGACCAAAAACTAGTAATAAAATTTTTATAAAATGTAGTAAGTAATGACCAATAAACAAGTCGTAACAGCCAAAAAAAAGTAGTAACAGCCTTTAAAATGTAGTAACGGCCAACAAATAAGTAGTAACAGCCCGTAAAATAGATAAAGTTACATAAAAAAATGTACTAACGTTAAAAAAATTAATAGTAACAACCCTAAACCTAAAATTTTCAAAAAAAAGATTCAACGTCCATGATCTTCAATCTCCGATGGGTAAAGCCACCTTCGCTAAATAAAAGCGGTACCCACCGGTGACTCGTCTTCTCTCCGGCACTCCTCAACCAAATCTTCAATCTCCGATGGGTAAAAATTATCAAACAAAAAGCTTCGAATCAGCCGAATCATCTGCAAACTGGTGCGCCGTCACCCCTCCTTCTCCGCCGGAATCATCTACAACTTTCGGCAGCACAGTCGTCACCCCTCATTCTCCTCCCAAAATCATCCCCAAATCCTAATGCCCATCATAAGCAGAACCGAATCGAGACAATAAAGCTTCAAATCAGCCGAATATGGGAAGATATCACCGAGATGGTCAGCCATTGCAGACGGCCGGAAAACATGGCATCAGAAAATCCGGCTGCTGCTACCTCAGAAAATCTCGTTCTCCATATTAGCGTTCAATTGAAGCCGAGAATTTCGAATTAAAGAGCCGGATTCTTGAACTCATCGAAACTTCACCCAAGACTCGATCTTTTACTGATTTTGTGCGATTTGGACATTATTGGCTTCAAAACGCGCGCGTCATCGGTCTCTACAAATAACTCTGTCCAAATCTCGCGGATTCTTCACCTTAATTAGGTTGTTGCCGTCCGAAAATCAAGAGATTTGGGTTTGCTTGTCGTGAATGGACGGAAGAAGAAAGAATAAAAAAGGGAAATTCGGATTTTGGTGTATCATGATCTGATTATAAAAATAAATAAAAATGGTAGTGTTGGAAGTTTATATTGTTTTTGTCCTGATTAATTTTCAGTTTCCTTCAAGCTTGATTAATCGGTAAATATGTCCTTCATGCCAAAAACCTAAATAAATAAACATGAAACACTCTTTTTTAGTTGCAAAAAAATGACAAAAAAATTCAGACGGACAAAAATACCCTTACTATACAATAGACACGCGCGTCTAGCTCCAGTGAAATTTTTTAAAAAAAAAAAAGATTTCAAACAACCGTAATTTTGATTTAGAACTCCGATCATCATAAAATTTCACCAAAATTCATTTTTTCCTCTTCATTTTGAGATCTCATACGATACCCTTCCGACGTAAATTTTGAAAGATGAAAAAATATTTGCATTAATTGGAGCGTTTTTCTTATAAACGTCCGTAACTTTTGATTTAGAATACTGATCATCAAAATTCTTTCACAAAAGTTCATATTTTTTCTCTTCATTTTGAGATCTCATATGACACCCTTTCGACGTAGTTTTGAAATCCGAATAATCGCGGTGTTTACACTAACACAATATGATTCAATATCACGATTATCGATTACAAGATGTCGATGTCGATTATCATAGTATCGTGATCATAGTAATGATATCACAATAATAAAGATCACAAGAATACGTTTTATTAACACACACAATCACACCATTACCATTACCATTAATATTACACCATTAGCCAAAAATCATGGACTCGGCAAGCTTTACAACAACACCGACAGCCTATATTCCTTTATGGATTAAAACAGAAACAAACTGTAAACTAAAAATCATTTAGACAATAATGTAATCACATTAACACCCCAAAAACTTGTGTATTTTGAAATAACACATTCAATCACAATTAACGCATTCAATCACAATGGAAAAAAAATTACAACATATATGATAAACAACTTTAACATCAGCATATATGATAATTAAGTTACATCAATTAAATGATTATCTAAGTACCTAAAAATCTCGACAATGTCGATTGCTACCATCATCTTCTTCTCCAACTCTACACCAAATGGTTTAACATTTTCTAAATAAAGTCAACATCTACACCGAATGATATAACATTTGTACCCTATCTCAATTCACAGATCATTACCAATGAGTATTAGCCTCTTTTGGAACATTAGCTCGTAGATCTCTGCCTTCGGTTTCAATGCGTCGACCTCAGCACCATAACACAATAACAATATCAGTATCACAATATCGTATCACAAAGATTTGACATAAAAATCGTGCATCAATACCGCAAATAACTAAAATATATAAATCAATATCATGATTGAGCTACTAGAGAGGGTAGCCCCAGGAAGTCCTACTTATCATCAACAATACTTTTGACAAAATTTCAATTGTAAGAAAGAGAATTACATGTAGAAGGAAAAAAAAAAAAACATTAAGACCTTTCTTTTCTTTGAACAAGATGTTCGAGTGCTTGAACCAAACTGTGCTTAACAGTGCAACAAATGCATCCATTTGCGAACTCTACCCACTCCTTCACCATTCCTCCGTCTTCTCCTTCATTTATCATTGCTCTCTCCACCCTAATCTCCTCCCCGAACTCATTCAATATCACAACAATTCTCTTTCCATGTTGTGCATTCAAAATATGATTCACCAACTGCAAAACGAAAAGGTTGAATTCACCTTCTTAATACTCTAACCCAACTGAGAAATCAAACTGTGTTGTTCCATTCCATCAGATAAAGATGGTAGCACGCGATCTTTTTTGCTTTCATATTCAATAACAGTATCACAGTAATAGTAAAAGTATCATATTCAAACACAAGATCACACTAACAATATTCAAAGTTGTTTAAATGCGCAGTGGAAGCAATGGAGTCTGATTCGATAACAATCACATATTCATGTTTTCTATGGAGTTCGTTTCAAAAGATTAGCTATTTTACATGTGACCTTACCAACAATATTCAGAAAAAAAATAATCTTTGCAATAGCTTCACGAATAAAGAATAAGCCCTGAAAATAACACTAAGAGCAACTCCAAGGTGGAGGAAATTCAACACCAAAACAGCAATTTGGTGTGAAACTCACCTCCAATGCACGTGTAATTCCACCATCAAATTGGGGGAGGGGGAGAATTCACCATCAAATTTGCCGGGCAAATTGTGATACCCGGCAACTACTATTCACCTTTTTTTCTTTGTGGAGATAAGACAACCTTTTTTTATTTTTAAATTTCCTAATCTAATTATAATTCCCTTCTAAAAAAATAGAGAGAACACGTCACAAGGTTTCACAAATTACCGGTTTAATTATAATTCCCTTTTTTTTTTAATTTCCTAATCTAATTACCGGTTTTACAAAAAAACAATTTGTCATGAAAATAAAATGCACAACTAAATAATCATACATTTATTTTCAATATATCAAGATGGAATATTCTAAGAATTTTTTTTTGATGTAGAACCATTGGAGTTGATGGATATAATTTGATGAAAAAGTTACACCAAATTAATGATCTGGTGTATTATTTGCCGGCAACGGTTGGAGTTGCTCTAAGAAGACATATAAAAAAGAAATCACAATTAACACCTTCAATCACAATGAAAAAAAAATTCCAACTAAGAAACAAAAATATAGAACATTTATGGAATTTAAAAACAGGACAAGAACTAATATCTAACAATCTATAAATAATGGCAACCAAAATTTTCATTTCAGGACTGGCCTTAAAATATAAAAACATATCAACTGCTAGATGTTTCTGATAAATGCATGTACTAATGTGAAAAGATTAAAATAAAAGTCTTGCATATGGTGTTAAAATAGTGAGCAGAATGAGAAAATGGAAATTAGATGATAAATAACTCATTCATTCATTCATTGAGATTTTGAAGACCAACTACAAGTCTAGAAGTCCTAAGAATACCAACATAAAACAAACAGGACTTTACACAAACACCTTATATTGATTACTAGTGGTAGAGTGTGCCGTGCAAGGCACGGCATGCCCCTTCCAAGTTGTTTCTTTATATGGATGCAATTTAATGATTCATAAAAGAAGAGAATATTTATTTAGTTAGACCCAAACCAACATAACCTAACAAATTGTAAGAAGCCGCAACCACATTATGATACTTGCAACTCCCCAAGCTGCAGCCATATTATGATACTTGCAACTCCACAAAAAGGTCTGATATGAATGAAGAAACGGTTTAAGTGGTTGTATCACCCAAAGTTTGGTCTAACTTTTCATATTATAAGAACATAGGTTGTTATAAGCTTGTTGCCCTTATTAATAGACGAATAGCATTGTCTCGTTCTTTCCGTGTTTCCAGTTGATTTTTTTGCTTAATTCTCCGGTTAGGTGATCGTATTGAGCATATTGAGATTGGTAATGCTTGTGGAAATCTTCAATCAAATCAGTCAATGGCTCTTTCCCATCTTTTCATCATTATCATCCTTAAGAAGTTTTAAGATCTTAATATTATCCTCCATATCTGCAAAAAATTACAATATCTTAGGAAAAACCTCAATTCATTTAGCTCATGGATCGCTTCCGTGAAAATGGTGTTGTGATCCATAAATGCTACCCAAAACACGAGTGACTTTAATGTGTATCTGTATTCATTGTAAAACATGTTAAGACATTCGTGTTTTAACGAAATAGGATCATCAGGCGGATCACAACACTGTTTCCACAGGCGGAGATCTCAATTCATATAGATCAAGGATCCTTTTTTTGTGAAAAAAAGGGTGTCGTGATCCGTACAATGACCCCATTTTAATCATGAAACGCAAGTGTCTTAACATGTTTGTCTGTTAATTTCAAAACACAAGTTAAAACACTCATATATTAACGTTGAAATAAAGTCATTGGACGGATCATAACATTCATTTTTACCAGAGAAGATCCCAATTCATTTACCTTCATTTGTTTCTTTTAGCTCTTCATGCTTTGCAGGATCAATATGGCTCCCAAAAAACGACTTTATAGAATCTTTCACCCTATGCTTTGGCATCTTATAAGTCCAGTTTCTCCAAGGCTTCGCGACTGCTAGTGAAACAAGTTCAATTCCATTTTGCAGATTTACATGTATTCGAAGGAATTCAAAATTCCGGATCAATCATGCCCGAACGATCTGGGACACCTTTAGTGGCACCCACGATATGTATCGACGGTATGGCACCGAAAACAATCAACCACACAGTTTCATTCTCGGCTCTGGAATCCACTTTCACCCCACTAAAAACGCTTTTGTAATGTGCAAGCATAAAAGCAGATTATACCTTATGTTTTATCACTCATTCCTACTCGTAGAAAGGAGTAGGATAATCCACATTTCTAATCTGTTTTGGAAAGCATGTTGCACACAACTCCGGATACATAATCTGGTCACAACTACTCCTTATGTTTCTATTTCACTTTGAAATAGTTGTTAATATCACAAGTATTAAAAATGTGAGTTGGTCCGACCGAAATCTAGCAATCAAAGGTTCAATATGGTTGGTTAAATATACCAAACAGATTTGGTGAAATATTTTGTAGTACAAAATGGCATGAATTTGTGTCACAAAATAGAAAACTATTACCATGGTTGAAAAGTCACCATCATACACAAGCAATGCTCCTAAAACACATTTTTCTAATTCCATATTACCAGGCCAAAGGCATAAACCATATTTAGTGAAGACAATTTGTGCCTTCTATATATAATATTATCATAAAGAGTACTACTGTAGATTTGCTAACTATCAACAAATAGCCGTAAGGCCCAGAACTCCCACCCAAGATAATGCTATGAAAGTGGAACAAAGGAGTTAAGGTGACTTACATATGATGTTCCAAAGCAACTTATGGCCAAAACATCACAAATGATGTTCCAAAGCAACCACGATCGTTGAAATCTTCATGGTTGTTCAAAGAATTAAAAGGCTTCAAATGATCATCTTTCAATCTATCCATGTTACATTTCCTAATAGTTTTACAAAAAAAGACAGACAAACTATATTCATAAACGCATTACAATAACACTCAAAATTTAACCCTTCAAGAAGGGGAATGAGTTAAATTCACGAAAAAAAGTTTTTTTTTATAAAAAATACCAATTTTTCTCCGATTTCTAACCTTGGTCTCTCAGAAATCATCGACTTGTATATATGAAATTGAACGGAGAAATGATTGAAGAAAGAGGTGTCTTTGCTAATATATATACACACAACTGAATCATTAAACATAAACAAAAACATGAGTCCGTGGAGTTTAAAATTGTATACACACCTAGAAAATCTTCACACCCTTAGATTAAACTCCTTCGAACATAAACTCGCAAAACACCATAAAATTTGTGATACATGTGAACCCCAAAATCACATCTTTACGTCAAGATCACGACTTTCCAAAGCTGTGACCCCAAACGCACCAAACCAAACTAAATGAACAGAAAACCCAATATCCAAACCCGAAAAGAGACGACGGATTCTCCATTCTCATCGAGAACCGTTGAATCTATCAAGACTCACAATCGGGTTAGCCTTTGCAATAGCTTCCCCGTCCTTGACTCTTGAAATCAAAGGTACAAGCATGCTCTTCTCGGTACCTATGGATGCCACAAAAGGTACAATGCACCTACAATTAAATCCCAACACCCCAACCTTCTTTTGCAGCTAAACACCGATTATATGTCGTCCATCTTCGCCCTTAGATCCTCCCGTTTATCCTTTAAAAAAACAAGAATTATACAAGAAAAAGAGAGAATTCGGTTGGGTTTTGGAGGACAGGAGGAAAAGTGAAGAGATTGTTAATGAATAAAATAAATTATTGTGAAGAGTAGTAAAAATTGTTTTTTTGTTGGACCCAAAAGTCTCGAAAATCTGTTTACATAGGAGCAGGGAAGACTTCTTGGATGCTTGGAAATCTGAAGAGCAAAAGGTTGTATTCGATCTTCTGGATCTTGCAAACAACTGTAAAAGTATGAATATAATAATATAAACCAAAAATAAAAATAAAAAAAATACTAAAAGAAAAGCAAACACAGTTGAATACGTGGCATGAGGGGAAGCTTTACTCTCATTTTAGAAAAGGGGACGTGGCCGATTTTTTACTTTGACAATTAATAAGTAGGTAGATAAAGTGATCCAATTTCATATTATGTCTCTGTTTCAAATCCATGGTGTGTATTATATTGAATGCACCGAATATTCTGATACAGCCTTGTCAATTGCAGCCTGCAGGGGTTAACATACAACCTTAAACAAAGAATTTTCTGCTATGCATTGTTATAAATAAGAACATGATAGCACAACTGAGAAGGCAGTGGTGGAGCAGCTCCGTTTTTTTCATTCTATGCGATTAATGTGACAAAAGAAGAGAGCAAAATCAAGAAAGGCCATAACTTTTCATTCAATTTCAAGGAAGACAAAGGATGAGTATACATTCAAGTTTCACAGCAACTGCAACAAAAACAACGGGAAAAAAAACATCAGGAACAGAGACAAGAGCAGGAATGATGGGAGAAGGATTGAGAGATTTTATGGTGCAATGGTCGAAGGAAGGTTATACCAAATGGCATATTTTGGAACCTCTTATTTTTACTCTCTTTCACATAATACACTTTTATCGTGTGTGAGATGTTAGAAATGAATGGTTGTAATGTATGCCACTTGGTATAACCTTCATACAACCGTTGTATTATAAAATTTTCCGAGAAGGAATACGATTAAGAGTGTGGGCGAATGTCTGATTATTTACTTTACGTCGTGGTGGTATTCAGCTCAACGTGCTTGTGTATGTCGATGATATGATCATTGCCGGCAATGATAAGGTTGCCATGACGATTTTTAAAACATATTTGGGGAAGTGTTTTAAGATAAAGGACCTTGGGTTTCTGAAATATTTTCTTGGGATCGAGGTGGCGCGGAACAAGGAGGGGATTTTCTTGAATCAGAGAAAGTATGCCCTTGACATTATTCATGAAACCGGGTTACTTGGGAGCAAGCTGGCTGATTTCCCGATCAAGCAGAATAACAAGTTGGCTCTTGCATCTGGCGAGTTGTTGCATGATGCCAGGGCCTTATCGTCGGTTGATTGGACGTCTTATATATCTCGGAGTTACCCGCCCCGATCTGGCGTATTCTCTTCATGTGTTGTCTCAATTTATGCAGGCATCTCGGGTTGATCATTGGGAGGCAGCCTTGCGCATGGTTCGTTATTTGAAGAAACATCCCGGACAAGGTATCTTGTTGCGGTCTGACAGTTCTCTTACTCTTGATGGTTGGTGCGATTCTGATTGGGTGAGTTGCCCTCTCACCCGACGTTCATTAAGTGGTTGGTTCGTTTTTCTTGGTCTTTCGCCTATATCCTGGAAATCCAAGAAACAAACAACGGTTTCTCGGTCCTCGGCCAAAGCGGAATATCGATCTATGGCGGAGATTACGTGTGAATTGAAGTGGTTGAAACAGTTACTGGCTGAGCTCGGGGTCCACCACCCCCCTGGGATACGACTCTTTTATGATAACCAATCGGCACTTTATATTGCTGATAGCAAAATACTTAACCGCTAACTTTAACCGACAGAGTATCGGGTTAGGGCGGTATAGTGGTTACAAGGTCGAATCCACAGGGAGTAACAGTGAAGTACCAAAGTCGACGTAGAACTTGGTTCAGGTCAATAGATAGTGGAAAGATTAACAACTAATGCAGAAATAACAATTACACTACTCGTTTTACTTAATGATTAAAAAGCATAGCGAACTACAATCCAAATGGGTTACTTTACCCCACAGGAAAGACTTGACAAGGAGCGTGTCTTAACCGACCTACCTATCCAATTCAGTTTATATTACATCCACGGGTGCCAACTCCTAATTCTGGTGTTAAGGTCTGAACAACTCTCGCTTAACACCCTATGCCAGGCTAATTAACCCTCCCTTTAGAAAGCCAACTAACCCAACATGGTTTACCAAAATCTAGAGCCGCTCGGAAAACCGATGAAAACCTCACATAGGGCACAGTCCTAACAACTAGCTAGGTTGTCAATCTAACAACTAGGCTGTGTCTACGCAATGATCCTAAAACCCCTTATCCCACATCTCACCGCAAAATACATCTATAAGTTCGATGTGTGTGTGGCAGTGAACTAGGTTGTCAATCTAATTCGAAGCTATAATCTTTATAAGAACAAGTTTTAGAACGTGGATTAATCATACAAACGTTTAATTAAGCGCTACACTACTCCCGTCTAATCCCCCTTAGGGCGTTTCACCCGCTTTTACATAATTCGGCTATACAACTATTTAGCTACTCATGATGGAATTGAAAAACGAAATAATAATGAAAGCGATAATCAAAGACATAATCAAATAATTGAAAGACAAAGAAATAATTACCATAAAATATGAAACATTGAATTGTATGAAAATATCCTTCAAAAGATGAAATATTGGATCACGAATCGAAAATCTAAGCTATGAAAGTTGTATATAGTTGCTAGGAATTAAATCTATGATCTAAGGATTGAAACAACGTTTAAACTAATGGAAATCGTCCTAAAATCGCCCCTAAGAAACCCTAAAAGCGTCTAAGTGCTGAATAGATATCATATGGGATCGAAAAAAGAGGGTTTTATAGGTTTTGTCAAGATCCGACCACAAACGAAGCGTTTGTGGCAAGGCAAACGCCCGTTTGCCGACAAGCCAACTCTCTCGTCCTCGATAAATCAAGCAATAACTTTTGTGTAGAGCTCCGATTTGAACGATTCAAGATGAAATGGAAAGCTCGTTCAATTACCTACTTTCATGAAGACGACTTGGCCAAAAAATGCCTCCAAGATGGGTCAAAAAAAGATTAATGTTACAGGTACGGTGAATACTGCTGTCGGGGACTAGAGTTTGCATTGGCCAAACGCTAGTTTGTCTTGTACGAGTCGGGCCGAACCCATCCAAACGTGCGTTTGAGGTGATTTGGACGCTAGTTTGCCTGAAAACCCAACTTTCAGTACCAACGCTACTTCTATGAACGCCAGTTTGAGCTGGCCAAACGCTAGTTTGGGGTAGGCTTCAGTATTTTCATCATAACTTCACTTCTAGGGCTCCAAATGAGATGATTCAAAATGCGTTGGAAAGATGATTCAATGATCTACAAATTTAATCAAGACAACTCTTCCTGAAAGTGTCTCCAAGTGTGACCAAAATGCCCCTGAAGTGACTGGTTCAGATTTCGTCAATGATTCTTCACTCTTTTCTCCTCCTTGGCCCCAAATCTCGTTCTTTCTCGAGACTCTCTTCCTTATTCTCGACCTTATACATAAATCTAAGCCTGAAAACAAAGACACGAACACCAAGGCATAATATACATTGACAGAAACGTAACGAAATCCACATAAAACACGAGTTTTTCGGACGAAAACGTCATTAGTCTCGAAGCATGCATATAAGTGAATATCGTTCATATACTACCCATAATAGCCCAAAATAACCATGAATAACTCGTAAAAGGAGGTAATCTCATATAAGAAATACACTACAATTTGACTCCCGTCAACTGCGCAGAATCCGGTGTTTCACGAACGCACGAAGCATATTGAGGCAGACTGTCGCTTTGTGCGTGATGCTATCACAGATGGATTGATTCTTCCTTCATATGTCCCTATGAAGCATCAGTTGGCAGATATCTTTACGAAGGTCTTTGGGTCAAAGAACATTTCGGGTTTTGTTACACAAGTTGGGCGTCGAGATCTTCACGCTCCGACTTGAGGGGGTATTACGATATGGAAACTATTATGTGTTATGGAAAATATATTGATATTATTGTATTAAATTAGTAAGGGTAGATTGGGTATATTTTATAGATGTAGAAGCCCTGCCAGTGGCTATAAATTGTACTATGTGATTGAAATTGGAGGGGAAATAGATTGTACTAAGATCAAGCGCTTACAATTATTTATTAAACCAATTGGTGGTAGTAAATGCGCAACTTTTGTTTCTTATACATTAAGAGTGTGGACAATCTGTCCCAACACCCCCCCTCAAGTGTTGGCAATCTGTCCAACACTTGCACAATTTTCATTCAAGAGTGTGGGCAATCTATCCCAACAAGCAACAAATGATTAGAAAAATGAGCTTTAAACATAGCATAAATCTGTGAACTAACCGAGCTGCCAACAAGCTTTAAATGGAGCAGCTTTTTCAAAGCGTTTAATGGTGAAACAGAGTGATTTGATGCAGAATTCGTGCAGACAATCAAGCAACATTTGAAGGGTTTTGTTAGAATTTTTGTAGTAAGTTGAATGGAGAAGGCTAGGATGATGAGTGTGAGATGGAAAAGAATTGATAAGTTGGAGAGATTGGAGAAATGAATTTGATTGTATTGATTGCTTGGTTCAAGTACATGGGGTAGTGCTATATATATAGTCTCCATATGATGGCTCAAGACCCTTATGGGGTTTTCTGGATATTTCTTAATTTTTAACAATCACTACTAGAACCTACATGTATCTAGTAGCTTCCGTTCTAGTATAGAAATATTTATCTAGACTCTTACATACAACTAGAAGCTTCTATTCTAGAAATGTGTAGCACCATTCAACACTCCTCCTTGGTACGCATTTCAGTGACACCAATCTTTTCTCGCAATAGCTCGAACTTGACTCTTGGTAGTGCTTTTGTGAATATGTCGGCTAACTGTTCTTCACTCCTGCAATGCATGACCTCTATTTCTTTATTGGCCACAGCTTCTCTGATGAAGTGGTACTTGATTCTTATGTGCTTAGTCTTGTTGTGAAATACTGCGTTTTTCGCCATTGAAATTGCCGAATTACTGTCACAGTAGATCAATGTTGCTTCATCTTGAGCCTCCCCCATGTCCTCAAGTATGCGTTTAAGCCATATAGCTTGGCATGTTGTCAATGCTGCTGCTACATATTCTGCTTCTATTGATAGTGCTATTGTGTCTTGCTTTTTTGTTGCCCAAGAGAATATTCCTGAGCCCAAAGTGTATGCATAGCCAGATGTGCTTTTATCATCTGATGATCCTGCCCAATTGCTATCAGTGTACCTAATCAATTTTGAGTCAGGGCTGGATCCATACCAAATGCCATAATCCTTTGTGCCTTGCAGATACCTTAGCACTCTTTTAGCTACTCCGAAGTGAACTTGACTTGGACATTGCATGAACCTTGAAAGATAACTTGTTGCAAACATAATGTCAGGCCGTGTAGTTGTTAGATAGAGTAAACTTCCAATGAGACGCCGATAGACCGTACAATCTGCCATTGGCGTGCCATCTTCACTCTTGAGTGCTTTGCTTTCAAGTGGAGTTGCAACACTCTTGCACCCTTTCATCTTGAACTTTTCAAGAAGACTATATGTATATTTCTTTTGGAAAATGAAAATCCCATTTTCTTTCTGGTTTACCACGATTCCAAGGAAGTAGTGCATTAATCCCAAGTCTATCATTTCAAACATCTTCATCATGTCTTGTCTGAAACTCCTTATCATGTCCTTATTGTTTCCTGTAAAGATGAGATCATCAACGTATAAGGAAACCATAAGTCTGTCATTTGTATCTCGTGTCTTAATGTAAAGTGTAAGCTCGCTTTTGCTCCTCCTAAAACCTTGCGTGATGAAGTAGTTATCAATTCTGTTATACCAAGCCCGTGGGGCTTGCTTGAGCCCGTATAAATCTTTCTTTAACTTTAGTACTTTGTCTTCTTCTCCTTTCATGATAAATCCTTGAGGCTGCTCCATGTAAATTTCTTCCTCAAGGTATCCATTGAGAAATGCTGATTTAACATCCAGCTAATGGATTTTCCATCCTTTTTGTGCAGACAGGGCAATTAATGCACGTATCGTATTTAATCGTGCAACAGGAGCAAATGTCTAATCCACTCCAAACTGTTGAGATTAGCCTTTGGCTACAAGCCTTGCTTTGTGTTTTTGGATGGAGCCATCAGGATTAAGCTTTGTTTTATAGACCCACTTAACACCGATGACCTCTTTGTGCGGAGATGGACTTACTAGCTCCACGTTTCATTCTTGTTTATCATCTTAATTTCTTCTTCCATTGCTTTTCTCCAAACTTCTTCTTTGGAAGCTTCTTCATAACTTCCTGGTTCTATCAAGGTGAGATTGCATCTCTCGTATATCTCACTCAAGGATTTTGTTTTCCTTGGTGGCGTCTCTGGAGAAGAACTTTCATCTTGTGATGTTTCTTCAATGATAGCGTGAGCTGGTGATTCTGGTTGACGGTTGTCTTCTTCGTTGGTTCATAGAAGTGGTGCCATATTAATAGTTTTCTTTTCAACTTCCTCGGTTTCCCAATTGAAGCTTGCATCCTCGTCAAATTCAACGTCTCGACTGACAATAAGCTTTCTTGTTCTTAAGCTATAGACACGGTAACCTTTTGATTGTGTACTATAGCCTAAGAAATACCTTTCTCTGTCTTTTCATCCAGTTTGCTCCTTTTCTCTTTTGGAATGTGAACATAACAGATGGAGCCAAAGACTCTAAGATGTTTTGCTGATGGCTTTCGCCCACTCTAGGCTTCGAATGGTGTTTTGTCTTCAACGGCTTTGGTTGGACATCTGTTTAGCAAGTAGACTGCGGTATGCACTGCCTCTGCCCAAAATGTTTTCGGAAGGCCTTTCTCTATTAGCATAGCTCTTGTTGTCTCCATAACGGTTCTATTTTTGCGTTCCGATACACCATTTTGTTCTAGAGCGTATCCAACTGTCAATTGATGCTCCACGCCTTCATCTTCACAGAACTTGTTGAATTCTTTAGATGTGTATTCTTTGCCTCGATCACTTCTTATGGTTTTCATGTAGTGACCACTTTGTTTCTCGACATAGGCCTTATATTTTTTAAATATTTCATATACTTGCGATCTTTCACGCATGAAATAAACCTGTGTCATTCTGGTAAAATCATCAATAAGAGAATGAAGTACCTATTTTGTTCATGTGAAGGAGTGCGCATTGGGCCACAAACGTCCGTGTGCACCAATTCTAATGGCTTCTTCGCTCTCCAAGCTTTTCCGATAGGAAATGGTTGTCGATGTTGTTTCGAGCATGCATCCTTCGCCAAACACGATCGGGTGCCTTTATAGTCGGAAGATCTTTCATCATGTTCTTCTGATGTAGTATTTTTAATCCATTGAAATTGAAGTGACCAAGCCTTCTGTGCCATAACCACGAGTCGTCAACTTGTGCCTTCATTGCTAAATCTCTTGCATAACTCCTTTGGATCGAAAAACATCGTTTTTCCTTCATTTTTATTTTTGCAATTTGAAGGAATTTATCTTTCTTATCATATATTGTACAAGAATCTCCTTCAAAATGCAACGAGTATCCTTTCTCCATCATTTTCCCGACACTCAATAGATTTTAATCTATACTCGGGCCCAAGAGCACCTCATTTATGTATCTCTTGCCTTTCTTTGTGTTGATGACAATAGTGCCTTTTTCCAATAGCCTCCATAAAGTCGTTGTTTCCTATCTTAATATATGTCTTGAATTTTTCAAGACGGCAAAATATGAATTCATCTTTTGTCATGTGATTGCTGCAACCACTGTCAAGATACCATGTATCTTTCTTTTCCTCTGTTGCTACTTGACAGGCACAGGAGAGATTGTCTTTGAAGTCCTTTTCTTCCGAAAATTTAGCTTGATGATTCCTTTTTGATCGACAAACCTTCTCGACGTGACCAAATTTCTTGCAATTTTTGCATTGTGGTTTTCCTTTAAACCAACATTCTTTCTCCAAATGGCTTTTCCTCTTGCATATACCACAAGGGAAAATGTTTTGTTTGGAGGCTCTGTATTTTAGAACCTTCATTTGATCACCGATCCTTTTGTTTAGATTTACGTGTGGCGTTTTCAACTTTGATTGAAAGGCATTTTGATTGTGCGTTCGTGACGCCTTTCCAATCTATGTTCATGAGCTTCTAACGACCCCCATCAATGCAAGGCGGTCAATTTTTCCAAATCTTTTGATTTGCTTTCAAGAGTTGTAATGATTGGATCATATTTTCCTGTACATGTAATTAATATTTTTTCCATAATTTTCTTTTTTGGGATGTCTTCTCCATTCGCCCTCAATTGATTTGCTAATGAATCTACTGTTTTATAGTAGTCTTTAGCATTCTCCGAATCTTTCATTTTTAAATTCTCAAAATTTCTCCTCAATGAATGAAGTTTTGAGACTCGTACCTTTTCATTGCCTTGAAACTCCTCTTGCAACTTATCCATCGCTTCTTTAGCTGTCTTGGCACTCATGATTCTTGGAAACAATTCTTCAGTCAAGCTTAACTAAAGGGCAAATAATGCTTGAGCATCTTTCTGTTGATTCTCCTTGAGTTCTTTCTTTTGTGCGGTAGATAAATTTGAGATGTCGTCGGGTATGCTAAATCCCTTACTTACGATATCCCATAAATCTTGAGCACAAAAGTAGGTTCTCATTTTAATGAACCAATAGTCGAAATTTTCACCCCGGAAAATTGGAACCGGAATGGATGAGCGGAGTGTGTAATCTGCCATGATGTTGATTTCGCCCAGTTGTAGTTGTGTCGAAACCGAGCTCTGATACCACTTGTTAGAATTTTTGTAGTATGTTGCGTGGAGAAGGCTAGGATGATGAGTGTGAGATGGAAAAGAATTGATAAGTTGGAGAGATTGGAGAAAGGAATTTGATTGTATTGATTGCTTGGTTCAAGTACATGGGGTAGTGCTATATATATAATCTCCATATG
Source organism: Gentiana macrophylla (assembly GCA_026214975.1). Lineage (NCBI taxonomy): Eukaryota > Viridiplantae > Streptophyta > Magnoliopsida > Gentianales > Gentianaceae > Gentiana > Gentiana macrophylla. The sequence goes on along the minus strand of CM047808.1, from coordinate 119,577,714 downwards.
ATGGCTCAAGACCCTTATGGAGTTTTCTAGATATTTCTTAATTTTTAACAATCACTACTAGAACCTACATGTATCTAGTAGCTTCCATTCTAGTGTAGCAATATTTATCTAGACACTTACATACAACTAGAAGCTTCTATTCTAGAAATGTGTAGCACCATTCAACAGGTTTGAAGCTGCACATATATATGGGTGTGTTTATTGAGAGAAAATGGAGCAGTAAACAGAGCCATGTATTGAGCTGAAATCGAAGATGGAAACATGATGAAATTGGAACAGATTTTCAGGTTGTTCTTGAGCTGCTCGCTTTTGGAAAGTCTATGATTTAAAGTGTATGATACAATTGTGAAGCTACTATATTATGGTGTTAATGAAGATGTTAAAGAGCTTCAATTTTGCTTGAAGAAAAACACATAAGCTAGGGGTTGCAAAGTAGCTTCAACGTTCACTACAACAAAAATAAGATATGGCGACATCAAAACACGCCTCAAAAAGTGAGATATGAAGGCGTTTGCTTCTAGTTGTGGCGTTTTTAAGTGTCTCATGTATCGATGTCTCTATAGCTGAAGGGTCCGAACAAGACACTTCAAAACGATCTAATATATGCACATTGCATACTTTTAAAAGCGCCTTAACAGATACCTAGTGGATGCATTAAAAGCGTCCTAAAGATGAGCAGTGGATGCATTAGAAAGCGCCTCAATAGGTTCTGATAAATACATTTTGAACACGCCTTGTTATGTTTACAGTTGAGACATTTTGAACACGTCTTATTTTGTTTCTGATTGAGACATCCGAAGTGCCTTATCGAGGTTACATTGGATACATTCAAAAGTGCCTTATCTGGGTTACACTTACATTGGATACATTCAGGCGCCTCAGCGAGTTTTGGGTTGTCACATTTCAAAGCGCCCCAACAGTCTCTTCATCCCACACTGCTGTGAAGTGACCTTACGACCTCATGATGCCATCTGAAAATCACCCCATCAAGCCACGAAATCCAAAACAACCCCTAATTGTTAATTTGCAACTAAAAACATACATACAGACCAATCCAAAACAACCCTTAATTGTTTAATTGCACCTAAATACATACATACTGAGACCAAGATAATGATTTGATCAAATCTTTATATGGTCAACCAACATGAATCAAACTGATTTATTCTATACAATCCAAACCAACGATGAGAAATTAATTGACTCCCAAAACAAATAAACTCACAACAGAACATATAAGATTTCAAGTGAACGAGAATATTATCAACCAATCAATAGACTCAAAGGCACAATCGACCGGAATCAAAACAATCGAGCATCCTGCAGCATTGGACCTACTAAGTCGCACAAGAATCAGAAAACAAAAACAAAATTCAAAACTTGATAGATATGATAGAGACCGCAACAAGTATCGGCAATAAATATGACAGGCCCCTTCAAAAGATACCACAACCAACTTACAGTCAACATTTATCCAGCATTACGCTGAAAATCGACTTGCAATATTTATCCAGCATTACCGTAGTTCAAAATTCTCGTATGGCGTATCATTAGGAAATGCAGAAAGAGTTGTATTAGCTGTTATTAAGGCTGACTTCCATTTTGATGTTGTGTTAATTGTCTCATTCATCACAAGTTTCTGAAACAACAAAACTGCGTATTAGAAAAAAACAACTTGTAAAGCATTTTCGTTATTTGCCCTAACATGTCTTTCTGCAAACATGAGTTTTTCTAATCCCACACCATAATATCTCATTGATCCAGCTGAAATGCGAGCAGTTTGGAACAACTCTTGAGAATATAAGAGCAGCATACTTAAGAATATCTTGAAAAATATAGCCTACTTCTTACTTTAAAGAAAGGGTAGACCATGTTGCAAAACACTATACAACAGAACATTAAAAAATGCAATAAACAGTTAATCTTTTGGATCATTTACGATTCTAGATGTCCACAACTACTCAAAACGATTGAACAAAACATAGAATTCTGAATTATGCAAAATTTTCGATAACTAGTGATGATGTGAAAGTTTTAACGGAAGCACAATGAAATAAGAAAAACTCTACATAACTAAAAGCAGTTGTGACTAGTGAATGACTAAAGCATACATAGTGACTGGAAATAATCAACGTACTTGAAAGACACTAATCAGTTTGGCTTCCTAATATAATTTGAGTGCTATGCTTCATCTCCTTCATAAAAGGCAGAACCAACAATTGATAAAAAGAAATGTGACTTAACATGGACCACAAACTCTAAAAGGCTAGGAATGGAAATGAAATGCAGTTGGTTCTGTGTAAAACAAGATGAATTCTTCATACTAGGGCTGCACCCAAGTCCTATGCGATCTGCATAACAGTGTCATAGAGAAGAACAGGGTTCCACACAATCAGAGGAATGTTGGGACTGATGTTAGGTTAAAGCAGCAAAAGGGACTATCGGGTTACCTGAAAAAACTAAAAGTATCCCAGTCCATAATCTGTCCAGTAAAGCCATGCATCACCAAAGTGTCCAGGTCTCTCCTCCTATGGTCCAACATAAGAAGATTTCTAGAAAAGTATCATATTGGATATAATATAGCTACAGAAAAGAAAGGAAGAGAAGTAACTGGAAATTGATGAACAAATCTGACTTCACTAATTCAATGATAACTAGCAATTATGCACTTCCGAAGTTCCATCCAGATTAGCCATATGCAAACCATCTTGAGCATCTTTCATCCAACAAATCAACATGAGCTTTCATATAACTTACTAATCAAATAAATAAATAAAAAGCCATAATAACGAACCTTGATAGTCATCAACAGTCATACTGTGCGCCCATAACCCTGGAACAATCGAAACACAATCAATTCAGAACAAAATATAAGCTAAATTTCAATTGTTCTGTGCCAATTGATTGCAAAACAGACAGCTCCTCCATAAAATTAACAACGATTCTCTAATTTATACAAACCTAATATGATTGAACAGGAAATGCACAAAATAAGCAAAAATTAGAGGTTGACTGACCATGAGAAATACTCGTATGGCCAACGGATCTACAGTAGCCACAAGAGCTCCGGCGACGGCCGACATCACCTCATATGGCACGAGTATCTAAAACGTCAAGTATGAGTGGACTGATGAATGTGAGGAAGCCTTTCAAACTTTGAAAGAAAAGTTGACCACGACTCTGTGTTGGCGTTACCGGAGGTTTTGATAATTATGATGTTTTATACAGATGCATCGGGTCAAGGTTTGGGTTGTGTTTTGATGCGATCGAGAAAGGTGATTGCTTATGCATCTAGGCGACTAAAGGTGCATGAGAAGAATTACCCTACACACGACTTGGAGTTGGCGGCAGTGGTGTTTGCTCTCAAGCTTTGGAGACACTATTTGTATGGTGTCAAGACAAGGATCTTCACGGATCATAAGAGCCTTAAGTTCTTCTTTACTCGGGAGAATCTGAACATGAGACAAAGAAGATGGTTAGAGTTTGTGAAAGACTACGACTTGGACATTCAATACCACCGGGTAAGGCGAATGTCGTAGGCGATGAACTTAGCCGGAGAGCGGTTAATGCTATCACCACCTTACAAGAAGTTGTGGATCGGTTGGATAGAATGCAGATTGAAGTGGTTGAGCGAAGGATGAAGACCAGTTTTATGGCGCCATTGATGGCGAGGTCGGATCTATTAGATGAGATACGGTTTAAACAAGATAAGGACCCAGTGATGGTTAAATTGAAGCGTGTGGCCGAGAAAAACCTACAGTGGGTTATCGGTTGGACAAGAGTGGTTATCTTTGGTATGGAGACCGTTTGTGTATACCGGATGTGGATGGTCTAAGAGAGAAGGTTATGGATGAGGCTCACAAGATTGCTTTTGCGGTTCACCCGGAGCCACTAAGATGTATAGAGATCTCAAGGAAGATCTTGGTGGCCTGGTATGAAGTTAGGGATCGCAGAGTTCGTGGCGAGATGCGATACATGTCGAGGGTGAAAGCAGAACATAAAAGGCCAGGAGGTTTCTTTGAAACCTTTGGAGTTACCGGAATGGAAATGGGAGAATATCACGATGGATTTCATCACCGGTTTGCCTAAGGGCGAAGGCGGTCATGACATGATTTGGGTGATTGTGGATAGACTTACCAAATCAGCCCATTTCTTGCCGTGTAAGGTAGACATGCCTATAAAGAAGTTCGCTACTATGTACATCGACAATATAGTGAAGCTTCATGGTGTGCCTTTATCTATTGTATCCGGATGGGATAGTAGATTCATCGATCGCTTTTGGAAAGGTCTGCAGAAAGCTTTTGGAGCGAAGACCGATTTGAGTCTGGCGTTTCATCCTCAGACGGATGGGCGAGTCGAGAGAACGATTCGAGACTCTTGAGGATATGCTTAGAGCTTGTGTTTTGGATGCCGGAGGTTCATGGATAGATTACCTCAACTTGGCGGAGTTTGCTTACAATAATGATTACCATGCAAGTTTGGGAATGCCACCTTTTGAGGCCTTGTATGGTAGGAAGTGTAGGACTCCACTTTATTGGGATGAAGTGGGAGAAACACATCACCGAGCCGGAGATGGTTGACAAGCCAAGGAGAAGATCGAGTTGATACGGAAGAATCGAAAGTTTGCACAAGATCGCCAAAGAGTTGGGCCGATGTTAGAAGGAGACCGCTAGAGTTCGAAGTTGGGGACGAGTTTACCTTGAGCGTCTCCAATGAAGGGTGTCAAGAGGTTTGGTGAGAAAGGAAAGCTAAGTCCAAGATACGTAGGACCTTTTGATATCATCGAAAGAGTTGGGAAGTTGGCTTATAGACTACGGTTGCCGAATCGATGTCACAGAGTCCACAATGTCTTCCACGTATCAATGCTTAAAAGTGTTTATCAAAAGTGGATGTGGAATCGAGATTGATCCGGAAGTGTTACAAGACAACCTATCATACGTGGAAAAGCCGATCAAGATTCTGGATAGAAAGGAAAGGATGATCAAGAGGCGAATGATTCCGTTAGTGTTAGTGCAATGGAGCAACCATGCACCGACGGAAGCCACTTGGGAAGTGGAAGCGGACATGATAGACGAGTTCCCAGAGTTTTCTCATCTTTCAGGTACGTTCTAGTTTCGAGGGCGAAACTCCTCTTAAGGGGGGAGGAATGTAATATCCCGATTTTCGATAAAAGGGCATTTCGGTCTTTTGATAAATCGGATTTTTATGTTCTTTTATTTTTTTTTAAAAAGGTTTTATAAAAGAAAAGGGATAATTAAGGAATTATATGGTATTTAGGAAAAATTGGGATTTATTAAAAGGAAATAAATCCTAAATTAACCTAATCACTTTTGAAAAAAAAAGAGAGGAGGCGCATCTTTTGAAGAAGGCGCAAGTTTAAAAAAAGAGAGGAAGAACTTTCAATCCCGAGGCTTAATCCGTTGATCTTTTGGAATGGACATCTCAAAGGAAAAAGAATCACCGCGACAAGAGGATCGTTTGAATATCAACCATCCTTAGAACCGTTAACGTAAGTTCTCATCACCGTTCTTGTTAGGGTTCGTTTTCTGTTTAGCATCGTTAAGCTGCGTTTCTGCGTTATCTGCATCGTAGTGATCAATTTGGTGTTGATCGTTTTAGGTTCGAGGTTAAAGGTTTATCTTTTTCAAAGTTGTGGTTGCTTGGATCGTAGTAGCTCGCAAGAATCGAGGTAACGTGGTCTTATCGTATGATTTAGTTCTCATAACGTTGTAGGGCAATGTGTATGTTTTTCTGCTTTGTTTTAAGTTGTTTTGGTCGAACTTTGGGATGCATATGGTTGGAAAACGCAGCAAGCAAAGTTGCGTAAAGTGCAGGAAATTCCGGGTGGGACGGGCGTCGAGGGATTCGGACGGGCGTCCGGTTCCTTAGTAAAGTGGACGAGCGCCCGATTTCCCTTGGACGAGCGTTCAGGTGAAATTTTGATACTGAGGATGTGATGGTTTGAAGGTGGGACGGGCGTTTGGTTTTGGGACGGGCGTTCGGCCTCTATGGAGACAGCGTCCATGTTGAGACGGGCGTCTGCGACAGAGTGGACGGCGTTTGGGCCTGGTGGTTCTAGTTTTTCATTGTTATTTTTGTCATGTCGGCTTGAGTTCAGAGCTTTATTATGCTATGTTCTAATGCATAACCTTACGTGACAAAGCTCGAACTAGCCACAGTGCGTTTAGTTCCGGCACCACATGGATTCCTAAAAGATGAAGTGTGGGACCACCTGGAAGCTTCGGATTTGCCTTGTGCTTCGATAAGCTAGAGTTTATCGATGTGCGTATAATTGCTAGGGCTTGTCCGTGTCAGAGGTCTAAGTGCGAGGGTAGGAAGTGTGAGGAGCTTACACGAAAACACTTAGGTGGCTAGTTAAACATCTAATCAAGCGTATGTGCTAGATTAAAATCTTAAACATCATGCAATGCTTGGTAAGGCATAGTACAATATCGCGATGTGTCCTCGACCGGACAAAGTAGATCGTACTCCACGCCGGTCAATCGATTGGCGGATAAAGCATCTGGTGCACTCTGCCGGTCATCACACTATCGGGACTCGAGATATTCCCGGGGCTACTAGAGCGAGTCTCAAGTAGGTTGCACCCAGATTGTCCTAGTACATCCTATTACTAGGCATAGTGCCCTTGTTATTCATGATGTAACAAACTTGAGCTAAGATAGATACCCTTGGAACCTCATGTTATGCAATGAACATAATGTGATAGATAGTTAGGGCTAATAACGGAAAATGAATTAATAAAAGGCGGTATTGCTTTTATTTCTTTATGAGGCATAGTTATACGATCTTCTACACGTTACTGAGTACTTTTGTACTTACCCCGTTACGTTATCTTTGTCTTTCCCTTTCCCCAAAGAAGATGAACAGGTGGTTACCGCTGATGAGTTCTTTGATGACGAGGACGTTTGAGTTGGAGTTTGAAGGCTTAGATCGTTTAGATGTTTTCTTTTCATAAATGATTGTTTCCACTTTGAACAATGTTGTTCTTTCTTTTGGTTTAGTTACCTTTGAGATCTTTTGGATTGAATTACGGATGTTTAGATCTTTTATTGGATTTAGTTTTCTTCACGGCATTGATTACGTATGTTTCGATCGTTTGGTTTCCCGAGTTGTTGAGTTGTTTTATCTTCGCGTCGTTTGATTTTTATGGATGACGTAAGGCTTGCATGTATTATTGAGTTTTATTTGATAATATATGTGCGAGCGCTCTTTCGGATAAGGACTCGGTGTCCGAAGCGGGCGTTCTGAGATACCCAGTGGATGCATTAAAAAGCGTCCTAAAAGATGAACAGTGGATGCATTAGAAAGCGCCTCAATAGGTTACAGTAAATACATTTTGAACACGCCTTGTTATGTTTACAATTGAGACATATTGAACACGTCTTATTTTGTTTACAGTTGAGACATCCAGAAGTGCTTATCATGTTACATTGGATACATTCAAAAGTGCCTTATCTGGGTTACATTGGATACATTCAGGGCGCCTCAACAGGTTTTGGGTTGTCACATTTCAAAGCGCCCCAACAGTCTCTTCATCCCACACTGCGAAGTGACCTTACAGCCTCATGATGCCATACTGAAAATCACCCCATCAAGCCCTGAAATCCAAAACAACCCCTAATTGTTAATTTGCAACTAAAAACATACATACAGACCAATCCAAAACAACCCCTAATTGTTTAATTGCACCTAAATACATACATACAGACCAAGATAATGATTTGATCAAATCTTTATATGGTCAACCAACATGAATCAAACTGATTTATTCTATACAATCCAAACCACTGATGAGAAATTAATTGACTCCCAAAAACAAATAAACTCACAACAGAACATATAAGATTTCAAGTGAACCAGAATATTATCAACCAATTAATAGACTCAAAGGCACAATCGACCGGAATCAAAACAATCGAGCATCCTGCAGCATTGGACTACTAAGTCGCACAAGAATCAGAAAACAAAAACAAAATTCAAAACTTGATAGATATGACAGAGACCGCAACAAGTATCGGCAATAAATATGACAGGCCCTTTAAAAGATACCACAACCAACTTACAGTCAACATTTTATCCGGCATTACGCTGAAAATCGACTTGCAATATTTATCCAGCATTACCGTAGTTCAAAATTCTCGTATGGCGTATCATTAGGAAGTGCAGAAAGAGTTGTATTAGCAGTTATTAAGGCTGACTTCCATTTTGATGTTGTGTTAATTGTCTCATTCATCACAAGTTTCTGAAACAACAAAACTGCGTATTAGAAAAAAAAAAACAACTTGTAAAGCATCTTCGTTATTCGCCCTAACATGTCTTTCTGCAAACATGAGTTTTTCTAATCCCACACCATAATATCTCATTGATCCAGCTGAAATGCGAGCAGTTTGGAACAACTCTTGAGAATATAAGAGCAGCATACTTAAGAATATCTTGAAAAATATATCCTACTTCTTACTTTAAAGAAAGGGTAGACCATGTTGACATCATCTGCTAATACACAACCAATTAATGATTGAATAAGAATCCTTTCTGACACCATCCTATACCGAGGACTCACAGAAATACCGCGGCTGGTGCCACAATCTATTCGTCGTACAACAATGTGTTGTACTACTTCAACAAGTCTACGCGTAAGATATCCAGCATCCGAATGTTCGTACAGCGGTATCCACAACCCCTTTACGGGCTCGTATCTGCTACACCAGCAAACAAGCTAGTCAGTGAGCCAGAGAGGATAGTTCTTCTCCGTGCTACCGGGCGATTTGGGATGTATATTCCTTATCGCTATGGGATAAAGCTTACCTCTTGTACCCTACGTCCCGCAATCCTGCGGTTTCGTACGGTCGTATTTGGCCTTTCAAACATGACCTTCGTGAATGGGCATATCGGTACATAGAACCTGTGTACTCTTTCTTCGCTCGTAAACGGGTACAACAGAACATTAAAAAATGCAATAAACAGTTAATCTTTTGGATCATTTACGATTCTAGATGTCCACAACTACTCAAAACGATTGAACAAAACATAGAATTCTGAATTATGCAAAATTTTCGATAACTAGTGATGATGTGAAAGTTTTAACGGAAGCACAATGAAATAAGAAAAACTCTACATAACTAAAAGCAGTTGTGACTAGTGAATGACTAAAGCATACATAGTGACTGGAAATAATCAACGTACTTGAAAGACACTAATCAGTTTGGCTTCCTAATATAATTTGAGTGCTATGCTTCATCTCCTTCATAAAAGGCAGAACCAACAATTGATAAAAAGAAATGTTACCTAACATGGACCACAAACTCTAAAAGGCTAGGAATGGAAATGAAATGCAGTTGGTTCTGTGTAAAACAAGATGAATTCTTCATACTAGGGCTGCACCCAAGTCCTATGCGATCTGCATAACAGTGTCATAGGAGAAGAACAGGGTTCCACACAATCAGAGGAATGTTGGGACTGATGTTAGGTTAAAGCAGCAAAAGGGACTATCGGGTTACCTGAAAAAACTAAAAGTATCCCAGTCCATAATCTGTCCAGTAAAGCCATGCATCACCAAAGTGTCCAGGTCTCTCCTCCTATGGTCCAACATAAGAAGATTTCTAGAAAAGTATCATATTGGATATAATATAGCTACAGAAAAGAAAGGAAGAGAAGTAACTGGAAATTGATGAACAAATCTGACTTCACTAATTCAATGAGTTATATATCCATGTATTTATTTAAGCAAATGATTACTTCAAGCTTACTTCCAACTTACTAGACTTAAGCAGATGCAACTGCCAACTTCAAGCTCTGTGTGAAGAATATGAGTGAAGATGTGCCTCCATCGCACTAATTATCTGTGTGGATTGTTTAGTTAGAAACCCCTATCCACAAATGAACCTTTTCTTTTAGAAAGGCAATGTTGACTTAGCTCCAACCTGCGAATACGTATACGACTTTGGTATATCATAGTGCAACTCTACATGTAAACAGTCATCACTTATACGTTCAAAGAAAAAGAAAAAAAGAAAGAGGAAAAAAAAGATTGGAACATTGTGGATCGAAATAAGAACATGAGGTGTCAAGTTTACCGTTTCACTAGTGAACTTTCTTGATGATGTCGCAAATTTACCACCAAACGACATATCCAACTCAATGCTTCCGCCGGACTGATAATCTGTCAATAGTTTCCACACAAAATTACAAGCATCAAGGAAGTCCCTCCTCTTATAAAATGCAAATTGAAGCAAAAAGAACTGAAAATTCATGATTGAAAATGAAGCAGGTACCTAATTATGCTCTCTTTGGACACATCCCTTAATTTCTTTGGACCTTCATCAATCTTCTTTTCTGCTGCACATTCAAAAAGAAAGAGACTAACTTTACATGTTCTTATTGGGAGCCTTGTACATTTGGAAGAAGTATTCTCTAGGCACTATAATTTGTGGGCACGATTCCACATAGGAACAATTAATTCTAGCAACAAAACCTTACTCTTAATTTTTTTTTAGAGCATGCTTTCCCTTAAGCTCGAAGGACATCTTAATTATAATGGATGCACCTATAAGAGCTTGCAAAATTACACTCTTTCCAATTCTGATAATACCATCTTCGTTTCATCTGCTTTGGTAACACTTGTAATGAGCTCCCCTCTTACAAGTGTGTGAAAACAATGAATTCAAATCTAGATTACCAAAACAAAGGCCTTCATTAATATATTCCAAATTAACGACCGAAAGATTACCGGGAGCTTACCTCGGAGGATAAAATGGAGGCTGTTGTCGGTCGTTAGCACTTAGCACACAGCCAAAAGTAATGGGTTACTCTATTGAGATATCACAAACCCCTGAGAGGCTTTCCATAACCATAAACATTTGGTATCCCAATACGAAAAAGAGGGCACCTCATTCAAATAACAAAAAACAGCAAATGAAATCAATAATGAAAAGGAGAAATCCCTACGAAAGCTTCCTTCTACCTTTAACCCACCAACATTTCATAAATTAATAATAGTTCTTATTATTCCAAGGAACAAAAGTTTGAATCATAGCAATTGTACACAGCATCTATATATGCGATTCAAATTGGAGAAGAAAAAAGCACTTGGTTTACCGGCTAAAAACATTTGCAGGTATATGATGATAAGGCAAATGATGGAGTTTTCCTTCTTCAGCATCATACTTCAGCACATACAAAAATTCGTATTCATCTGCTACATACCTGGACAACCCATATAGACAATTATATCCTGCAACTATTCACCTCAACATGCATCTATGAAGAAATTAATTAAAGCTCAAACACGTACTAGTTTCTCACCCTTATGGAGCTGAATTCAATCTTATGAATGGTGAAGACTGTTGGCTGCAATGATCTTGATTAATTCTCAACCATGGAAATGAGCCCAAATATATACATCAACAAGAAAGGCTACACACAATGCATTGTAAGCTTGAGTAAAACTCAATCTTTAATTTACTTTATGATAATGGGAGTATATATCCTAGTTAGTTGCTCAATTCAATTCTGAGAGAATTGAATGTGATATTTAGATTCAGATACATTTGTCCGAAGTGTACTTAACGATATATCTATGATTGTTTGACCTTGTTGCTAAGTAGGAGCTTAATGTAAGAGAACAGAAGTGTTAATCTTGTGTCTCATTAATTAGTGTGTGCAACAAGTGAGTTAGTTGTTTGTGCTTGATTTGATTATACTAGATTGTGAGTCTTATATCCACCTTAGAACGTACAGATCGGTATGTCATGTGAAAGCTATGATATGTTGGTGAAGGATTCAATAATGTTCACACCAGGGTTCTTTTAAATAAGTTCACACCAGGGTTTTTGAAATAATGTTCACGCCAAGATTTGATATCGTGACATCTGGTTCCGATACCATGTTAAAATCAAGCGCTTACCATTCTACTAAAATCAATTGGTGTAAAATAAGCATCTTCTTATATTTCTTTATATATTTAAGCGTGTAGGAATCTCTCCCAACTTACGGCATATTATTAGGTGGGTTATGGCGGCGACCATTTAAAATGTCACGGCACCGCGATCACTTTTAGCAGCGCTTATAAATCACTCTTGCACCATATTGAATATTTTTATTATTTGCACAACACAAACGTCTGTGGAACTAACGCCCATTTTCGGTACGAGCGTCACTAGAACTGACGTTTGTGTTCCATTTCAATGTCACTAACACTGATTTTACAGTTATAAATGTATCACAGGTGAAAACGTCAGACCCACTAACGTTTTGAGCGAACAAAAACGTCAGTGACTCTGACGCCCGTAACGTATTGCCAAAAAGTGATATGATGTGCCAAAAAGTAAATGAAAAATGATGCCAAGAGTAATTTGGTGGTGCCAATAGAACACACCTAATATTATTATTTAATATTGTTATGTAAAGTAATGGGCAGATATGGTATTTTGATATTTAGTAGGGTTTCTGAATTTGATGTATAGATATGGGGATCTGGTGATAGAAAAATACATTTTGAAAATATTCTTGTTTATCAAAATTTATATGGTATCAGAGCAATGTTTTGAAAACCAATAGGCTATGAAAGTTCAGCGAAAAATATTTATATGTCGGCATCTTACAACGTGTTAGGTAGTTAATCTAAATTGTCTAGGACTAGATGTCCTTATGAAGCCTTTTTAAGTGGAATGAACTTAGGTGGTTAGATTAACTACGTAATAAACATATGTGATGAGTCTAAAAAGCCTAAAACGTTGTAATTTTGGTGAGAGACATTTATGATTCACGGCGTTTAAATCATTTCTCATACGTGAATCTGACAATATTCGGGTTTGGGGAATGTTCCATATCAAGAAGGAACTGCCGAGAATCAAAACAATAATCACCAGGGAGAAGCCCAACAATAATTCCTTGAATCTTAACCGCGCGTTCCGACTCTTATCCAGCAGACATTAAAAAAATTCATCTCATTGAATCCAATTCTAGTTAAAAAGGAGACCAAGAGATTCAACCGTCGACCATGAAAAGCTATCCCAACAGCATCATATGCTTGCAATGATTCTAAAAAACGAGAAATTCCAAGCGCAAAAGACAATTAAGAAGATTGAGATTCAATCAAAGCAAGGAAGATGAATCGAATACGAATTTAGACCAGCGATTTCTAAATCAGTCTTCAATCAACACAGGGAAACAATACTCATAGGAAACACGCAGAAACGACGAACGATTGAAAAAAAAAATGAAAAAAAAAAAAGAAAATAAACAGCCACCATGGCCTCGACTTCGACACAGTTCGGTGAACAAAAATAGCCGACTATAGCAGCGCAAGCAGGGCTAAATAATTTGACCCGGAGACAGTGGCAAAGTATACTTGATATATTGAATCTAACCGGTGAGTTCTCGTGGATAATTGACACCGGTGCTACCCATCATGTAACAGGAATGTTGAATAATTTGGTAATGTCCAGGAGATTGAGAGGTGTCCGGTGGGACTTCCGGATGGTAGAACGTCTCATGCCACTCATGAAGGCAATGTCACGTTGTCGGTGGGATTGAAGCTCAAAAATGTTTTATATGTGCCAACACTAAGTTATTGGATGAACAAAATTGTAACGTTCAACTCACTTACACATTGTGTGTTATGCAGGACCGAACGACGAGAAGGCTGATTGGAGTGGGTGAACGCGTTGATGGACTTTTCTTTTTCCTGGGGTTCCACACGTCAAGGTTATGGCAATTGGTGGGAGTAATTCCATGGAACTATGGCACAAGCGGTTGGGACATCCATTGGAAAGAGTTCTTAAACATCTTCCTATGGTGAGTGATTTTAGTCAATTGAATAAAGACAGTTGTGATGTTTGTTTCCGGGCTAAGCAACCTACGGAAAGTTTTCTAAATAGTGATAGTAGGGCTAGTAGAATATTCGAACTTGTTCATTGTGACTTGTGGGACCGTATGGGACTCAGTCAACATGCGGGGCCTCATATTTCTTGACGATTGTTGATAATCACTCTAGATCTGTGTAGGTGTATTTACTTTATAATAAAATGGAAGTTGAAATTTTATGGCATTGATTGACCGGCAGTTTAATGCGAAAGTTTTGTGGGTTCGAAGTGATAATGAAACTGAGTTTAAAAATTTCCCTCATAGCTAACCTTCCCTCCAAATTAATGTCTAACCTTCTATGACATGGGCAAATCTCTATAATAAAAACTACTTACACAATTTCTCACCAAGTTTCCTATTACATAAAGCACGTAAATCAAACTCATAATGGCAGACAACTCAATACATGCTAACAATGGACATGCATTTCAATACTATGATAATATAAAGCAAAATGTCACAGTAATAGTTAATGCATATACCTTGGATTTTTTTACCAAAGGCTAGTTTTCGCTTTTTGTTTTTCACAAGCTTCTCCAGTATCCCCACCTTCCTTTTAAAGGGCGGTCTTCCTTTTCGGCGAACAGTTTCCGGGTCAAGTATAGATGTGCTTTGCTTGGAAGTTACAAGCACATCTTCAAGTGAGCACGAGTCATCATGAGCGGGTGTATCATCAGCTTCATTGTTTCTACAATCACCAGAAGCCTCATCGAATTCCTGCTTTAGCTTGCGACACGCTAACATCACCTTGGCATACTTCTCTTCACACTCTTATGCGGATTCAACAACATCTTTAAAGACATTGTACATGTTCTCCCGGCGACGGGATTCAATTCCTGTTGAAGACTTGTCATAATAATCCAAACTTAGTATGCGGGTGTATCGTCAGTTTCATTGTTTCCCGGCGTCGATAGACTCCAGTTTTCAAAGTGAGGGGGACATCAGGCCTTTTTACGTAAGTGAGTTAAAATGACTTTGAAAACTGGAGTCTATCGACGAATTGTTGATCGTACAACAACTTCAGGTATGTAGTATGGATTAAGGCACTAGTCCTGTCTTATGTGATTGATTATGTTTGGCTTGAGTATCTATGTTGTCTTTTTTGGAATGGCCAAAATTCATAGTTGGAAAGTCATTTTAACTCACTTACATTGCCAAAATTCATAGTTGGAAAGTCATTTACAATGTGAAGAAATACATTAATTCATAGTTGGGAGTACACTAATTCATTGGTGGATAGTTGTTTACAAAGTTGTTTACAATGTCAAAAACACACTAGTTCAAAGTTGATATGTGCACATTAATGATGTCAATCTAAAAAAATCAGCATATAACGCCAGCAGGGCTGACGTTACATTGAGAAAGTAACGTTAGAATCACTGACGTCCTACGCAACGTCGGCCATATCAACATTCTGAAGCAATGTTAACATCACCCACACTGACGAAGAAATGGGGTAATCCTAGTGGACGTTTATGATATAAACGTCACCCTAACTGACGTTATATTTGAACCAAAACGTCAATATAGGCAACGTTTCACGCACCAGTCATCTTCCCCAACTATCTGATCGGAAAACGTCTGGATTGTCGAAAAAGTGCAATAAAAACCTCCGATTTCAACCCTATTTCCATACGATTTCATCCAATAACGAATACACATAACAATGAAACAAACATTCGATTAAAACTGAGCATTACACACAAAAAAAACCTTAAAGCTACTCCATTAAAACCTTCATACTTTCAACAAATAATACCTTCGATTTCTACTAATTTACAATCGAAATCCAAACAAAACAAGATACTTACATGATTTGGTCCAAAGTGACTTGCGGTTTCCGGCGAGATCTGTCTTCTCCGGCGGCTTTTCTGGCGAGATTTGTTCTTAGCTTCACTTGTGTATTGTTTGGTTTCTTGGTTTCAAATGACAAAAAAGAGAAGTAATGTGTGTGTGTGGGGGGAGTTAAAGAGTATTTAGAAAGAGGTGTAATGTAGGGGGTAGAAATTAGAGGGACTAAAGTGTTTATTTTTTAAAATATGAGGGATTAAAGTGTACAGTTTTTAAAAGTTATTAAATGGTTTATTTTTGGGTGGTGCCTTGAGTGATTAGGTGGTGTGAAAAAGTAAATGAAAAATAATAAATTAAAAGTCTTGATAGTATTTTCAGTAGTCTTTGATAGAAGTTCATTTATTTTTATTTATTTTTGAGTATTCTAAAAAAGTGAAAAATACATATTATAGTAATTATAAATCTTAATATTATCTTATATATGCAATATATATTTATTAACTATTACAACTAAATATAAAAATGACAGTAAGCAAAAATGAACATATATTTGCACTTTTGTTTGACTTTTGATGTCAAACTTATGAAAAGATTGTTGTTTCATGTTTTGTTACTCGACATGTTCACAATTGGGTTATTTTGTATTGGATAACCTAGTTTTGATACTTTATGGGTTGGTTTGTGATACATTATAATAACAAAAACTTACATATGTAAGTGAAAGGTTAACTGTCTAAAATACCCATTAACTATTATTTTTGCAATATTTATTAAATAATTAAAAAGGATTTGATTGATAATAAATTAGGGATACAATACAGGAAAGAGTAATAAACGTTGCATTGGTAATGTAGAATGATTTATACTGTGAGACAAATATAAAGATGCAAGATGACTTATATTTTGGGGTTGAGATCACCTGTCTAATTTGAGTGTCTAATTTGATTATACAAGTAAAAGCTACGTAGTTTTATGTATATCTTTTTTGGACTAAAATTTATGAAAAACAAAAAAAAGATCCAAAAAATATACACATGAAACTACGTAGTTTTTACTTAGACACCGAAATTAGACACCCAAATTGGACAGGTGATCCCAACCCTATATTTTGGGACGGAGGGAGTGAATTTTTTTTATAATAATAATGTTAATTTTTAATATTTATATTAATTGCAATAAACGTTGTATATATTGGTAATGTAGAATGATTTATACCGTGAGACAAATAAAAAGATGCAAGATGATTTATATTTTGAGACGGAGAGTGAATTTTTTTTATAATAAAAATGTTACTTTTTAATATTCATATTAATTTTAGTATTCCGTACGGGAATATTATCAAAATAAACCTAACAGTGGCCGAATAGGTTATAATTTGAACAAGATTTTTTTTTTTTTTTTTTTTTTGAAGAGAAACATTTTTTATTAATCAAGATCCGCCAAAAAAGCGTTCAAAACGTCATCCGGGGCAAGGAGCCCCAAGATGTACGAGCAGCTACAAATAAGTCATGTCTAGCTAAAAAATGCGCATGGACATTTCCAATGCGTCGAATAAACGAAAATTAAACAGCGTCAAAATTAGGTAAAAGAGCCAAACAGTCTTGAACTAAATAACCTTGAGCTGTAATGTCCACGCCTGGCAGCCGAAGCTTTGAAACGCACGTCAGACAATCGCTTTCAACCACAATTCGCCGAATCCCTAGCTGCACCGCCTCTTCAAAGGCTAGGGAGATAGCTTTAAGCTCCATGTACTCCACCGGATCACCTGGGTCAAAATGCTATGCAAATGAGTGGAGTATAGTGCCATTTGAGTCCCTGAAAATCACTTCAATACCCGCTGCAGCCTATGTTATTGATGCATCAACATTGCCCTTGACAACACCCGTCGGAGGCCTCACCCAATTTTCAGGTAGATGCCACATTAATTATATCCAATGACTTTTTAGTCATTTAATTTTAAAGTCAATGCATTAACCCACTTTCTTAATGTGTGATTTTGCCAACTGCCTCAGATAATTCGAAACGGAATGAGTATTACAATTCCTCAAAAATACTTTTCTTTCACATCACAACTAATTAATTTAACTATCAACACATTTTCCATCTTTTTTTATACAAAAATCGAAACGAAATATTTATACTAGCAAAATGAGATTTTAATGCCGTATCCTTGTCAAAAAAAACATATGCCGTATACGTTTAAACAACCAAATAGGGGATTATTAAATGTCCTCTAATAAATGTCGTATCGTTTTTATTAGAGAAGATCATTACCAAAGCTGTCAAGATTGAGTTTTGTGTAGTTAGAGAAGATGAGGATAAATAGATGGAAAGAGAAAAATAGATTATGTGGCTAAAAATGATTACTATTCACCCCAACATTCTCTCATGAATGTCTTAACTAAAATTGGAGATTGGAGGTAAGAAAGAAAGTCCACTTTAGAGAGTTCACCTTATATCAATTTTAGAGGCCCCTAGTCTTAATATTGATTTCATTAAATTATCTCTACCCGTCAAAGTAGAGTAGTAGACCATAGAACTTGAAAGATAACCATAAACATAATGTTTAATTATAGTATAATTGATGACTAACAACTTACAAATATGACTTAACAAAAGATAGTAAATTTCAAGGTTCTCACCTGGCAATTTCTTTAGGAGTTTGCTCGCCCACCTTCTTCCTCCCAAAGTCAAATCTTTGGACTAGTCTTCTACATGACTACATCACACTCACTACTCAATCCCCCCACATGTCTATAATTTTGTTAATTAACTCAGTTGTTGGAAGAATGGGCAGCCAATTTAGCAAGAAAAATGGGCTGAACAGTCATCGGCCGGTGCTGGAGGACAACACTAATCACAAGACCCACAATTTACAAGCTGATTTGAGCTCCTATGAAGCTGCATGTCAGTCGGATCCACAGCTCCGGTCTTTCGATGCCCACCTTCAAAAACGAGCTAGCAAAGCTATAAATTCCGTCGCTTTAGGACTCGATGTCGGAGCCCTCTCCGTTGACTCCTCCGGGATGTCACCGAGTGCTTACTTGAGATGAACCAGGAAGTGGTTAACATCATCTTTCAATCCAAGAAAGACATCTGGAAGAACCCAGAATTGTTCGATCTAGTTAATGATTACTTCGATATTAGCCTCAAAAGCTTGGATTTTGTGCTTCTCTTGAAGCTTGTCTCAGGCGTGCACTTTACAGACAGTCCGTTATCCTTCTTAGTCTTCAGCAATTCGATAAAGAAAATGCTGCTAATTCAGAGGGATCGAGTAATTTCTCGGAAACATTGAAGGGATTAAAGAATTTTAAAGATGCAGGTGACCCTTTTACCGCTGAGTTTTTCTCTTTGTTTCAAGCTGTTTATAAGCAGCAGGTAACAATGCTAGAGAAACTGCAATCAAAAAGGAAGAAGCTTGATAACAAATTGAAAACGGTTAAATCTTGGAAGAAAGTGACCAATGTAATATTTGTGGTGGCTTTTGTTTCAGTACTGATTTGCACGGTGGTGGCTGCAGCCGTCACAGCACCGCCTATCGTAACCGCCTTGGCAGCGGCGGCATCAGTACCACTAGGAACAGTGGGTAAATGGGTGAATTCTATTTGGTCAAAATGTGAAAATGATTTGAATGGCCAAAGGGATGTTATGTTTACAATGGAGCTTGGGAGTTATGTAGTGATAAAAGACTTGGAGAGTATTAGAGTGCTTGTGGAAAAGCTCCAGATTGAGATGGAAGCATTAGTGCAGAATTCTGAATTTGCTTTGAGAAATGATGATGCAGTGACGATTGCAGTTGAGGAGATAAGAAAGAAAGTTAACGGCTTCGTGAAAACGATTCAGGATTTGAGTGAACGTGCTGATAAGTGCAGTAGGGATATAAACAGGACAAGAACTATGATCTTGAGGAAGATTATTGATTATCCTAGCAGCAGTAGTAGTAGCAGTGGCAGAGGCTCAAACAATGGTAACATGCTGTTTTCTTGACCCTGTGTTAATGCTATGTTCTTTCAGCTTCTTTGTGCCAACACAAAAACTGATAATATTTTCTTGCACGTTTTTCGTGTAATGGGGAGGAGGGTGAGGGTGAGGGTGAGCAATACAATTTCCTTCAAACTTATATGTAACAGAACATCACAAATGGTTGTACATTACCTTTCAACAATAAATTGAGCTTCAAAAACAGCGGGCTGCTGCTGCAAGAAAAGTTTATTTCAAACTTGAGCTGTGGAAAATGGAACTGAAATCTGAATGCATCAGGACCTTCACAAGAGGATTTGGTAAGCCCAAATTAAATCAAAGTTGTTGCCATTATTAAGAGATCCTCAATCCTGTGCAAATACATATGCTCTGTTTTTTTTTTTTTTCATTTCGACAACTGTAAAAGTAAAACGATTGTATTCTCTTCAATCATCAATATATATAAGGCCTAGCTATTGAGGCAAAATCTGGGCAGTATGGGGCTTTTGGAATGTCCACTTTGAACACAAAGCTCTAATTTCTCCAAACTTTTGGGCGACTACATTTATGGGATCATGTGCATCTCTGAGGCGTCACCATACGATCCATACCGTGTGCCAAAACATCTTTTTTTGCAAGCATACGAATTTGATAAAAACATATATCGTTTCATTCTTTATCAACTGCTTGAAACTAATAACGGAATCCTCCGATAAATCTTACCAATTTTTTTTGTGCTATAACAAGAATTTGAACAAGGGATTGTAACATAGGAAGTACATAACAAAGATTTTGTCTCCTTTTTCTTCCTTCAAAAATGAGGAAGCTACATATAACTATGTATACTTGGGAGAAGGGATCCGAGCATTTAGCCATTTACCATTATCCCCAAAACCTAGGTTGTGAGGTGAGGGAAGTCAATCTCTTAATATGGTGGGTGATCTGATAATGAAGTCTCAATGTGGGACAACTTTAACATTTCTATGGTTTGATTGTTCCAAAATACATCATACATTATTCATACAAGCAATCATACATGTCTAAATTGTGTTCTTACAAGCTACATTCCTCATGTAAGACATGAATGTGATCTTATCATCATCTAATCTTAAAATGTTATAAGTCTTAGTGGTATTAAATTATATATTATATATGTGATGTACTAATGCCATTGAAGTCTTTTAGACATGCGATTTTTGGCAGAAATTTCATGTTTAATTTACAAATGGACACTGTTAATGGCACCACGGTCAATTTACTCGGACGCCACACCTCGTATAAATTTCGACTTTGTAGAGGTCGAAATATGTTTTCAATCCTCCCGAGTCGAATTTTGTGCATAACTTCGACTTTGGAGGTGTTGAAAACAGATTTCGACCTCTACAAAGTCGAAATTTGCACGAGGTGTGATGCCCGAGTAAATCGCGTGTGGTGCCATTAACAATGCTCTTTACAAATATACATCATACAAGACTTCTACATTGATGATGAAGACATATATGAACGATGTACTTAAGTTATACAAAGATACAATACACATACAACATCTACTATGTTTTATAAAGGGAAGTACATCCAGATCATTATTTTAATCAAGTTGGAATGGCCTCTAAACGGCTATATCCTCCACTCACAACTCCATATACATGAGGAATGGAGTGAGGTTTGGAATAACCATTGCTACGGAACAAATTTTCTGTTTTTACTTCAAAAAGAGCCGTTGCATTCAAATTTGAAGAACCAAACCAAGTGCCAAAGCTGCTAATCTACTTAAGGAAAGGAATGGGAGTGTAATGGGCAATTACCAACTGATCAAGAATGGATTGGAGCTGCATTTGCAAGCTAAACAAGCTGTTAGAAAAAACAATAGGTCTTTTCTTCTCTACAACAGCTAGTAGATCAAAATGAAAATTGAAAACTATAAAAGGAGCATCTACAACATTGAGAATATGTTAGTCAAGCTTTTGCAAATTATCAAGCTCAATCCAACTCAAATCAAAGCTAAACTCATGCTTCAATTTCAAAGACACAATCTCAGCTCTTCACTGTTTATAATGATCTGTTCTTGACTCAAACTGAACAAGAAAATATTTATTTCTTGATTGACTTTTCAATACAATAACACTATTTTGTTAGTGAGTTTACATTGTAGGATCCTAATCTATAAGAGATCAAACACTGACATAACACGGAGTCATCAGGCTGAGGGCCTTAGGCAGTTTACATGTCATATTTACAAGTGCTGATTGACTTGGAAGCAGTGGTCAAGTATTCAAGGAGAGACAGCATCAAAGAAGAGTCTCTGGTTGAAGGTCTTGGAGCAGTAGAGTGGTCAGCAGGTTGCAAGTGATTCAAGAAGGCGGTTGGTTATGTGCTTCTTACTATAAATGTGAGATGAGTTGTTCTATGTTGTTTCCCATGAAATCAATAGTGTTTGTGTATGTGCTGCACATATCAAATTTCAGCACACCTCAATTTTTCAGTGAATTTCTCAAATCCAAGGGATATCACCCCTTGGTAGTGGAGGTATCTCAAGTAGAGTGAACCATCATATATAGTTGTATTCACTACTTTCAGTACCTTACTTTGTGCATCTTGTTTGCTGCTCTTAATTGGTTATCTTGCTTGCATTGTTCTTAAAACCTAAAGTTTAACTATCTAAGAATAATTTAGCATTGTTGAATCAACTTGTATGCCTTCGTAGCCTAATATGAACACTTGATCACATTGAATGTCACTGCATAATTTGTCTTGTTTATTTCAATGTGATCACAGCTAAAAACTTGCTCCAACTTTCTACTCTTTCTAGGACACCTAGTTAACAACCTTAACTGCAAGATAGGATTGTGACGATGCCTGAAATCGTCCAAGATGTTTTGAGCATCGAAACTGCAAGGTAAGCCCTGAGAAGATGATCAACGGCTGAATCTGTAGAGAGTATGCCTGTAAAACGAAGAAATCGTTAGGGGTCCTGGAGTTCTATCTCCGGAAAAAAAAACCTCTGACGCTCAATTCAAGGTTTTTACAGTAAGATGGAATTTTCAGAAAGTAAGACTGTAAGTATAAATCATGTACCATGCAGAGAGGGAGATGATCTCTTTATATAGTGTACCTTGGTGAATTAGAGGGTCCAACCAGTGGTGATGGCGTGAATGAGTAGTTTGTCTGGTTGATGGTCGGCTGATGTGCAATGCATGTCGAGCAAGAAGTTGATTGTGGCAAATGATCTTCGAGATCCTTGAACCATCATAAGGTTCCATCTTTAGATTTTAAACCCAAAGGGCTTGTGGGTAATGCTCTATCTTTGTCATAAATGGAGATGTGATGTAAACATCTCTCTTATTCCTCCCCAGGAGTCGATCTACCTCGTCTTGGGCAGCCTTTCGTAATCCTTGGTGAGGAGCTTTTATCTCCTTTTTCTAGCCTGCTATGTTTTATGCTAGAGACCTTTATTTCATCTCTTTCTAGTAGCTTCACTGCATTCAACCTTTTTTTATGTTTTTGGGACCTCGTGTCTCTTCCTTTTTGCCTCGCTTCATCAATGAAGCAATCATCTCCGGCTTATCGCCCATCAACTGTTTGGCGATTACGAGCATTTGCTCTGCAGTTAGTTTGGCAGGACATCTGTGTTGCGTCCTGCAAAGTTGGTGCAGTCCCTACTCTTGGTGCGTTATCCCCTTCTGTTGCATGAACAGAGTGTGCTTGGCTAACTCATATATTCTTACCACCTTTGTTCTGTTATGGAGGCATGTTTGGTTGTTGTTTTTCACAAACTTTTAAAACGACTGGTGTGTTTTCAAGCAATCCTTCTTGCGCCAAATGACGATACCGGATACCGACACCAAATAGTGTGGAAAATAACAGGCAATTGAACCTCTAGAGGATGATCCAACTAGCGATTCGGTGGATTTGTTGAGGAAAAATGGATGTGCTAGTAATGACTGTCTACGTACCCAAAAATGATGGGATAAAGCCGAACATAATTCTTTGATAATGAGGATCAGGGCCGGCCCTATAGTGAGGCCGGCGAGACCCGGGTCTTAAGCCCAACGGTGTCGGAGGGCCCAACGGTACATGTTTCGCTAAAAGAAAGAAAAAAAATCGTGTAGATTTAATTCGATCCAACCTAATATAATATGTTAATTTTTTTTTGGATAAAGGCCCAATTTTTTTTTTACTCCAATCGATAAAGGTCCCAAAAAAAAAATTAGACATACAAACAAGTTTTATTAATTTTTTGCATTTACGGATGTTAAAAACGTGAAAAGTGTTGGAAAAAATGTAAGACTTAGGATTTGACAGAAATTAAACTACAAGCGACGTTAATAACGTTGTCTTTTAAGAGATGTTTCATCCCACACGATTTGTCACTAAGGGATCAAATAAAAATTTCTTTCGAGGATACAACAAAAGTGTTTGATTCAAATGAAAATGACTTGTTTGAATCATTGAATCAAACCCGAGGACACTCAAAGTTTTTTCGATGATGTTGTCAAACTTATGAATTTTTAAATCAGATACTTACGCTTTTATAGGTTGTAAGACTTCATAAACGAATGGGAGCGAAAAGAGTACGGTTGTCACCGTTTCACCGGGTGAAAGCGACGCAACCCTTACACGAAAAGTGGTAAGTACATATCGATTCGAAAATGCATGTATCCGAAAATGCATATCCCGCTTTCGTTGTGATAACATTAATTCAGACTGCAACTCAGATGCAAACGATAACTAAAATATTTATTTATGAAAAATATCTAACAATAAGTATGTTTTAAAAATAAAAAATAAAAACTTCTACTAAGAGCTAATTCTGCGATTTGGCCTAGCTCAAAAAACGAGGTCGCCCCGATAAGGATGATAATCCTTATATAAGTCTCTCACGCAGGATGTGAACATTCTGTCATTGAAGTCGTGGTTAATGATAGAGAGTTGTTAAAAAGGCAGTCATGAAGCAATTAAGACCTTGGTGGCAATAATCTTGAAGGAGTTATTGTGATTTAATGCCCGGTTAATGGAAAGTTATTGTGTGGTGAGGGAATTTGAGGTGAAGTAACGGGTAAAACGATCAGAACCACACAGTTTAAATACAGAATAAAGGTGTGTGGTATACAAGCACACGCTGCCTCCACATGTGATGTAAGACACCACACAATAACCTCCCGGTTAATGGGGTGCCAGTAACCAAACATTCAATATTGATTGCCTTAAAAAAATTAGTTATTTTGTGTCTTCATCATAAGGTAAAAAAGAATCAAATTGGTGAAACAATGAATGGATTTGGCAAGTAAAGTCGGTTTATTGGTTGAAGCTTCAGCAGTCAGAAGTCCCGCCAAGCCATGAATCCAGCAACTACTGATGGCTGCTCATCTCCACCCAACCCAACGCTTTCTTCTTCCACCAAGACATCCATTCACCACTCTTCTCTTCAAATTGACGATTGAGTCTCTACATTTACCACCGTCTCGGCGTCGCCACCATTCGCAAAGACATTTTCTCGTATTTTTCAAGAATGTTCTCATCAAAGGGCTTTAGAACCAGGAAAACAAGCCCACGCCCGCATGCTTGTTACAGGATTCCGACCTACGATTTTTGTGTCCAATTGTTTGATTCAATTGTATGTAAAATGTTCAGACTTAATGTGTGCTACTAAGGTGTTTGATAAAATGTCTCAGCATGACACCATTTCCTGGAATGCCATGATATTTGCGTATTCAAATAGCGGGGATACTGAAAAGGCCTATTCTTTTTTTAAAAGGGTGCCAGAAAAGGATGTGATTTCATGGAATTCCTTGATTTCTGGGTACTTGCAAAATGGAGATTTTTCTAAATCAATTCATGTTTTTAATGATATGAGAAAGGAGGGAGTGCCTTATGATAACACTACATTTGCTGTTGTTTTGAAGGCTTGCTCTGTCTTGGAAGATTATGATTCGGGCATTCAGGTTCACGGAGCTGTAGTCAAGGCAGGATTTGATTTTCATGTGATGACAGGTAGTGCACTAGTGGATATGTATGCAAAATGTAAGAAACTAAATCTTTGTCTGCAACTTTTCACCAACCTTCCTGAAAAGAATTGGGTTTCTTGGAGCGCTGTGATTGCTGGTTGCGTTCAGAATGGTGAGCTTGTTACTGGACTGGAGTTGTTCAAGAAAATGCAGGAGGAGGGAGTCCAGGTAAACCAGTCTACTTACGCTAGCGTTTTTCGGTCTTGTGCAGGGTTGTGTGAGCTAAGATTGGGATCTCAGCTACATGCCCATGCATTGAAGAATAATTTTGGGTACGACATAATCGTTGGAACTGCCTGTATGGATATGTATGGAAAATGTGGCATTCTATCCCATGCTAGAAAGCTTTTTGACTTGTTGCCACTCCGTAGTTTGCAGTCACATAATGCTATCATTGTTGGCTATGCTCGATCTGAACGTGGATGTGAAGCTTTAGAAGTATTTATGCTTTTGTTGAAGTCTGGTCTTGGTTTTAATGAGATAAGCTTGTCAGGTGCTTTTAGTGCTTGTGCAGCGATCAAAGGGTTAATCGAGGGCACTCAAATACATGGGCTCGCTGTTAAAAGTCTATTTACTTCTGATGTTTGTGTAGCGAATGCCATTCTAGACATGTATGGAAAATGTGGATCTTTGGGGGACGCTTTTTGTGCATTTGATGAAATGGAAATAAGAGATGCTGTCTCTTGGAATGCAATTATTGCAGCTTGTGAGCAGAACAGCCAGGAAGAAACCATATCTCTATTCATATCAATGCTTCAATTCGGTATGGAACCTGATGAATTTACTTATGGCAGTATACTGAAAGCTTGTGCTAGTCAACAAGCTCTGAAACGTGGCATGGAAATTCATGGCTTGATCATTAAATCAGGGATGGGGCTCAAATCATTTATTGGTAGTGCTGTCGTTGATATGTATTGCAAGTGTGAGAAGGTGGAAGAGGCAAAGAAGCTTCACGACAGAATGGAAGAACAAACAATTATTTCATGGAATGCAATCATTTATGGGTTTTCATTGCTTGAACAAAGCGAGGAAGCTCAAGAGTTCTTCTCAAAGATGTTAGCAATGGGAGTATCTCCTGATAATTTTACCTATGCAACCGTTCTTGATGCTTGTGCTAACCTGGCAACCGTTGCTCTTGGAAAGCAAATCCATGCGCAAATGATTAAGCAAGAGTTAATGGGAGACGCGTTCATAACTAGCACTCTTGTTGACATGTACTCCAAATGTGGAAGCTTGCAGGATGGTATATTGGTGTTTGAAAAATCACTAGGCCGGGACTTCGTGACATGGAATGCTATGCTCTGTGGCTATTCCCAGCATGGTCTTTGGGCGGAGGCTTTACAGGTTTTTGAACAAATGCAAGCGAAGGACGTAAAGCCTAATCATGCAACTTTTGTAGCTGTTCTTAGAGCTTGTGCACATATGGGGTTACCTGAGAAAGGGCTACACTATTTCACATCCATGCAGGTCGACTACGGTTTAATTCCTGGAATGGATCACTACTCATGTATGGTGGATATACTAGGTAGGTCCGGTAAAGTCATGGAAGCTTTTAATCTTATTCAAGAAATGCCGTTTGAGGCTGATGATGTGATTTGGAGAACCCTTTTAAATATCTGCAAAATACAAGGAAATGTAGAAATGGCAGAAAAAGCCGCGGAGTATTTGATGCAGCTGGACCCTCAGGACTCCAGTTCCTGTGTCTTACTTGCAAACATCTATGCTGATGCTGGAATGTGGGAGGAGGCTTCTAGACTAAGAAAAGAGATGAAGCAAAAGAAGCTTAGAAAGGAGCCAGGTTGCAGCTGGATAGAGATCAAGTCTGAGATACATATGTTTCTTGTTGGTGACAAAGCTCATCCAAGATGCCAAGAGATATACGAAAAGCTACATGTCCTACTGGAAGAAATGAAGATGGATGATGATGCAGAATCCAACTGCATTAGCTAACAACCAGAAGCCGCTATCTTTTTAGGATTCTGTCCCGCTATTGCAGTATAACTGCTTTCAGTCTGGTCAACGGATATATAGGGGGTGGTGTAGTATATGAAAGCCATTTCACCCTTAAATGACCTTCAAGTAATTGAAGCAGTCCTTCTGCTCTCCGTCATAACTCATAAGGGCCTTCATATGCGTGCCATAAATTGATGGGGTTTGATTCAAGAAACCAGACACCTTAACAATAGGAATAGGAGCTCTTCTTCATACACGGAGCCATGGTGATATCCATCGCAGGACTTTATATATGATTGCTATAACTGAATTAATGAAAGATCTGATTCCATCAGTATGACTTGGTATACTGCTAAAAGGGATGCTTGAAGAAATCAGATTCATTTCAGGATCAACTCTATACACAGCAACGCCATTTTTCTTTCTCGATATTATGTATTAAATATTTGAATTTTATCTTTTGAAGGATTTCACCCTGAAAGATACGCAAGGATTTTTCGTATTTGCAGGATTTGAAAATGAAGTGCATTTATTTGTGGAACATATATATTATAGAACAGGTTGCTGTATCTACATGAAACAACAGTGTCATTGTAACTGGTGCAATAAGGCAATTAGCCTTTTGGAAATTATTATCATTTCAGTCATGAGACTGCACTTTGTTGTTCTGTAGTAAACAAGGGCAGACAAGACAACAAAGGACAACTTTGCTGCTTCATTCTGCACTTTTGTAGTTCATGATCAGTATAAAGGAGTATGACGACCTATTGAAGAACATGCAATTATAATAATGATTGTAATAAGCTAAACTTCCTGTTTCGTGGCCTTTTGATGTCAAGATACATGAAACTAAATAAAAGACGCAGCAGCAAGTTATGTGTTGTGTTGGAGGATACAAGATGGGTAAAAGAGCTTCTAAACACCAATGCATTTGCGAAAAGCGATTAATATTATGGACTTATTTGCGATATTTGAATTAAAACTAGACCTGCTGGCAATGTTATAACATTTTCTTAGAAGACAACGATTCCCAACGTCCCTTCGATCCCACGTAATACCATACTATTGTCAAACATTACACACCTTACAAATATGCTTGTTATCACTGGCACATATAAAACAAGAAAAAACAAAAAAGGAAATATGGGAGGGCAACCAATTGTAGATGCTAGCCAGGTAATTCCTAAATACTACAACTGGAAATTACAAGCCTTACATTTTTTTGGACAATCACTACTACTGACTAAGAGGCCCGTGTGGCGTTCATCTTCAAAATCAATGGTGGCAAAATTTATATACAAATTCTTCATGTGTTACCAGTGTTGGTTACAAAAGGAACCAGCCTTCTGTAGTCTCTCCTCCTCCCAAGGGCACAGCTATCGAGAACCCGCCCGAGCATTAACCGTGTGTTTTGCAGTGCCAACTCCCTTGGTGGCGTGCTAGACCCACCACCAGCATTATTTGATTGCAGGGTCCCCCCTACACCAAGCCCTAATCCCATTGATAAAGGTAATGGACCGCTCCGGGCTTTAAATGATGTTTGTGAGGCAAGAATCTTCTCTTCTGTCCCGGAAACTCCATTCTCAAACAAAGCTTGATCGTGAGAATGCGAACCCGGCATTGAGCTACAGCTCTGTAAGAGGGCTTCCAACACACTTAGTGCCTCCCAGCACAAAGTGCTCTCCACCAGTTGAGAAACAATTGCATACATGTGTGGACTTTGGGCTGCATCCATTGGAGTATGTTGAAGCAATGCTTTTAGAATAAGCAAAATAACTCGTTGATATTCGACTGGTCCTTTCTCCAGGAGCCGTAGAAGATGGCCAAAAGCCAAAGCTGAGTACTTGGGGAACCATTCATTACTCAATAAAGGTGATACACAAGCAAGAAGGTTGTCTATGCTCTTGATTTCACCACGGGAGTAAGCCATAAAAACAGTCCCTAGATCATCCAATGACTTCGCTCTACACCAGATCGCGATGTTAAGTGCAACTGAAGAAGCTTTTGGGACTGTTGCTGAAAAAGAGTAACAGGGCTCACTGTATCCTGATTGAGATGTAAGCACAACCAAGGAAGTAAACCAGTGATAAGCATCAAAAGCCGTGTCTCTCCGTTTCCAAATATTGAATCACATGAAGGTACAGTGATCCGTGATAAAACCTCTATAGATACATCATGGCTAACTGTAGACAATAATCCTTTCAGAACAAGAGGCTGCACGCCTTCGAATGTTGGGACCTTACCGTTAGATGAGGGTGTTTCAGATGCAATCCTTGACTCCAGCCGCTGAAAACTGGTACTTTCCAAGGCACTTGCATCCAGTTCATCACGTGGCATGCTAGAGAGAAGCACGTTTTCAGTAGTCCTATCCATGAAGGATAAACGGTCGATCACCCTTGAGAAGAGCTCCAGAACCTGGCAATAGACGTGCACAAAATCTGTGTGCATCATGGCTACACACCCCCAGAATAGCTGGGGATAGAGTATTAGCTTTTCGGGTTCCATATTCTCTACCATCACCTGCAAAGTCAACAAGATTTCCATGATAAAGCCCAATACTACGGGTACTGGATTTATCAAACATCTGTGGAGGCAACGAAGCAGAGATACACAAGCATCATTTGTGACTCGAGGGCGCAAGGCACGGTATATCTGATGTGAACGACAGGCAAGGTGTCTTGATGTGCATTCCATAGCCCATTTTAGAGCCTCCGCTCCCCAGGTTTCACGAAGATCACCTTGAAAGAAGATGGCGTCCACCATGCTCTGAACAAGAGCAGACAAAAGAGCCGCACTTGGAAGCTCGGTCCTAGTAACAGTGGGGTCTTCATTTTCCCACATCATGCTACTTCTTTTGACTGGACATATTTGATAAGGCTCACAACCTGCTGTTTATTTTCTCCATCGTTGTTTTCTACCTCATACAACTCCAAGTGGCGCCCGGCAAGGGAATACAGTAAATTAACAAGCAAGTGTTGACAATGCTCAAGTACAATATCCTCTGAACTATCCATTGAGACAAATGTGACATGAAAGAGCAAAGGCAAGTGCTCTCGAAAATCTTCGTCATTCTCATAAGCAATCTCAGCGAGTAATATTAGAGCTATATCAGCAGGAGTTAGTGAGTGCTGTTGATGTCCTTGCAAGGCAGATTGCAGCTCTTTTGGATTTACGCCATGCATTCCAACACCCGAATGTAAAACGTCTTCGATTCCAGAGTTCGGTGTATCAATCAGGTAGTCTCCACTGTCCCGAGATACATGTCGGCTCCGTAAGCTTCCTGTTGAACTACGAACCCCCATCAGTGGCCCTGACATATTTACAACTGCTGGAAGAAGTTGGCCTGACCGACCAGTAGATACGGGAACGATATTCAACTCAGGTGGCATAGAACTGAGTGGTCCTGAAGCACTTCTGCCTCCAGCAGCTGCTGTTCTCCAGCTCAAGCTTCCACTGGTGTTTCTTAGCGGACCATCAACTGAACCCCTGACCAACAACGGCGACATGTGTGGTTGGCTATCAACAACAGAAGCAATTTGAGTCACAGTGGGACCCTGTGAGAACTCCAACACACCGTTCCCATTGGCATCACCTTTACTAGCAGTGGGCCTAATGGGCTCCACAACATCTTCAAGCATTCGCTGGGACAACTGATAAACTAAATGATCAATAGTGCGTTGTGGGCAAATTCGAGCTAAATATAAGCTAACCCTCTTGGCAACTGAAAAATACGTTGCAAATGCTCCGCTTATTTCAGCTGAAGCATTCGAATCACAATCTTCGATCCCCTTTGTAATCAAGAAATCTAATACCGGACTTATGTTCCTAGGCTTACACGCTATTGTGCTCCACAGCTTTTCAATTTCATCAGGAAATTGATCGCCATGACGCCAAGTCACATAATATAGGCTTTTCAATAATCTTTCACTCCAACCTGAATCTTTAAGTTTCCAGAAGTTAAGATTTTCTATCCATGGAGCCATGCACGTAAGAACTTGATGCTGGGCAATAATATCAACTGCATCAAGTTGCCTTTGCATTATCTCTTCACAAAGAAGCTGGCTCAGTTCGGGATGATCTTTAGCAAGTTTGCATGACAGTTTGTATTGGAACTGTTGATATGAGTCAGGAAGGTTGCCAACCACAGCAGCTCTGTAGCTCCCTGAGCCTTCAGTGCCATCATCAGCCCATTCACGTAAAGAAAGAGTCTCAAGCATTTGAAGAGCATCATCACGGATTTGCCTCGATGGATCGACCACTTTATACAGTATTAGGCTCAACAATCTCTGTATTTCACATTTTGGTATCTCTTGGCGCATGTAGACCTCAGCCAACACACTGAAGTAGCCATCAGCTATAGCAGCATCAGAATAATAGCACTGCACAGAAGACGGAAAAAGAATTAAATTAACTTTTTTTGGGGAAGAGGGGGAAGGGGATTTTTTATTTTATTATTTTAAATTCCTTGTACTGTCACGAGAAAAAAAAAGGCTCAAAGATAAAATAATAAAAGTTCAAACAATCAACTTTTTTTGCAAGAAAGTTGGCCGACAATTACCAACAATAATGCATTTCTGAAATTGGACAAACTACAAAGGAAAGTTTCCATGCTCATTCCAGGTAATAAATAAGGCTTGCTGGTCAGATTAACATCACATACAGTAGATGTTACTTGCTAAAAAGGAATGACTCATGTGAATG
Source organism: Gentiana macrophylla (assembly GCA_026214975.1). Lineage (NCBI taxonomy): Eukaryota > Viridiplantae > Streptophyta > Magnoliopsida > Gentianales > Gentianaceae > Gentiana > Gentiana macrophylla. Next base: position 119,545,420 of record CM047808.1, on the reverse strand, counting down.
GCAGAGTAAGAGATAATATCTTACCTGATCGATGCAGGCAGGAAACAAGTCCAAATTTGTGAGAAGAAGATTTTTTAATGCCAGTTTCGCAAGGGAAATGCGAAGGTGCCCACCTCTATGCCTATCTCTACCTGTTGTTCCACGACCGCCTTCCGCATACCTTGAGTACGATGGAGTTCTGGGGTCAGCAGGTGAATATCCGAATGGGGCCCTCGGAGCAGGCTCAATAAACAGGCTATTAATCCAAGATATAACTCTCCCACTCATTTTTCTAGCATTATCATCAAAACAAGGGCCATACAGTAGTGAAGCCATTGCATTCATGGAGGCCCACTGGATCGCCTCAACCTGTTCATGCAACTCCTTATCAAATGAAAGTTTGTCGAAGGAGTCTTTCGACCGACTGTGCTGGTTAGTTTTGTACCGCTCAACTTCACGCCTGTAATCACTAATACCATCCTGATTCCATGTAGTACCAGTCTCGCTACCCAAGAGAGCAGAATATCAAACAGTCGCTTTTTGTTCTAACATCAAATTTTTCAGATTTAGAATCCACAAACTCTGGGGCCAGAGACCTTACCACAGAGGCAAGAGCAAACGGAGGGGTTGCATCTCTTGAAAACTCTCAGGATTTGCAGCAAAACCTGTTTCGTGGTTTCACGAGAAACTTCAAATAATGAAGGCGGAAAATCGGTTTACGGTTGAGCATACCAGGCCAGATATTCTCCGCAACAGTACGATATATATTTGCAATATGGATGCGAAGTTCTTCACGACGACTCTTTTGACTCTGCACCCATAGAAGTACAAAATTAATGGAATCTAAGGAGAGATCAGGAAACATTTCTCCAGATAGTCATGCAACATCAATATTCAATACAAGTGCAATAATAAAGCCATGTAAAAGCATCATTGTTGGCTTATAGACTGCTGCATTGGAAAGCGGAGCAGTCTAGCAGGTGTTTTGTGTAAGGAAGATGAAACCCATGGCCACCTTTTCTTCCAATGTTCCTTCACTCAGAGGGCTTGGCTAGCCTTGCTGAGCGATCTGTTGGCTCAGCAGAAGTTACTGGTGTGGGAGGATACGGTGAGATGGCTGGGTGGACAGTTTCCAGAACAAATTTCAGAAGCAGGGCTTGTGGCAGGGTTTACTATTGTTATCTTATCTTACTTGGCAAAAAACCAGAGGGTGTTCCCGAATTATCATTGACCAAGTTACACTGTAACGAAAGAGGTGATGAAGATATTGGGGTTATGCACGTCAAAGTGATGGGGCGTTTGTAGAGAAAGTGGTGATAAGGATCTTGAAGTTATATTCGTCGAAGTGGTGGGGAGTTGTTACGAGCAAGCCAAGTGAGAACATGGCAGTCCAGTGTAGTTATGATATGAACATTTTTTTTCTTGTTGTTAGCTTATGAATTCTGAGTTTGCGTACTCTTGGATCATGTAAACTTTGATCATATTTCAATAAAATTCTGGTTTAAAAAAAAATTGAATTAAAAAAAAACAGTAATATTAGCTTAACCTCAAATGAAAATCTGTGGCTCACATTGCAGTAAATTACTACTTTCGCCCCTAAATATTAGTTGTTTTAACCAAAAATTGTCCTTAATATTAGTCATTTTGCATTACCAAATTACCCCCGATTATTTATTCATTCAACTTTTTCAAACTTCACATTCATTGCATTAATGATAGTCAAGGGGCATTTTAGACTTTATTATCTCAAACTTACGACATTCAGCAATTTCCTTAACTTGTGTGAAAACCTCCAAAGAGAACAGAGGTAGTACAACATATCATAACCTTGGAAGTTGGAATAAGCACACAAAAAGCATAATAAAAAAGTTCTATTATAACTTCAACGATTAGCTTTTCAAAAGAAAAAAAAACTTCAACGATTAGAATCTTTTAAACAAATCGATCCAGCAAACAGGCAGGCAAACCCTAAAGAGTCCATACCTTCCATTTTGGTTTCCCCTCCGTTTCAAGAGATACTTCGTCAATGAAGGAGGCAAGCTCACTAAACATAACTTCACAGATTTCCAGATGGGAATGGCCAAGAGCCATAGTTGCTGCATGCTGCAGACAAAAAATTAATAATAAAAACAAACCGATAAATAGGAAAATCAAATGCAGACGGATACATTTAGCCTTCTAATGAAACTTTCCTACGCCTGAACCAAGAAGAGATGCAGCACAACTACCCAAGACCATTCCATGTATACACTAGAGCATCTCATCTCAATCTCAATCCACCAGAATTGTCTGGTGCACATAACCATGGCAAAGAAATAATACCCCTCAAAAACGAAAAAGAATCACCAAAGTTATTATGGAAACAGGAATGTTAGGCACTTATAGCTATTTAATACATCAGAAAATTTTCAAAGGATCTGCACATGCATGCATGTACAGAAAATAAAAGGGAAAGTGGTTAGTTTCCCTCCGCCCAGATAAATAGGATAAGGTTTCAGATCCTACTACAAGTGATGTAGAATAACAAATCATAAGACATGAAGCAACGCAGCCCTGATAATTGGTATTACTGACATAAATAACTTGGTAATAAATTAATTGTAATATAGGTTTCCATTAACATGGTATTCATAATATGAAGAAACTACTCCAAATTAGAGGACACTACTAGTAACAACCCCATCCATTCTTATCAAGTGAACGAAGACCAGAAAGCTCACAGCCAAAAATAAAGCCAACTACAAGAAATAGAAAGGAAAAAAATTACAAGCAGGTACATGCATATCAGTACACCCATAGAATAGTGTCACCAGCTCAAAACTCACGTATTTAAAGATCGGTAACACACTTTCGCCCACCTTTTCAGAAAATTTCCAGTGCCAAAACCCCGGCAACCACTCTCAAACCTCTATCTCCTGCCTACCACTGAATAAGACACATACTTTACTCAACTAAAACTTTATCTCACAAACGTGTAACCCTCTTTATCTAGTAATGTTGAATGCAACATGAAAGTCTTGACGATAGAAGCATACATCGGTTAATCACTAGAATTTCTTATTTAAGACGCCGTTTCTAGAACCAACACTATACCTGAATGCAGCAATAAGAGAAAAAAATCAATTGGCAAGTACTTACTACGTGCAATTCGGAACCAGATTTTAATGAGGGGAAAATGAGGTGGAATAGTTCTTTTGTAGAAGCTGAACCACCACCTTCCCTGCTATCCGGTGGACATGAGCAACCAAACATTGCATACATTAACCACTGGTCAAGCTTGTTATCAGTATCCTGTGATGGATGGGCCTTTCCACCCAATTCTGCTGATGTAATGTGAGCAAGGCGCTGAATAACTTCTAACCTACAAAATAATGTTCAATCAAAAAAGAAATTTTGTATTAAGTGGAAACTCAGCAAATTGAAGATCAGCAAATCTCTTTAATGAAAAACAATTGGAATTTTTTTCAAATGCTAGTCCACCCTCAACAAAGACTCTGTCCTTGTAAACAAGCTTTCCTTCCCTACAATTTATCCTTACAGGCATAGAAAAGGCTACCGTTGGTCACATACAGCTTAGACAGACAGGCAACACCAAATGATGTACGACAAATAAAATCAACCAGATTACATGTGACCAAACATTTGAAACTATCAGGCGGAAGCATTTGAGGAAACTATTGCGCCTTTGCCCTTTGTGGAGAAAAAAGAATTTCAAAAAAAGGTTAGACATCTACCAAATAACCCAAGCATAGCCAAAAAAAATGCTTTTCCAACTTGACTTTCTTGAAATGTACAATATTACATCCACTCTCCATTTCAGCCCCATCAGTTACACGCCCGAGCACGGAAAAAAAAGGGACAGGAAGAAGAGGAGGAGTAGGGGGGGAAGAGGCACAGAAGGAGGAGAAAGAGTAGTGCCCCACGACTATATGGAATCTCCCAACATCCACTTATTACGAAGTTGATTTTTTTCTCAAATTTTTCCCCCATCCATTTGGTTTATTGATCGTCTCAGAAAACCGGGAAAATATTTTAGACACAAAGAGAAAGTGTGTGCATAACCACGCCAGATCCAGATGCCCAGTGATATCTACTAACATACATGTGATTATGTTATCAATCAAGACCAAAAAGACTCAAGGATTCATATCTTAAAATACTGCAGAACATGATACAACATATGAAAAGACGACCTCTGCAAAAGGAGGCATCTGAATGAAGTGAGATGAATTAGGAATTTACTTTGCTTCCTGAACAGAACTTGGACAAAGTGCTGCGGCATACTTTACAAGTTCACTAAGGCAACGAGCCCATCTGTTTTTATCAGGGCTCTCAAATAGAATAGATTGGATAGTAGCGTCTGGAGGCACAGCCTCAGATTCCCGCTTCAAATCAAAGGGACGCCCAGAATCCCAATAGCAGCTCTGAACAATATCATCCTGTAACACATAATGAAATGATGGATTCAGAATATAGAACAAGAAATGAACCAAAATATATTCTTTTCAGTGAGAAATAACAACAAAGAGGAGAAGTTTGTCACCCCATTTTCTTCCAAAACATCAATGATAAATATTGGTTCAACTTCAATTTTCAATAAATAGTCAGGTCGATCATGTACTGAAGATTCTCGTACATCGTTCCATAACGCACGGACACATCGGAGTAACTCCAAGGCCGTGTGTCTTATCTGGCTATCCACAGAACTAAGAAATATAAGACCAACTGCATCTATCTCCGAAGCACGAAATTCAATAGATTCCTGAGGTTGATGAAAAGAAGACTTCTTCAGCCCAGCATTCCTTTGAAGACGCTTCACATCCACGGCATCATGCTCAATCTGATCGTCAGAGAGGCATGCTCTCCAAAAACGCATGAGTTCCAAAAGGCGTCCAAGTGATGTTTGAATGAGAAGAGGAAACTCATCTGGAAGACGCAGTATAAAATTTGCCATTCCTCTCATAACGGCAAAGCGGCGATGCGGAAGATATTTTACGATCCGATTGAGCACCTGTACAGCTTCCTCTCGGACACCAGGATCAATGCTGATGCCATGCTGAGGAATTATTTCAGTGATCTTATCACTTCGACCAACTTCTTCGATAAGATAAGGTATGCACTTCAGCACTGATCGGAAGAGATATCCCTGTGACTTTTCCTTCGTGGCGGCATCTGTGAAATCGAATTACAAGCTTTTTAAACAAAAAATCCATAACTCCGACTTACACAACAACACATTCTTTATCTTGTACTATTGTCGCAGTAAATTAACCTAATATAGTGTCTGCCAATTTTTCGTTTCATCATGGCATCCATTTGGCCAATTATGAATACAGCATCTGATGAGGTAAAACTGAGACTTGTAATTGATTCTACAGTAAAGGCCTCTAATTTTGTTAGGGGTAATTGCCAGTGCTGGCCAGAGGGTAGGAGATTTTCCTGAATTGTAGAGGTCCCTCCAGTCTACTCAGGATTTGCCGCTTAGAACTCAAAAGTTCAGTAGAGCAAGGTAAGTAGGTAAGTACGGCAAGAATGTTTGGAAGACAGGTTAGAGACAATAAAAAAAAATGCAAAGTAGGAGAGCAACAAGTCAGAGCTCTTCAGTAAAAATAGAAATCTGGCATAAGATTACTGCGAGCAAAACTTGATTACCAATTGTAGTCTTTGATGAAGTAAGTAGAGCCTGACTGTAGTTTCTATGGCAAGATCTTAGGACAGATTCAATAGCGGCCTTCACCTTTGGAACATAGTGTCCAACACCATGAACTGCCCAAGCATAAGAACATAATAGAACAATCAAACTTCACAGAACCATATTAAGACCCAATGCAACCAAAATAATACTACCTCCGCCCCAAAATATAAGGTCTTTTGGCATTTTGGTCTTGTCCCATAAAATAAGGCCTTCACAAATATCAATGGAGCATTTATTACATTATTTTTTCTCTTACCCCTAATTTATTATCAATTCAACAACTTTTCATTAATTTGCAAACATTGCTTTAATGATAGTCAAAGGGTATTTTAGACTTTTGTCATTAAAATATGGTATTCTTCCACTTTCTTATACTGTGTGAAAACATTAAAAGGTCGTATTATTGAGACGGAGGTAGTAATAATAATAAATCATTTGCCATGCAACTCATCATTTTACCATGTAGAATTTCCAGGCCAACATGTAGACTTGCAGGAGACATGACAATGGCAAGCAAAGCACGAAGACCGATAACTTTTGCTTCACTACTTTCTTGCTTCAGCAATTCTAATATCATATGGTTCATAGCAAAATCAAGGTTATGTTCTGCAATTGTTACACAAAATTCCACAAGTTTATCATGTTGGATATCCTGTGTGAGCAAATTCTTCCTGACGATTGTCAGAAGTTGTGTGGTTACACTGTCCAGATAATCCCAGACACGATTAGTAGGCTGAGATTCACCATGAACACTCAAATAGAACCGCAAAACCCGGTGCAGACAATCTAAAGCCATGAACCTGTGGTTTTTGTCCTTCACGAGAAGGAAAATAACATCATTTGGAAGCAAGAAATATAAGCCTTGAATATTCTACAAAAACCACTGGAAAATGATATCTATCAGGAAACTAAAGGAAAAAACGTCTAGCAAGAGATGACCATAAAGGCAAACCTACCCTAAGATGTTTGTACAGTTGCTCCATGTGAGGACCGAAATTGCTAAGGAAAACTTTTGGATCACCGAGGCAAAGAAGAAGAGTCACCAAAGGATAACCAACCTGAAAAGGAAAATAGTGAAATGAGAAAGGCTTCCACATCTACATAACAAGCATTAGCAGCCAGATGGTAAAAACAAGCAAATCAAACAAATGCACTGGGATAGACAGGGAGAAAATGATCAAACAAGATGCTAGCTAAACTAGTAAATGGCTCATCTGTTCTGACACTACACTGAACTTTCCCAGTCCTCGCAACCCTATGATTCACACAAATGCACAACCTTTTGATGGCAACATGTAGTAAAACTCCAATAGCTTTAAGTTTTAACTACTTACAGATATATGTTTGCTCTGTTTATCCATCCAATGCATGAGTTGGACCCTTATCCGTGCAACGGCTTCATACCAAAGGGTAAGTGCTGGGTCTACCCCTGAGGGAGGCCAGTTACCTTTACCGCCATCTGCAAGAGGTGCTAAAATATTTGAGAGCAGATTGCACAAAGCATGGTGGAGCTCGCTTTTCCGCCTATGAGGAGCACGATTAAGTGGATTAGCCTTTGCAACAAAGGAAGCGGATGCATTCAACCCACCCTCTGTCTTAACCTGAGAATAAAGATACCGTAAGTTTTGTGATTTCAGAGACTGATAGGATCACAGCTTGTACACTTACCCCAAGCTTCAGGTAACGCATGCCATTAATGATACTAAGTGTTTCACTTCGAGCAACATTGGTGTCAATGCGTCGGGTATTGAGTTCCATGAAAAAACGCTCAGTGATGGAACTAAATCTGTTCAGAGAAAAAGGATGTTATCAAAACTAGAATAGTTTTAGTATTTACCCCGTATGTCTTGAACCAGAGCAAATTTGACAAGTCAAGCACTAACATTAGTGCCTAAACGTTAGAGGCACTGTCAGGTTCAAGCATCATAAAGATTTTGCAGTTGTACTTTCAGTTCAAGTAGTTCAGAGAGTGATAGACAAATGTCTGCTATATGCATGTAAACCTTCGCTACCTACATGCATGTGGAGTTAAATCTGGTAAGAGGAACAAAGCAAGTCGACTCAAGCAAATACAGAACAAAGGGGCACCCAGAGCATTAAATTCTGCAGGAACTGGAGAGGGATCGAGCATTAAACCTTCGCCACCTATATAAGAGGGTATTTTGTGACACAAAGACATGACCTCCAGTAAAATGGCAACAGCTTTTACACTTGCACCAAGGAACTCCTCCAACTCGAAGGACAAATTATTAAGAAAACGTAAACCACGAACAAAATAAAAAATAAGCAGCTCAAGTTACTCAACTTCAGAATAGTCATCTGAAACATCATTATGTACCCCAATGAACACCAGATAAACTACATGGTGCCTTTTTAATGGAGGGCCATAACTTTAAACTTTTGTTTCTTTTTGGGTCCTAAACTCCATGATCAATCAAGTTTCAGGCAGAGCTTTAGGCAGATGTCAATGCTACATCTGACACATTATTCCCTAAAAAACATCAGAACTGAGACAAATTTCTTGCAGCTAAGAATATTCTAAGCAGATGGTGATTGTGACTTACAATGAACGAATATTTGAATTGTAAACAAAAAACAAAAGGGAAAAGAGCAATCGTTTCCACTTGTTAGACTAACATCCAATAGTTTTTTTTTAAAATATTTTTATTTTTTAAGGAGTAAGTTCGTTTGGCCAACTAATATGCAGATACTTGTAAGCAATTTGTGTATAAATAGTTGCTAGTGATGCTTACAGAAAGCTCTAGATCGGAACATATTTCCTGTAATTTAAAGAAATAAGTACTCCCTCCATTCCTTCTTAATCGATGCAGTTGCCAAAAATATTTGTTCCTGATGCAGTTTCATTTTCACAGCAACTTTAATATCTTTTTTCCCACTCTTCCCTTATTTATCACAAGGTGAGAGATTAAAAAGAAAACTGCATTAATTATAGGTGGGTTTAAAAAGACCCCATTTTTAACTGCACCACATTAATGAATATTAATTATATTCAACGGATTTTTGGCCATAAGATTTCATTGTTACAAGTTGTGGAACACCAACGCCATCGCGGCCCGAGATTAACTTGATCTTCCTATAAAAATATGTGTGATTTTTTGGTACAAGTAGTAAATGGGGAAAATAGGGGGTCCAAATAGAACCCCTAATTATATTCAAGGATTTTTTGGCCATGTCATTGTTAAATAAGATTAAGCTTTATAGAGGGAGAAACTAATTACAAGCAGAGGGAGTAATTATTTTAGTACAAATAGATGATATTTAAGGTTAGAACAATCAGATTTATTCTGCATGGAGGGGGGGGGGGGGGGGGGGGGGGGAGGGGAGGCTGAAAATAAGAATGCGATGAAGATAAAGCATGAAGGATTATGACAGTGGGGGAAAGCCCGTATCACATACCCAAAAATATCGATAAAATAAGCATGAAGACTCCTACCAAGGAAAAAAGCAAACACAAACATACTGAAAGCATATAAATATTTTATGCACCTGATAAAAGTGTTTATCAAACTTGAAAGCGACAAATGAGAACACATATGCATGAATTGGTTAACTAGGAAACACAGGTATAGGCTAACCAAATTAGCAAAACAGTAACTTAGACAAGTTAAATTCTGAAGCATTAGCAAACTTGCAAACTCTAACAGGAACAAACAGTGCTTTCCTACGATGACATGAGGAGGGTTTGACTTGACATATCAAGTCCATCAGTCACTGTTCAATCTACAGATGCAAATATCAAGACAAATTTGACAAACAACTGAAGCTGAGACTATAATTGGCACAATAGCTTCAAGTGTACAAATTCCAGCTTAAAGCTCAAATTTTTGGAACCCCAGATAAAGCGAAAATAATAAATGAAAATCAATCTATAATCTAGAACAACAATAAAAAATGTAGCATGGTCCATCATTAACAAAAATTCTAAATGCGATACTGACATAAGGGTACCCCCATCTTACTTGATTACCTGATTCGAGACAAAGCACCAAGGAGCTGTGCTACTAAGTCCAAAAGAAGGCCCCTCAGATCAACTAATGAGGGATATTCAATCTGGCTCACAACCCTGCAATTGTAACTCTAGTTAACTATGCACAAACAAAGTAGTTTATACTTGACTACGAATTTAAAATGCCCATTATTATCATCATATGATGAATACAGGCGACTAATGAGAGCATTTTTCTTAGATCTAACCGTAACAATGCCATTCAACATCCAAACAGAATCATAAGAAGCAATTACCTTTACCATCTCATTTCCCGGAAACAGTTTAAGTTTGACTTTGCAGACTGCATATTAGTTAACCAGACAATTATTTTGTAATTGTTTAACTTTGCCATTCAGCCTAGACTCCCTTAAAGCTCAATTCCACGTCAAAAAGTACGAGCTTGAATTCAAATTTGGAGAAAAAAAATTGGCTCGTGGAATCAAAAGAGCTGAGCTCAAACATTTTTAAGTTTCACGTGTGATCTTGCGAGCCAGCTCGTTTACTTACATACTATGTGTAATGTTTTGGTACTCTAACATGCTCTAGAAGGGTTTTTATAAAATGAGAGAACAAAATATTAAGGACAACTGATGCATTCATTAAATTAAAATTTAATTAATGATGATGGAAAACTTTAATCGAATTAGAGCCATGATTGAATCATGATGAACTCTCAAGCCTTATTTTTAAGCTCAAGCCTGTACCAAGAATGCTCAAGCTTGAATTTAAACCAAGAAAAAATTGCTTGATTCAGCCTTGTATATACTCCTAATGAAGATTTTAACTACGGTTATCAAACGGCAAGGGGAGCTCCTTCTACGCAAGAGAGAAAAAGGACTACATGACAAAGGAATCAAAGAGACATGAATTGGCCCCTTCCATTCTCAAGTACACGTGAAGATAGAGAAATCCTGTTTGAAAAACCATTGGCATTGTTTAATCTCTGTTGATCTATATGCAAGTATAAGTTTCACTAGCTTAAGCTTCCTATCCTACCACCTATTCCTTTGTTGACTCAGGCTCTTTGTATAAGGCCTACACATGAGGAAGCAAGTTAATGTGTGTTGCCTTTAAATACTCCCTCCGTCCCTAATTTAAGTCATTTCGACACAATTTCTTTCCTCCTTAATCTAAGTCGTTTTACAATACCAAGAGAGCATTTACAAATCTTCTTCCTCATCTTACCCCTAATTTAAATCCATCCAACCACTTCTCTATACTTTACAACTATTGCATTAATGATAGTCAAAGGGTGTGTTAGGCTTTATAGTGAAAAACAAATGACATTTGACCACTTTATTAATCCATGTGAAAACTCTAAAATGGCTTACATTTAGGGACGGAGGGAGTATCAAAATTGCTCACCTCCAATGACTTCAACTTGCAGAAAAGATGGTAAACAAAGAATGTCTATATTTCTCACCTGTAACATCTCCCCACTTGTAAATCTAGGTTTACTTTTGCAGCTGTGTGCTAGGATAAGTAGAGCAAGACCAATTTTATACTGAAATTTTAGCAGAATCGCACAAAAGGTTTTCATCGTGTATTTCCCAGGCACATAAAAGTTCTCCCAGAAACCCTCAACGCCCGTAACAAAGAACTTAAGAAAATTTAATTATTTACTCAAACAGGAGTATGAACATATTGCATGATAAACTTTATATAGCAAAATCAGCATTGAATGTGCTTGTCATTAGCTTCACCTGTCTGCATTTATCAGCCAGTCGAATACAAAATTTTCAAGCCCAATCCATAACATTTCTGCAACAAGGACAAATGCATTAGAATCATACAGGAGATAAATCAACTCAACCGCAATCCACCACCAAAACATAAAAATACGGTCAATGACTAGATAGAAGTACCTGTAAGTCCCTCCTGTGGGCAACACTCCACAAAACGAATACATGCTGAGCAGAAAATGCATTCCACAGCTAGCTGAAAAATCAAGCTCGAGGTTAGAGGATACAAAGGTGGATACATGCAAGCATACACTATCAAATATTGTCTTTCTGCATGCAAGTGTTGAATTGATTTCAAATTTTAACCATCCCTTCAGCAGTTCCCACCAAGGGTTACCAAGAACTGTTTTGCGTTTTTCCTTTCCCCCTATTTCCCATACGTATATCCGGGGTGCAGGGAGAAACATAAATCTGCCGGGAGATTTCCTACTCACATGCTCAACCCAGTGTACCATAGCAAACAAAAAATTGCAAAGAGCTTCACTCAACTATCACAAAATTGACATTAGCTACAGGTAGGTATCAGAAAGGTAGCCCAATCCACAGAAGCATCTTCCTCATGTGGGATATGAGGAAAGTTTAGGTCAGTCTAGACTTATATAAGCAACCTTGCAAGAGTGCCTATAAGAGGTCAAATTATATACCTTAGGCCATACGGCAACGACTCTGGCAACTATGCCAAGGCTACATTTTCTCCAACAAGTACCAAAATGAAAACCTCCGAAGTGGTGTATTTTGGGTTAGCAAGAGTTGAAAGAAGATAAGGATCAGCACAAAATCATTGGCGTAAAACAAGGATTATAACCTTGCATGCAAACATAAAACCAGGTTATGCAACAGCATATTCACATTTTTTTTCATGCACGTCTAGACCGTACATAAGAAGAAACGAACCTTTCTCTGAAATGTTGAAGCATCATTTGCACCTTTGGGTGATTCACTGCTGAAGCAATCAGAATATTAAATAATGAAAGTAATAATCTAGGGATATTTCTGCAGAATGAGTTTGAACTGTTAAAGAAAAAACATATAAGGATGTAAATACTCCAAATATCACAAAATTGTGTGGGCCTAGCTAACATATCAAGAGAAATCCATATGCCTAACTTAGGCATGCTTTGACAAAAAAAAGAGCCCAAAAAAAAAAATGTAGAAGATACCTCTCTCTCCACCGCAAAAGAGCTTCCAAGAGAGGCACAGGTGTATGTCGTGCGACCATAGCCAAAGAATCCAACACTTGCTCATAAGCAGGGTCTGATGGCCTAAGGTATTGACCATCCTGCAACTCCCCAACCATAACAAATAAGAGACCGGAGAAAATAATGAAGACCACACTCTTCAAGAAATGTTGGCCTATCTTCCAAGGCACAGGAAATGAAAAAGTGAAAAGGTTGAATGTTATCAGAGATGCATTGGCCATATCTCTGATTGACAAGTGTAGATGCAATACTGCTTAGCTAAGAAAAGTTCAGTGCAAAGCTTGGTAGTAAATGAAGGGGGAAAAAGTTCTTAGTTCGTGGGTATTTCCCTCAATCTTCCACTCTTAAAAAACAAGTAAAGACAGATGCCCACACTCGACTGGTTATCCCATCAATATCTATGACCATTTGCTACCCTACCGAATAATTGCTCCAGATAAACCTGAATAGTTTGGTTTGTTGTAAATCATACCCTCCTAGTGAAGCAAATTAATTTAGAAAAATAATTCAAACCAAATCCGGATCAACAACAAATACTAAATATATGAAATTGGATAACTTTCTTGGCAACATGGACTGGTTATGTCCACGCTAATTCAGAGGCAGTATGCATAAATAAGTGAAACTAATAGTAATTAATAACTTGAATCCATTAATTCATCGCGTACAACTATGACTAATGCTATTACAAGGACAGGAGATCATACTTGTGCTTGAGCAGTTTCAATGCGACGCCTAGCAAGCGGAAGGAATCTCTGCAGCAGGGCATCAACAATCAGCTTCGCAGCACTCCCCGCCTTCATATCCAACGCTTTAATTAAACACTCCAATTTCCGTAACCTCAGAGCATCATGTGCAGCTCCAAATCTAAGTAATAATTTAATGCACCAACTGCACTAAGATTTCTCCACGCAAGTGAATTCAGGAAGTATAACAATCTCACATAATGTACACGAAATTAGGTTTGAAGAAATCGGGAACGCTTCATGACTAGAGAAGCGTTTGTGGCGACAAAACCTAGCTCTGTTCTGATTCTTCCTCTTCTTCCATTTACGAATTGCCAAAATTTCTTCGGGGAAGAATATAGTGCAAATTTGCTTAATACATTGTCTCTGTTGAATGGAGATATTATTCCTCCCTCTCTTCTGACTGTGTATTCGCTGTCAGGAGTCCTGGGCAAGAGGGGAACGGTTCGACCAAATTAGAACCGGCTGGTAGTTTAACAAGACAGACATTTAAGCCCGACATTTAATAGCAACTAACTAAAATGTATATTTATAGTGGGTTAGAACCGCATATGTCTTTTGCTTTTTTTGAAAAAAAATTTCAAGTAGTAAAAGACATATACGGTTTCTTTTACTTGAGTTACCTATGTTATGACATTGAATTATACATATTCTATAATGACAGCCGGACCCTAAGCTGAAGGTCGGTGGTTCGATTCTCGTAAAACGATTGATTTTTTATCGATAACACCCTTGAGCCGAGGCAAACCAAAGCAGTTCTCGACTCTGCTCTGTGCTATTCTGATTATTACTAGCATTCTCCCCACATTCCCATGGTGAGTGAAGCGCGCCGTGGTTACAGTGATAACCATTTTTATTATACATATTCTATAAATCACACTTTCATTAGAGCACATCAAATTTTTAAAAACTTTATTTTAGAGTTCAACAGGAAAAATAATACTGTAGTTGATACTTTATTTTTTTCTATATACTACAGATTCTGTAAAATTTCCTTTACATCTATCGATTTCTTACAGATTCTTAATTTTTACATTATGTCTATTGCATTATGTAAAATAAAGAATCTGATGCATTTCATATTGGATAGAGATTCTGTAAATTAGAAAAATGTGTGTTTAAAACTGTAAAATAGATAATTTGTTAAGAGTATCTGATGCGAGTGCTCTTACAACATTGTCATCTTCACATGTGTCATTGTCATCATATCTGACGACTGTTTTCACTTATACAGGGTCGACTTTTCAAAGGTCGCTCTTATAATTTGCCTTTTCGAGGTCGATTCCAAGATTGACGTTTGAATTGTATATTAAATGTGTGGTAAAAAAATGGCAATATGGATTAAGTCATGTATTATATTGTTAGTATGGTGTCATATGTAAATTCATGATCTGCAAAAAGACATTTATTTGCACCACACTCACTATATTGGTGCACGACTATAGAATCGACCTTATGAAACTCGAATCTGGAGTCAAAACCAACCTCTCGTAGGTGCATTGTAAGAATCAACATTGGAAAAGTCGGTTTTTGACTCCATAACCGACTTCCACAAGATCGGTTATATAAAAACGGTGTAGGGCCCATGCAACTGTAGAACGGGTGGGATGCAAATAATAGTCTATTTTGCAAGTGTGTGGTGTTCAAGTATATTTTCAGCATGTCATTAAAAGCCCCGAAATTTTAAAGCATTGAAGTTGGTTTCCCTTTCGGATAAGAAAGCAATTACTTCTCTTTTCCTAGCAAACGTAAATACATTCCATTAACGAAAAGGATTACCCCAAACACAAAAATACAACATGATACATGACAAACAACACAACCGCCGACCACCGGCGGACTAACATCGGACAACACTGGACTAAAACACGCCACAACCAGGCACACTTACAAACAGAGCAAAGACCAGCATAAAACAAAACATTATTGTCAATATCATATATCTCGAAGGGAAAGTCTTGACAAACTCGAATGAAGAGCCAAGAGCATCCTCCAAGTCAGGGAACCAAAGTGTTGGTGATAAAGCCACAGTCCAATAGATGCACAAGTTAGAAGCAACACTTCTGAGATGACATAGGTCGAACACTTATGACAGGAAGCGGTTGTAGTTAGTTTTACAGTTATAACTGATTTAGCAAGTTAGTTAGCTTCATGTAGTTAGTTAGTGTATATATAAAGTGTAATCAAAAGTTGTATTCATTCATTGAAACAGATCAATAAACTTTTCTTCCATTCTTATTCTCTAGTTTTCTGGTTTACTTCAGTTTTCTGTTCTACTACGTTTTCTTTCATTCTTGAACTTGGATTCAAGTTATTCTTCATGGTATCAGACTAGTTGTGTGGATACCCCACAATAAAATGGCATTGTGGAGAGAAAACACCAACACATACTCAATATGGCAAGAGCTTTAAGGTTCCAAGCACACTTACCTCTTAGTTTTTGGGGATACTGTGTTCTTCATGCTGTATATCTCATCAATATGCTTGCTACTCATGTTTTGAAAGAGAAATCTCCTTATCAAATTTTATATCAAAAGGTACCTAACTACTCTAGTCTAAAAGTGTTTGGTTGTCTTACCTTTGCATATACTTTGCCACAGAGGCAAGTCTAAATTTGATGCTAGGGCCATGACATGTGTTTACTTAGGACAACCACCACACACAAAAGGGTATACAGTTTTTGATACACAGACACAAGAGATTTTTGTTTCCAGAAATGTAGTGTTTCATGAGCTCATATTTCCTTATGCTCAAAAACATCGGCATTTCAACAATGTGTCTTTACCTATCCCATCCATCACAAATGTGATTGAAGATTTTCTTAATATCACTCCCATTGTCACTCTAGAAATGAATATCACTCATCCTTCTGTTCACCTTGACACTCATCCATATGATGCTACTAATTCATCTACTGTTGTTCAACAGCCTTTACACACACGTACAACAAGAAGGTCCAACAGGCACATAAAGCAACATGCTAGATTGCAATATTTTGTTTGCAATCAAGTGACTCAAGGGACTCATTATCCTATAGAATCTGTTGTTGATTATACTAACATGTCTGATTCTATAGGTCTTATATTAATGAACATTGATGCAGTCAAGGAACCAAAAACATACAACCAGGCTGTTATTCACAAAGTGTGGCATGAGGCAATGCAGAAATACATAGATGCTCTAATCAAGACAAAAACATATGAAGTGGTAGATCTTCCACGAGGCAAGAAGCCTATAGGCTGCAAGTGGGTTTACAAGATCAAACACAATCCATATGGGACTATAAAAGATATAAAGCCAGGCTAGTGGCAAAAGGATACACCCAGACCTTTGGCATTGACTATGAAGAGACATTCTCACTTGTTGAAAAAATGAATACTATCAGGATGCTCCTAGTTGTTGCTGCTGCTAAAGGATTGTTCTTACATCAACTTGATGTGAACAATGCTTTTCCACATGGTGATTTGATAGAAGAGGTCTACATGACACCTCCACCAAGAGTTCATACTAAGAAAGTGTTAGGCAATCAACTAGTCTACGAAGCGAATTTAAAAAAATTGATTTCCGATCCCAAGATCGACTTCATTTAATACAATAAACACGTTAAGTGGTTGACGGTGATTACCTTGGTAGATCTAAATAGATCGACGATTTGACCGCCAACGGAGAGTAGTAGTGCGCGCGAGCCGTCCACGTGTCCGACCTCTATTGATATCCTCACGAACTCCTCGCGAATCCCTTTGGATTGCTACTAGAAAAATCTGGTTGCTAGACCCGCATTTTCTCTCTCTAAATCTCACTAGAATAAAGCTCTTTATTTTACACAAGAACTATTAGCTCTTGAAATTGTGAATTGCAAAAGAGCCAAGCCTCCGTTAAATAGGGTGACCTGCTCCCCAATGCCTCCTAATTTGATTATGAGAAGCTTCATAGTAGATTGATGAGACATAAAACTTTTTCCTAATAAATAAGGAAAATATCTTCGATTGATTTATCTCTTTTAATTTAATATATTATATTAAATAAATCTAAGATATTGTCAATATCTTATATTGAATATATTTATCTTATTACCATAATTCTATTTTTCCAAAATCAATTAATATGCAATATTAATATTATGGTAATCTCATTAATTAAATTGCACAATCCAAGTGTATCACATACACTAGTCATCTGCGCCCCATATGTCAATATTGGCATCTGGAATATTCTTTAATCAATCAATATAATTAATATCTTGTATTTAATTTATTCATAATAAATAAATAACGTCATATTAATTTAATCACTATAACATTTTATAGTCGAGATAAATTTTCCTTATTTGATTATCATTATAACCGTATTTTAATCCGGCTAGATGTTCTTATGTGTGTGACCTAATAGGCTTCCGAATATGTTGGCCGTGGACACAAAGTGCAAATTACGAAAATGCCCTTCACACCGAACGATCACGGGATAGCGTCTAGCAACACACCGTGACCCCCAATCATCGGAAGAGTAAAAAACAATGTCTACTACCTTTCATGTGAAACAATACCGTGTAAATAGAATCCTATCACTATAATAATATCCATACGATCGTATCTCGAGTGTCAGTACATTAACGATTGTATCTTATAATATGGATATCATGCTCTCTCGGAATAACTCATTCACTCCCACTTTGCAAAGATTCATGAGAGCTAGACATTCCTTATAAGAAGGTCATTTCGGATATTCACTCATAATCATAGGATATGCGATTCCCGGACGAGCAAACATGTATCCTACGCATGCTTCACTATCATACCCAATCGCTACCGCATGATCGTCCCATGGCTAGGGGAAACCTCAATAGTGTTAAAGTATAACAATCCACACCGTGATGCCATGAAGACTCCGTCTCAGGATAATTACACAACTACCACATACTGCGACACTTAATGTAAGTGGGTCAGTCTAACATACGCAATCTCTCATACACGTCCACGTACTGTTAGGTGTGATGCCCGAAAGACAATTTTGTAATTGTTTTATTTAATAAATGAAATGATATTATTATTCATATTTATTATTCTCATAATCACCGATGTGACAATAGTATTTACACTACAGAAAACCCTAAGTATATCGTTTATGTAATCACTTAACTCAGTGTATGGTATATACACGAGAGGATTGAGTTAGTGAAGATGTACTTAAAATACAATTAGCCCATAGTAAAGTTAATCGAGAGTATCGGGTCTCTCCTTTAACGTGCTATTAATGCGCCCAGAACACAATAGGTGTGATTGTCTTATCCGGACTTTCGGTTAAGAGAACCTAATGGGGCATTTATATATGATAGATATATCATATAGGGTTGGACCGATTTGATTAGAGTTCATGATATAATTCCGTAATCGAGAAGTCTTATCAAATCAATGGATGATCATATTTATGGATATATCTTAATCCTGAGGTGATCACGATCCAAGCGCTTGAATCGGTATGAAGTTTGACTTGACGGTTAAGGATTACACCGAGTGCGTGGTCCGAATTACCCCATCTTGGCATTGTCTTTGGATTGAGTGAGTAGTACGTGTTATCACAGATACGGAATCCATTCCTTCCATTTATGGAAGTAGAGATAGCGATTCTTTATTTGTTAACCCTAAAACCGATCGATACATGGAGTTCATATTACAATCGATTAGCTACCGGTGAGTTGTATGAATTAATTGATCACTAGGGGTTAATGGTAAATAAGGATAAGAAGTTCGAAAAGGGTTAACGGTAACTTCCGATTTAGAATGAGCGATCATGGAGGATTAATCCATATGTAATGATTATATCAATGGACGCCTATTATTATTCTCGTGAGGAGATAAATATAATCTCATAATCGGAGGAGTCAAATCACGGGATTATGGTGGCATATTCGTGATTGATTTATCGAATATAATTATTACGTTCGTAAGATAATTATTTATTTGATTTATCGGAGCCACGTGATTATTAGTCCATGGTCCCCGACGTGCTTCCTAATATAAGCATAGCTATTCTCGGACGTCGAATCCTAATGATATTAATTTAGTTCTTGTTGGACTTTATTAAAAGCGATATGTGAATTAATTGTTTAGTGGACTATTAAATTAGTTGGGCTAAATAATTAAATACACGGAAAAGACGTTTTTAAAGTGACTTACCAAATTTAGTGTTGACCTTTTTTGACCTAATTGGTCAAATATGGTTTTGTGCGTGTGAACCTTTTGATAAAAGGTGGCGCCACTTTGTGGTTAATAATTATTAGGAAATTAGTTTTCTTGGATAATTATTTAATGTGTGATTTATCTTTTATTTGTTAAATGATAATTCATGAAATATTAGATAATAATATGATTTATCCTAATTTGTTTGGGATAATTATTTTATTTATCTTTTATTTGGAAAAAGGATTAATGTAATAATTATCTCTTAATTATTTAATCCTTGAGGCTAAGTTTTACTCTCCTATATATAAAGAGAGTTCTCCAAGCCTTACAACAACACACAATTCGACTTCACCTCTTAGAGAGGAGAAGAAATAAATTTCGGCCAAGGGGAAATTTGGGGAAAATCTTGAGATTTTTTAGGGAAGCATATCGGAAGGATTCGAGATGAGGATTTCCTTCCACCGGGAGTTGCTTGGATCACACGTACGGAAGATCGTGGTGCTCTTCACACCTTCTTTCCTTTGCGGTTCTTCAACTTGGATTTTGAGATCCAAGAGGTATGTTCTACAACCCCCTTGTAGATGTAGATCTAGTTATTTTATTACGTGTAATTCATAGATCTAGATCCTTTAAATCGCTCCGTTGCGGATGATATTACTAACGAGTGGTATCGATCGCCATGGTGATCTATATTTATACGTATAAAATATTAGATGCAGGAGTGGAAAACATGTAGTTTTTGTCCAATTTTTATGGGCGATGCATATGTTTGTTTAATTTTTATGTTGTTGCGATTGTTGTGGTTGAAGAGATGGATTGGGGTTGGTCATTGTTTACCCGTTAGATCTATTGTAAACTCGTATAAACGATGAAAATTCGTTCATATGAGTATAGGAAATTATGTAATTTATCTTTATTGCAAGTTTAATTTCCAGCAAATAGATCTTGTTAGTAGCTGTTTAGTATTTTTTTATTTTCCCGTTGATCGAACCGTTGAAACGAAGCTCCCTCCGGTCAGAATCAAGATTAGAAGATTATGATCAACTCCACAAATTTTGGCGTCGATCAGAGTCCGTTTCAATATCCGTTTGATGCTGCGAAGAGGCTGCTGTAACAGAAAAACGCAGGATTCACAGAAACACTACCTGTGTCTTCCTCGATTTTCTGGGAGAGTTTGGACCATTGAAACGAAAATCCGACCGTTCAGATTGATCAACTTGGAGTTTTGGACGTACCATAAAAATATCAGGTCGATCGGGATTCATCTCGATTCCCGATCTGCCTCAGGAAGTCCTTGATGCAGTGCAGTCAAAGTCAGATTCAGCAGTAAGTTTGGCGGTTTACTGGAGAAAATTGATAAGTCAAAGCACCGATCCAACCGTCCATATTGAAGTTCAAGGAGTGAAGATATGATCTGGAAAGTTTCGTCCCGATCCGAGTTCGTTTGGTATGCCGATCGTCGAAAAGTTCGAACAGCTGCAGATTTAGTTAGAAAGTAGTAAACCCTAGTTAGGGTTTTGGTTTTTATTTTCTAATAGATTAGATACGGAAGTGCAAACGATCCATCTCTGGTGTTTAAATTTTCCGCAATTTATTTTTTATGTGTTTGATCATAAAATAGATATAAAATCGGAATTGCCATGACATGCATCATATCATAAATCCACTCCATGCATACATGTAGAATTTTAATTTTGGTAATTAAAATAGGCATGTATACAAACTCGTGTAATTAGTTGAAATTTAATTAATACGTGGTAATTAATTAATTTAGTAACTAATTAAAGATCCGAGGACGGGTTATGAAATCGTTAGCCTTTTCGTGTGTGTTCTCGGTGAACCTTTAAAAAAAGAAAGCGAGATCACGTTTTCAATTAAGTAGTGTCTACGAGATTGAATGATGGTAAAAGAACAATAAATCTTGGATAAAAACGGTTCGCTTATAGGTTGGGTGGTCAATTGAGCTTCGCTCGAACGACTTAACCCTCCTAGTGTGATGTATGCACGGGGTCCGGCAAGACTAAGCCAAACCGAGGCGGAGGGGTGATTCCTTCTAATCTCAATAGAAGTTTGTCTTGACCCGATTTCGTCCGGATCATCACATATGTTCCAACGAATAGGGACGGGTAGGCTTGCCTCACGTTACCGACACCATTCGGAATCCTTGATTTGATGAGCTTTTATGATAACATCAAAAGACGTGGTTAGTTAACCCACAACCACTTCCAAAATATTGAGTGGGAGCGGGGAGGCGACAACCAACCCACGGCCTCTACTATAGATACAAGTAAGTGAGAGAAGGGTGACGCCGAGGCGCTTTGATTTCGTCCCCCTAAGGATGGTGTTCACCCCTATCAACATTCATGGCTTGGTCTCCGAAAGGATAGGATTTTGGTACTCGTCGGGTCACCGACCTATCCTAAGACGGCACACTCGGGCGTACCTAAGAGATCCGATATAGTAGGTCACACTCATCATGGGTATTTTTGGTAATACCTAGGCTTAAAAGGAAGGTAGTCAATGAATAAAGGGATGTTCGATTCTCACAAGTTAATCATTGATGAGATTGTCTCGCTTTAACCGTCATCTCTTTGACCTACCCTAAGGCGGCATCGAGATGCGAGGTTAAAACCTTGGAATGGTAGAGTAGACTTATCTTTTAGTTTACAATTCCTAAAATTTATATAGTAGTGTTAAACTTGAATTAATTTATGTCATTTTATTTCTGAGATTATATCCCTTTCTAAATTGCTTAATATTGACTAGTATTGACTTCATTAAAAGTGGAAAGTAACTAGGACGTTGAACTAGTTAATCAATAATGCATTTATTTTTGAAAGAGATATTTTCTCTTAAGCCTTTAAAAAAAAAAAAAAAAGAAACCAGAGTGACATATAGGTATGTCATTAGTGTCATTCGTGTCAAACGAGAGACAAACTTAGTTTGATCAAAGGTGATTTCGGACTTTGAAATTCTTCTAGTGAATTTTCAGTGTGTAGTGATTGCACACGCAACTGTTCTAATTGAAAAACCGGAAAGTCATGAAGTGTTGCTAGTTGGACGATATTTGGAATCGATGAACTAGTGGGAGTTCTATGATTTGTTGTTTTTCCGAAACATTAGAATCGTGTGTAAGTGTTTACACGAGAGATTTTCAAATTGAAAAATTGGAAAATCATAAAATAAAGTATTCTTTGGTTAGGCGGTATTTGGAACCGATAAACTAGTGGGAGCTTTAATGTTATGATTTGTTATTTTTCCGGTATATTAGAAAATCCGAAAAGTCCTAACAAGTAACACTCAAAATAAACATCCCACGGTTCGGGAGTAGTGTCTACTCACACGAATCGCTAGTTCAAAACTATTTTCATTTACGGAAAGTCAAGAATGGGAAAGTATGTTTAAAAGTGTTAGTCATCTAAAGCGAGTTGATTTTAAGGCTAAACCGAAATTAATTAATCGAAAATCATAGGATAAGGGACGGTGATTTCGGATCACCAACCTATGAATCTTGGCGATTTTCTTGAGCTAAGTTCTTTGGAAGAACAAGCAAATGCATTTAACGATTAAAGGAGTAAACAACGGGCGTTAATTTTAGCTATAATAGTGGGAGTGATATAAGGAAATGAATCTCGGATTCAATCCTTGGATATCGCGGAAAATTTATTTTTCTCGTTTAAGATTCGTTGGAACGAATGGATTTACCTTCTATCCGATAATTTGTTTGTCGTATGAAAGTGAATATACCATTTGTAGTAACGAATCCAAGACTCGGACTTTTGTTTGATAAAGTCAAAACCACTTAGAAATCTTTGAAATATGTATATAAAACACATCTTAAGAAGCTCGTTAAAAGAAATTGGTTTCTATATTTAGATAAACGCTTCTTCATATTCCATAGTTAGTGCATAGTCCCTAAAAGACAAGACACAAGACTCGCTCAGGGTGATTCCTTTCTCCCACCTGGTTAGATTGTCTTAAAGGTTCAATGACTAATTTTCCTTTCAATCGGGAAAGGATAATGGTTATAAAGAAGTAACATAGCTTGTTCATGACGACCTTCGGGTTTGATGAAAGATACAAGCTAGTAGGAGCTTCCGAGTAGTGACTTCTTGTCTCGACAACTATTCAAACACTCCGGTAAGTTTATCCAAAATATCCAAAGGTGTCTCTCGATTTTGTCGGAGATGGAGTATTCTATACTCAGAAATGGGCCATCACATAGTCCCTGGGGTGATGCTCGGCTTTGCCTTATAGTGAAATGCTTTCACTAAGGAAGAAACCATTGAATTGCCTTTACATAGTTGTAGATGTGCCACAATACACTGCTTAACTCAATAAAGATATTGGAAATGAAATAACGGTTTACATTGAAGTATAGAACCGAGAAGTCTACCTAGAATGTGCTTTGGAATTAACGGATAATGAGTGGATTCGGTTCACCCAAATTCCGTCAATATAAGCATTTAGCACATGATGCTTGATGGTTTGACTGGGAATTTCGCGTACACGTTCGGTCAGTGACCAATCGTTATATATCTTTTAACCTATTGAGTATAAAGGTTAGATATAGGATTCTTGAAATCGGGAAGGGACAATTATACTGTTGCATCCTTTTCTGATAGAATCCATGATCAGAAAAACCTTGAAGCTTGAAGTACGTTTACTCAAGGTAGTTACTAACTGATTAAAATCAGACCACATCCAACATCGGTTGTTGGTGATAACACTAAATACTACTAAACTAGATCAGAATTTCGATCCACCCAGAATGTAGTGGGAGTATGGTTTATCTATTACCCATTACGGGTTTTGCAAACTTTGTAGTCTAAGGATCGATTGATGACCTATGGCTCTTTTGTGAGCAGTATAGGATTCTGATAATAGAGGTTGGTTTAATAGCCATAACCCGTGAATGGAGTTCGGTACTCTGGGTTCTGTTCATACTCTTGTAGAACCACCGAGCGCCTCAGGCCCGGTGGGAGTAATTGGATCTACACGAAAAGAGTAGAATGAATAGGAAAGTTTATCTTTCAGAGCAAAGCTTGAGTGGTCTAGGTAATTCCTAAGAAGTAGAGAGTTAATCGGACCTTGAACTCTCCTACCACTTAGTATTGCATGATTTCGTTCAAAATCGGAAAATAGGGGTGATTCCTCGAGATTTTCTTGCCAAACAAACGGAGTCTGGATTCATTCGAAATGTATGGTATTGCCTTATGAACTAATAATGATTATTGATCAAGGCTTATGTCCTTTGTGGATAAAAAGCAAACCTCTCGGTCATTGGAAGTCATATATTTCTTCAATATATGGATTTGACCAGAATATTGATAAGTCTTTTGTAGACTGGATATCAATTTTAGTACAGTAGTGAATATATAAATATATATTAGTGTTTGTGAAGGATAACACTGCACCAGTTGGCAACAACATGGGTGTGCTATCTGAAGTCGACCGAATGCGACAATTCTTGATTCAATGTAGATTTGGACAACATTCTTAAGAGTTTGACTCGGTCGAATTCATTAGGATCAGTCACTGGTTTCCCATCCATCTTATTGGTTAAGATGATGCATCTATGTATGCAACATTCAACGAGGAAGTTCTACCCTATGCCTCAGGAATGACTCTCTAAATCTTCGGATCAAGAGAAATGGGATAGATTCTCTTTCTAGTAAGAGATGATCAGGTTATTGAACGTCAACTTTGATCGAATCTTAGATTCGGCGGTTAACAAAGCAAGTTTAGTATGTCCTTTAGTATCTTGAGAGAACGAGGAATAATATGCGGACATATTCATGTGTGAACTTGGATATGTGTGATACACTGATTTTGACTTTAAGTCAGATTGAGGATGATCGTTAAGTCGATCTCGGGCTCAGTGTTTACTCTTTTGTTGAAGCTATTGCCTGGAGGAATCCAGCAACGCCAACTCGACTTTAACTAGTTGGGTGATTAGCGGCTTTTGTAGTAGCTAGAGAGGCGATATAGCTTAAGGATTTCCTTTTAATATCTGGGAGTGATTCTAGATTTGGAAGCCGATACCACATCATTGTCCAAACGATGAAGGGGTAGCTTATAAGGATTTTCGAAATCACTAGAGGTCAAAAGCATATTGGGAAAGTACCACATGATTAGATGGACCGGTAACGTTTCGATTCTACGGATCGTCTCGAGCCGACAACCTGACTAATCATTAAGACCCATGACATTTAGATGTAGGTGCTCCCCGAGTCACTGACCTATCCTACGACGGCATACTCGGAGTGTACTTTGGAATCTGAAATGGTTATGATATGCTTAGTGGGTACTAGAATATGGGATGAGTCTCCTTTGCTTTAGAGCAAGTGGGAGATGTAGTTTGTTGTATTTTAAATAATAGGGTGTGCTCTAAAACAATTAATCACATGCTTTCGTGCAAGTGGGAGATTGTTAGGTGTGATGCCCGAAAGACAATTTTGTAATTGTTTTATTTAATAAATGAAATGATATTATTATTCATATTTATTATTCTCATAATCACCGATGTGACAATAGTATTTACACTACTGTAAAACCCTAAGTATATCGTTTATGTAATCACTTAACTTTCGGTGTATGGTATATACACGAGAGGATTGAGTTAGTGAAGATGTACTTAAAATACAATTAGCCCATAGTAAAGTTAATCGAGAGTATCGGTCTCTCCTTTAACGTGCTATTAATGCGCCCGAGAACACAATAGGTGTGATTGTCTTATCCGGACTTTCGGTTAAGAGAACCTAATGGGGCATTTATATATGATAGATATATCATATAGAAATTTGGACCGATTTGATTAGAGCTCACGATATAATTCCGTAATCGAGAAGTCTTATCAAATCAATGGATGATCATATTTATGGATATATCTTAATCTGAGGTGATCATACCAACTGCTTGAATCGATTATGAAGTTTGACTTGACGGTTAAGGATTACACCGAGTCCGTGGTCCGAATTACCCCATCTTGGCATTGTCTTTGGATTGAGTGAGTAGTACGTGTTATCACAGATACGGAATCCATTCCTTCCATTTATGGAAGTAGATAGATAGTTCCTTATTTGTTAACCCTAGAAAGCGATCGATCCATGGAGTTCATATTACATCGATTAGCTACCAAAGTGAGTTGTATGAATTAATTGATCACTAGGGGTTAATGGTAAATAAGGATAAGAAGTTCGAAAAGGGTTAACGGTAACTTCCCGATTTAGAATGAGCGATCTATGGAGGATTAATCCATATGTAATGATTATATCAATGGGCGCTTTATTATTATTCTCGTGAGGAGATAAATATAATCTCATAATCGGAGGAGTGCGATCACGGGATTATGGTGGCATATTCTGTGATTGATTTATCGAATATAATTATTACATTCGTAAGATAATTATTTATTTGATTTATCGGAGTCACGATTATTAGTCCATGGTCCCCGACGTGCTTCCTAATATAGCATAGCTATTCTCGGATGTCGAATCCTAATGATATTAATTTAGTTCTTGTTGGACTTTATTAAAACGATATGTGAATTAATTGTTTTAGTGGACTATTAAATTAGTTGGGCTAAATAATTAAATACACGGAAAAGACATTTTTCAGTGATTTACCAAATTAATTAGTGTTGACCTTTTTGACCTAATTGGTCAAATATGGTTTTAATGCGTGTGAACCTTTTGATAAAAGGTGGCGCCACTTTTGTGGTTAATAATTATTAGGAAATTAGTTTTCTTGGATAATTATTTAATGTGTGATTTATCTTTTATTTGTTAAATGATAATTCATGAAATATTAGATAATAATATGATTTATCCTAATTTGTTTGGGATAATTATTTTATTTATCTTTTATTTGGAAAAAGGATTAATGTAATAATTATCTCTTAATTATTTAATCCTTGGAGGCTAAGTTTTACTCTCCTATATAAAGAGAGTTCTCCCAAGCCTTACAACAACACACAATTCGACTTCACCTCTTAGAGAGGAGAAGAAATAAATTTCGGCCAAGGGAAATTTGGGGAAAATCTTGGAGATTTTTTCGGGTAGCATATCGGAAGGATTCGAGCGAGGATTTCCTTCCACCGGGAGTTGCTTGGATCACACGTACGGAAGATCGTGGTACTCTTCACACCTTCTTTCCTTTGCGGTTCTTCAACTTGGATTTTGAGATCCAAGAGGTATGTTCTACAACCCCCTTGTAGATGTAGATCTAGTTATTTTATTACGTGTAATTCATAGATCTAGATCCTTTAAATCGCTTCCGTTGCGGATGATATTACTAACACGTACAGTCCAAGTGTCTCTACACTTCGATAGACGAGATATATCCCTATCTTCAATAAGATAGAAGACATCCAATATATGCTAGTCAAATCATACCATCAATGTCCCGTTTGTTAGTACATACGACTAGAGACATTTAAGTACCAAACTTATCAAGGTGAATAAAGATCTCAGCAACCATAATTAGTATCATGGTTTCGCTATCACGGTTTAATATTAAGGACGTTATTATATATACATATTCAATAACATGAAGATGAACAAGATCTATAATAACAAAAGTGCTTTTATTAATTATAATAAAGTTATTACATGAACTAAATAGACTGTAAATGACCCGACCCGATCGAATCCGGTCCAATCCGATTAGGTTTAGGACACTATTTCAACAAAAATGTCAAGTTTTTAAGCTGACTAAGTCCCTATATGGTCTCAAACAAGCTAGTGGGTAATGGAATGCCAAACTATCATCAGCACTGGAACAACTTGGGTACACTCAATCTAAACATGATTATAGTCTTTTTACAAAGTCAATAGGCCAGTCTTATATTGTTGCATTGGTATATGAAGATGACATTGTCTTATCATGTAATGACATGTCACTCATTTCAGAACTCAAAACATACCTTCATGGCCTATTCCATATTAAAGATCTTGGACCTCTCAAGTATTTCATAGGCTTATAAGTGGCCGGATCTGCAAAAGGCATTTCAGTCTGTCAGAGAAAATATGAATTGAATTGAAGAGTTTGGATTTAGTGGTTGTAAACCTGTTCACACACCTATGCAGTCTAAGAAACATCTAGAACATGGTGATTCTGAGTGGCTACCTGATAATACACAGTACATAAGCCTTATAGGAAAACTGTTATATCTCACTATTTCAAGGCCAGACTTGTCCTATGCTGTGCATCAGCTAAGTCAACTCCTAGATGCTCCAAATGTCAATTATTTACAAGCTGCCAACAGGGTTCTCATGTATATTGACAGACCTAAACCTAACCTTGGAAACGGCGCCAGAAAGCTGACGGACATTACCTAGGCTATACAGATCCTAACCGGCGATGTACCGGGTCAAATTGTAGTGCTAGTCGGTGAGTCAGTCGTATTCTCGGGAAAACATGGTAATTCTTTTAAGTGGGGTTAAACACCAAGAAGCTATTATTAACTCGATCTAAGTCGCAGTTTTATCAGTTTCCTCGGGTTAGATTATGTTAGATCAGTTAGATTAGTTAGTAATGTTAGAGTTAGATGTTAGTAAAACAGAAAATAAAACAAATAAATACTAATATAATATATAGATATATTTTTAGATCTAGCCAAGAATACTTTACTGAATCAATATCTTTTAGTAGAAATAAATGAGACAGATCTTCCTTTATTCAAGGTGTAAATTATGTATGAATCGGTGTACTCCTAAGCTAGACAACTCCTCCTCACACGAGCGTATGAAATTGTCATATGTCCATTGCATCACCCAAGGTCCACAATCATTCGGTTTTTTACAAGCAGTCCCGAGTACAAATCTACCTTTAGATAAAAAGGAGTCATTCCGTTCGTCAAACGGTCAATTTTATTTAAAAGGCTCCGGTTGTCAAAGCCGGACGATTCAACTTTCCGGTTTAAGTTTCAATTAAACTGATGATTTAACATTATTACGATCTCGAGTACAAATTTCAATAAAATTTATCTTTCCCAAGACAAATCTGCCCCCGGGTAGGAAACTGGGTTCCGTTGTCACGTTTTCACTCGGCCAATTTTACCCTCCGGTCTTTCAATTTTAACGTTTCATTAAGCGCAGAAAGAAAGAGATTCATCATAATTGATTTTAGTCATTATTACCAGAGTCGATCATTTATTTTATCAAAAGATTAACAAATTCAGATTCATATCTTGGCTAGATATATTTTTAGTTTAATATCATATATAAATAGAAATAGAAATAATAAACATAACAATTTTAGAATATATTACCGGTTATGACTATCGAATCGGAAGTCGTTTCCACGGATCTAACATGCCAAAGCTTGAAATCAACAATCTTCGATAATTATTCCGCCATTACAACGATACTATAACCATTTTATTTATATATGTGAAAAACATATATACATACATACGTGACATATATATGTATATACGGGCTAAAAAGAAAATTAAAAGATAAACGAGATGAAAGCGAGAGATCTAGATACATATATATATATAGATAGATCTATCACATATATATATTCATATATAGAATATATATATACATGAAAGTGTGTATATATATATATATATATCATATATGTATATATATATATGATCATAAAAAAAAAAAAAAAAAAGAAAGATGGACGAGAAGAACAGAGAGAAAAAAAGGGAAAGAAGGGGCAAAGAGCCTCTGTTCTTGATGCTCTGTTTTATAGGAGAAAAAGGGGTCGGATCGATCCAGGAAAGGGCGGATCGATCCGGGAATAAAATATATTATCCCAAGCCTATCCCCATGTGCGAAATCATCATTATGGCGATTTTGTTTCGCCGGATCGATCCGGGAAAAGGCCGGATCGATCCGGATCGCCGATTTGAGTGAAACTTGAAAAATTCATATCTTGAGTTGTAGACCTCCGATTGACGTGATTCAAAATGCGTTGGAAAGCTCTTTCAAAGATCTACAACTTTCATGAAGGACTCTTCTTCAGAAAATGCCTTTTTGATGGACCATTTGTTCGTCGAAGATATAATTCGATAATAACATTACTGTAAACGTTGATCCACTTCGAACTTTTAAGAGCATGGCACATTCTTACACCCTTCAAAAGATATGTTTTAACTTCAAAAGTGTCGTCACTCGGGGTTTTGGTTTATTATAAATCTGCAATAAAAATACCACAAATACCCGTGTAAATCTGACACGACACTCCGGTTACTAAACCGGTACAAAACTTATAAAAACTTATAAAAATACGATAATTTATATAATAACTACTACTTATACATTTGAATAAAACTTAGTAATTTTGACTTGATTTGATATAATAATGTTCAAAATGGTATCGTAAATGAGGCGAAATATCATAAAACGATCATAAATTTATCTCTCATCACAACCCCTACTTAGCTTTTGGTCGGTCCTCGATCAAAACAAATGATAAAACAAAATGAATAAGAGATAAATTCATGAAGATAGAAGATATAAGGGACAACTAGATAATACAACCATTAGAATTACAACCAGGCGTTAACCTCAATATAAGTGTATAACAGAGTGTGTGTGTGACAAGCCTTTTCAATTTCCACTATCCTCTCTTGAATAAATCAAGCAAAACACACAAATATCCATTCAGACAAATTTCTAATGACTTTCCTAGTATATAGCGATATGATTCCACACAAAGTTCTTCCGAGTACTTATTAGGATAATCCCTAAAGCATATCATTCAGTTTATACTGGGGATAGTCAGAAGATAACTAAGTTTTCAACCATATTTCCATTTTATTTTTTTTTTCTTTTTCTTTTTCTTTTGATGAACTTAATTTCACATGTGTAGCATATGCCTTCATTCCCAGCAATAGGACATTTCGTGATAACCCTCATTTGGACTACTATCATCAGGCAGTCGGGAGCTGTAAACCTCATAGTGATATAGGACGTTTCGTGATAACACCCTACTGCACTCAAATCATTGGTAGCTACAACCGACATATATATAGTTCATCTTTATTTTAATTCCACTTAACTTATATCCTTTCTATCACATTCAAACCTTGAGATATTCACGAGACACGCTCAAAAGTTAGGTACTAAGTTCTTCGATATTATCTATAGAATAACCACTAGGATCTTGAATGGATACTGATTTAAAATTTTCGCTTCAATATCAAAGGCTTACGTGAAGGAATTCATGTTACACAAATATATTTGGAATTACAATGCACTTACGGTTCACATTGGTTATACACATCCAAATTGATCATTATATCTTCAAATCCATGAAATATATACCTTATACAGTTTATTTTAATCAACTAAATAATGCTCGAAAAAAATCGAAAACTAAGAGATTTATTGATACAAAATAAACATTAATGCCATTTCTAGACCAACGACTCCACTCCCCACTTACGAACTTACATTGTCCTCAATGTAAAGTGAGTGTAAATAAGTTGTTGGGAAAGCAATGGTGCACTAAAACAAGTCAAAACAAATACTCGGATGATAAAAAAGGGTGGGTGGGTGGGTTAAAGTTATGATCATTGTGTGTGCAAATAAAATAAAAGTATGTGAGTGTGTGAGTTGTAATGCAAAAGGGTAGATAAACACACCACATAAACTTTTATTGATTTAAAACACACAATATTCCACAAGAGTTGAACTAATACATGTCACACATTATTTGAAATTTAAAACAGACTAGATCATGATATGAAATATGTGACAAAGTATTAACTCTGAGTCTTTTATACCCAGATCCTCAAGGGTTATTTTAAATCGTTCTAACAACCTAAGTCTAAGAAATGATGCATTTGAATTTTATCTTTGTTCTCCATCAGGATTTTCGGATAACCACCTAATCGTTCCCGTTTAATGTCATTCAAACATTCATCCTGAGACTTGGTGAAACAAAATGAAAATCAATCCGAAGTATTACCAAAGTATCATCCAAAGTATGAGTAATTATTATATTTAACATTTTTGCGGGTTGCCTCCCGGTAGCGCTTTTGGTTAACGTCGTTTGCTCGACCAAAATGATAAGGATTAACTAATATAATATACTAAACAAAACGGGATACTTCTAACAATTACTCACAAAAGCACGTAACAATTAAGCACATAATCCACTAAAAATAAATGCTTAAGGAGTAAAAAGGAAAGATAGTACCCGTCATTGACTACATTTATAGTCTATAGCCAAACTTTACCGTGCTTCAGTTTTTAAGGCACTGGTGGTGGGTCATCCTCACGCACCGCATCCTTCTTCAATACCGGTCTCCAACATATAGCAGACAATTTCCACCAATCCAAACGATTCTTGAACTTTTCCTTTGATTTTCGAGCTTTAGGTTTGCGAGCTTTCACATTATTGCTGAAGTCATCTTCTTCAATTACCTGCGTGTTAGTACAATCCACAGCAAAAAAAACACAAAGTGTCTACACAAGAACTAGATTCTAGTGTAATGCATGGATATTTCAATGAAATGTAAATGTTGAAGACAACGCTCTCATGATTAACTCCCAAACTAAACTCTCCCTTACAAACATCGATGAAAGGGATATTAATATTTAAGCACCGAAAAGTGTCGAGAAAACATGCATACTTCTCATCGTTAAACGAAGATGGTAAAGCTTCCTTGAATGATTGTGCCTTTTGAGGACATTGTGTGTCATCATTCAGTACCTTTTTCTTCAAAATATGCATTAGATATGGTGCTGCCCTATCAGATTGAATCGAGGTGAATTTGGGTTGAGCCGGATAAGGTTCGGTTTGAATTGGTCTTTCCAAACTTGATTCATTCTCAACATGATCATTGGTCAAGGTCCTACTCATTCTTGGATTTTTCAATATTCTAGGAACCTTGACCCATTCCTCATTCTCACTTTCAGGTTCCATATATTTGTTTTGTCTTAGGAAATCTTCAATAATGTCCTCTTCCTCTTTGGTGAATTCCGGTTTATTTTCCATATCCTTTTCAAATTTACCATCTAAATCATCCTCTACTTCATTAATTCTCATGTTTTCTAATCCATTACTTCCACAGATTCTTCTACTTACAGTAATAACAAAGATTTACCTCTCCCGGTTTCTTTCGGTATTACTTGGCACTCTCCGGAGGTTTCTTGCTTTTACGTTCCTCTTCTCTACTCAAATGATATTCCAAATTCCGTAATGAAGCTTCTATAATTCTTATTCTGGTATCAAGTCTACTCATTGATGTTTTCAACGTACTCATATCCTTAGTGACTGTACCTATAGAAGTCATCATGGTTTCCATATTTTGAGCTTGAGTTGACATCATACCCATTAGATTTTCGATTAATTTCTCCCATTTATCAACTCCTTCAAAGTTGAGTTGAACTTTGGGTGACTGGTATGCTTTGAGTGGTATGTTGTGGATACGATCAGTAATGATTGTAGATTCCGATTAGAGGTATCTTCTTGATAAACTTGATATGGATTCTTATATTGAATCGATACGGTTGTCCTGGCTTACTAGGGTTTTGCACCAACGAAAAGTAGGGTGATCTCTTCTAAAAGCATTAAACGAGTTTGAATACGCATTGTTCAAATTCTATGTCGTAAAAATTCACCTTTTCCTTGAATATCCTTTTGGTTCTTCCATCCCTAATAACACATTATCATGATTTGAGTAGTCATTTGGTATGATATTTTCGAGTTTACATTTTTTCTTGGCTAATAAGCCGTCAAATTTCCTACTCAAATTCTCCAAGTGTGCAAGAACTTCGCATTCGATGTACATTCTCCGCAAAGGCTACTTTTCTTGTGCTAGAACCGGTTTCCCACACGATTATTTTTGGAAATCTTTCTATAGCATCGTAAACTATTTGGGCTTTACTCATTATTAACTAACCACCACATGCATGATCTACATCTGCACGTGAGTCTTTCCTTAATTTACGACAGAAAAGTTGGATTTGCATATCTAAGGAATAACCATGATCGGGACAAGCTCGTAACAGTTTTTTAAACCTTTCCCAAGAATTCTCAAACGTTTCTTCAGATCCTTGTTTAAAGTTGGCAATTTCGACTATTAATTCCAATTTTCTACTAGAGTAAAATATCGCTTTAAGAACTCGGTTTGAATATCCTCCCAACTTGTCAATGAATGATGTGGAAGTGACGAAACCAATCTCGTGCTCTTCCTTTTAAAGAAAAGGAAACATAGACATCCTCGTTAATTCCCGATGAGCACCATGACTTTTGGTCAGATTACACAATTCTTGAAAAGATAGAGGTGATGATGTGGATCCTCATCATCTTCTCCTAGAAATTGGGCTCTTGTGTCAATTAAACCAAAAAGATGAGATTTTATTTCAAATTATTTGCTCCTTTATTGGGTAAACGAATTGGATTATTAATCTGGTACCTTCTACGGTCCGATCATATATAGGTCTCGGGTTAGGTTTGGTTTCGATTATTACGATTATGCTTATTCGATTACGATTATTTCTATTATTTCGATTCGTTTAATAGGTTGAGGTAAATTCGATTAAGGTTTTGGCCATACCCTCGAGCATGAGCAATCCTTGTTCAGGTGTTTCACCAACGGTTTTCGCCATTTTCGTGACTCGATTTGACAATTCTTGTGGAATAGAAAATATCGAATAGAAAATAACACAAAATCGAAAAAAAAACCACATTTTTTTCCTCGTAATTACCGAATCCACTCGATATTTACCGAGTAGTTTTTTTTTTTTTTTTTTTTTTTTTTTTTTTTTTTCTCTCTCTCTCGGTAATTACCGAAGAAACTCAGTATTTATCGAGTATTTTTATAAAAATTGATATCTTACCAAATAGGTAGGTACCAATGAAAATAAAAATACAAATGAGATTGAGAAATGTATTGACTTATCTCATTTGTTATGACCACGTTTACTTTCTACTATCGAAAATAGAAAATAACTCGAATTTAATAGAAGAAGAAAATTGGTAACTAAAAGAAGGTAGATACCAACGGAAAAATAAAAAAGAAATGTGATAAGAAGAGTGTTGACTTATCCTAGAATTTTGAGCTAATACAAGTAGTAACCCTAGACACAAAGAAAGAAATTAGCGACGTTATTCCCGCAACGGCGCCAAAATGTCGACAGACCTAAACCTAACCTTGGAAACGGCGCCAGAAAGCTGACGGACATTACCTAGGCTATACAGATCCTAACCGGCAGTGTACCGGGTCAAATTGTAGTGCTAGTCTGGTGAGTCAGGTCGTATTCCTCAGGGAAAACATGGTAATTCTTTTAAGTGGGGTTAAACACCAAGAAGCTATTATTAACTCGATCTAAGTCGCGATTTTATCGGTTTCCTCGGGTTAGATTATGTTAGATCAGTTAGATTAGTTAGTAATGTTAGAGTTAGATGTTAGTAAAACAGTAAAATAAAACAAATAAATACTAATATAATATATAGATATATTTTTAGATCTAGCCAAGAATACTTTTTTGAATCAATATCTTTTAGTAGAAATAAATGAGCAGATCTTCCTTTATTCAAGGTGTAAATTATATATGAATCGGTGTACTCCTAAGCTAGACAACTCCTCCTCACACGAGCGTATGAAATTGTCATATGTCCATTGCATCAGTCCAAGGTCCACAACTGTTACGGTTTTTCTGAACAGGTCCCGAGTACAAATCTACCTTTAGATAAAAAGGAGTCATTCCGTTCGTCAAACGGTCAATTTTATTTAAAAGGCTCCGGTTGTCAAAGCCGGACGATTCAACTTTCCGGTTTAAGTTTCAATTAAAGCGATGATTTAACATTATTACGATCTCGAGTACAAATTTCAATAAAATTTATCTTTCCCAAGACAAATCGCCTCGGTAGGAAATCGGGTTCCGTTGTCACGCTTTCACTCGCCAATTTTACCCTCCGGTCTTTCAATTTTAACGTTTCATTAAGCGCAGAAAGAAAGAGATTCATCATAATTGATTTTAGTCATTATTACCAGAGTCGATCATTTATTTTATCAAAAGATTAACAAATTCAGATTCATATCTTGGCTAGATATATTTTTAGTTTAATATCATATATAAATAGAAATAGAAATAATAAACATAACAATTTTAGAATATATTACAGGTTATGACTATCGAATCGGGTCGTTTCAACCGGATCTAACATGCCAAAGCTTCAAATCAACAATCTTCGATAATTATTCCGCCATTACAACGATACTATAACCATTTTATTTATATATGTGAAAAACATATATACATACATACGTAGACATATATATGTATATACGGGCCCTTAAAAGAAAATTAAAAGAGAAACGAGATTTAAAACGAGATCTCAGATCTAGATCTATATATATATATATATATATAGATCTATCACATATATATATTCATATATAGAATATATATATACATGAAGGGTGTGTATATATATATATATATATATATATCATATATGTATATATATATATATGATCATCAAAAAAAAAAAAAAAAAGAAAGATGGACGAGAAGAACAGAGAAAAGAAAGGGAAAGAAGGGGCAAAAGAGCCTGCATTTTGATGCCTGCTGTTTTTATAGGAGAAAAGGGGTCGGATCGATCCGGGAAAGGGCGGATCGATCCGGGAATAAAATATATTATCCCATGCCTATCCCCATGTGCGAAATCATCATTATGGCGATTTTTGTTTACCGGATCGATCCGGGAAAAGGCCGGATCGATCCGGGATCGCCGATTTTTGAGCAAACTTGAAAAATTCATATCTTGAGTTGTAGACCTCCGATTGACGTGATTCAAAATGCGTTGGAAAGCTCTTTCAAAGATCTACAACTTTCATGAAGGACTCTTCTTCAGAAAATGCCTTTTTGATGGACCATTTGTTCGTCGAAGATATAATTCGATAATAACATTACTAAACGTTGATCCACTTGAACTTTTGCTCGCATGGCACATTCTTACACCCTTCAAAAGATATGTTTTAACTTCAAAAGTGTCGCCACTCGGGGTTTTGGTTTATTATAAATCTGCAATAAAAATACCACAAATACCCGTGTAAATCGACATTTACACTCCGGTTACTAAACCGGTACAAAACTTATAAAACTTATAAAAATACGATAATTTATATAATAACTACTACTTATACATTTGAATAAAACTTAGTAATTTTGACTTGATTTGATATAATAATGTTCAAAATGGTATCAGAAATGAGGCGAAATATCATAAAAACGATCATAAATTTATCTCTCATCATATATCAAGTTGGCACCAGCTCAAGGTCTTTTCTTTCCAGCAAATAACACATTGGTTCTCACTGCTTTTACTGATTCAGACTGAGAGGTTGCCATGAGACTAGAAAGTCCATCACAGGCTACTGCATGTTTTTAGGTACTGCTCTAGTTTCTTGGAAGTCAAAAAGCAAGCCACATTGTCTAGAAGTTCAACAGAAGCTGAATATAGAGCAATGGCACTAGGGGTTTGTAAGCTTCAATGGATGATCTACATTTTACAAGATCTAGGAGTCCAAATACCATTGCCTATTTATATGTTCTGTGACTGTCAAAGTGCTATCTACATTGCTCAAAATCCTGTTTTTCATGAACGCACAAAACACATAGAAATAGACTGCCATATCACAAGAGAAAAGATGCAATCTGGTCTAGTGAAGCTTCTTTCAGTCGGAACATCCAACCAGTTAGCTGATCTCCTTACAAAGCCCTTGATGCACCACTTTTTCACTACTTCCTACATAAGTACACACCTTCTCATATCCACAGTCCAACAGATGCACAAGTTAGAAGATCCCCTAGTCCATCTTGAGGGGGTGTTGGTGATAAAGCCACAGTCCAACAGATGCACAAGTTAGAAGCAACACTTCTGAGATGACATAGGTCGAACACTTATGACATGAAGCGATTGTAGTTCGTTTTTCAGTTAGTTTTACAGTTATAATTGAATTAGCAAGTTAAGTTAGTTAGTGTATATATAAAGTGTAATCAGAAGTTGTATTCATTCATTGAAACAAATCAATAAACTTTTCTTCCATTCTTCTTCTCTAGTTTTCTGGTTTACTTCAGTTTTCTGTTCTACAACATTTTCTTTCATTCTTGAACTTGAATTCAAGTTCTTCTCACAAAGAGTCAAAAGAAACATATTTTTTTATCCATAAGAAAGAAAACTACTAGTGACCACCAAGTTCCAATGCCGGAATAGAGCCCGGAAAATGACTACTACCCCAAACACCATGGGAACCAAGCCACCGCCACCACTAGGACCACGCTACCGCCAGATCTTGTAACGTCCCGCTCCCGGATACCGAGCCCTTATCCGGAAGAGAACGTTCGATGAATTCTCCTTTTCTTTCTTTTTCTGATTTTTTCTTCACTCAAAACAAAGAGTTCGAACCTTGCTTGAAGAATCCTTTCCTGGCAACCTATTTAGTAAGTGGGGGGTTATTCCCAAATAAAACCTCCCACTTAAAAGCCATTAACTCCTAACAAATTTCCAAATTAACTCCCTTTTATATGTATATTTCGAATATATACATTTATAATACCTTAATTCTATAATAAATAAAGATAATATTACGTATTTCACCTTTTTGAAAAGTCGGGATATTACAGATCTGCAAGCACCGATGGGCATCACCTTGAATCTCCACGGAAAACAACACTACCTAACCGAAACGAAGCGCCATAAGGGCCAGGAAACGCCGAAAGGCAAGAAGCGGGAACACCACAAGAGGATCCAAAGCGGACACCCAAAGTAGCAGATTGACCAAACAGGCCATATAAGAACCGAAAAATAAAAGAAAAGTGAAGATAATAAACGGTTGTCCGGTTGTACTTGAATGGGTTTTTAATGTTTAATATATTTCATTCGTTTCGAATAATAATAATAAAATAATCCGTTACGTGCTATGTATTGAATGTTTATTAATATATGTCATTGAGAGCAACTCTTCTAACGAATATATATCATCAATGAAGATACATATCATAAAATACTCGTATCAGATACTCCAGGGGCGCCCCTAGGGTGCAACGGGGCCATGGCATACGACCTCCCCAAAATCGATAAATTTAACCCGTCAATTTTTTACCTAATATCATATATATATTTTGTATTTTCACACTGGGCTTCAATAACCTATCAATCAACAAGGTATTCCCCTAGCGGTGATCACTAGAGTATAACCCGCGATCAAGGTTCGAATCCTGTTAGGTGCAAAATGGGCGTGTGTAAAAACTTTTTACTGTAAAAATTGATTGCATTGTATATAAATGGACATGACATAGAATCTAGATGAATACGGTAGATGCAGAGAAAATTTTACATAATCTTGATTCTACACTAAAAAAAACTGAGTATTTGTTTCATTATTTTTCTTCGTGAATTTGAATACTTAAATAATACTTAAATCTCTAAAATACAATTTTTAAAACATTCACGGTATCTACTGCAAGTGCTCTACAATTGTATGACAAAAACTAAGATTTTAAGGATACTAAACACAAACGATCAAGCCACTACAATGTTCATCAATTTATTGTCATGATTGATTCGATTGGGAGGGATGAGATACCCATATGGATGAGATTGATTCGGTGGGGTGGGATGAGTTACATGCATGGGTGAGAGTACGAGACTTATTTGGTAGGTTGGGGTGGGATGAGATACTTACATGAAAAACAAGATTCAAACCCATACAACTTATAACAAGTTCACGAGTTTTCTTTGAGTGAATTCAAAGACGCCACTATTACAAATCATCCGTCCGTCATTTGGAGAAGTATTCTAATGGGTAGAGACCTCCTCTTACATGGTATCCGATGGAGAGTTGAAAAGGGTGACACAATCATAATTGGAAAAGATCATTGGCTACCATGCATTCCATCTTTCCATGCACACCCTGTCACGAACGTTCTCTCGCAAGAAAAAGTTGGCACTCTTATAAATCAAGGCACCAGAAGATGGCGTTTAGAGCTGGTAAGGGAGCATTTTAATCCATATGAAGCAGAAATTTTTTTAAGTATCCCTTTGTCCACCAGTAGATCACAGGATACCCTAATGTGGCATTTTTCGAGCAACGGCATTTACTCCGTAAAGACTGGATATCACTTCACTAAGGAGATAAAATCTAACTTTGCTGGCAGTAATGTGGCATCTTCCTCTTCTGGATATAACATTTGGAAACGTATATGGAATATAAAAGTAAAGCCTCGAATCAAGTTTTTTATGTGGAAAATTTTGCAGGACGCTTTACCAGTGGCTTGTGCCCTCCGCAGCAGGAATCTTGGAAATGATATATGTCAAATCTGTAACAGGTATGAAGAAACTACTTGGTGTTGCTTATTTGATTGTCTTATCCCTCACGCTGTATGGAAGGAATACCACTCAGATTTCTCATTAAGAGACGGGCGAGTGTGGTCTTTTTTTGATCTTTTGGCCATGTTGCTTGAGACAAATTGATAAGACAAAAATAACAAGATTCGCTTGTGTAATGTGGAACATTTGGAAAGCGCGATGTGCTTTTATTCAATCGAAATGGTCCCTTCCTGACCAAGGATGCATGAAATTCAATGTGGATGCGGCTTTCGAGAATGGAGTTGCGGTAGTTGGGGGTGTCGTGCGAAACTCTGAAGGAAAGATTATTAATAGCTTTTCCTTAAAATTAGATGGTGCCTGTGAAGTGCTAGTCGGGGAAGCTCTTGCTATGTACCACACCATATTTTATGCCATCACATGGGGTTTTTTGCAGTGACTTTCGAAGGAGACTCTTACACCAATTATCAGAGATTTCTTTCGCAAGCTGAAGATGTTTCGCCTCTTGGGAGCATTCTTGAGAATTGTCGCAATTTACCCTCGTGTTTCAGTCACTTTTCTTTTTCCTTTGTCAAAAGAGAGAGTAATGTCCCCGCTCATTTTTGGCTGAAGAAGGTCTTAAGTTAGCTAGGTGTATCGATTGGGGTTCCGCCCCTCCCTCCCACGTTATTATGGCATGTACCATGACATTGCAGTTTAAATAAAATTACTTCACCCCTAAAAAAAACAATATTGAAAATAATAACAAGATACAAACACATACAACATTCTCCACACAACAACCAAAAAAAAAAAAAAAAACATACAACTTATAACAAGTCCCCGAGTTTTCTGTGAATCAACTTATAACAAGTTCGTTTGTAGAATTGTACATGACAACTACCCTTTAATCGCTAAAATATGCACTATTTTAATCGGTAAACAAGAAGCGATTAATTTTGTGAAATTTAATAATTATCAATACGTGATTGGTGTTTACATTGCTTAAGAAAGGGAGTATTGCTCACTATATTACTCAATCATTAAAATATTTATTCAATCATTAACATTAATAAACATTCATAATAAAGTTCAAATGAAAACAACAAATGCGTTTCATTACACCAGACAAAGATAACCATAACATGTGTATAATAAAACAAAACATAGTTTGTTTTTCTATACACAGTGTTAGTGTCTTATTGGTAGGATCTCAACCCTTATGATAGCCTAAAAGAGTGCAGGAGGACCAGGACAACTAACAAACAGACCAGGACAAAATGCCCATCATCAACCAACCATTTAGTCTGGATGATAATTTAACATCAGAAGCAGAAACTAACATTTGCCTTAATTTTATAATAAGAATCAACATGATCTTCCTTGATTGGATCATATGGTAACAAGATTCACATCTATTTGATTGAACAACCAAACAGCTGATTTCCAAGTCCAATAGTTCAATCTGCAACCGTCGCTGGCTGTGGCAAAAAAACGATACAAAAGGTGAGAGAACAGCAAATATTATGATATGCAAATTCCATTTCAAACAGTAGAAGCAATTTAAAACTTAAAAGTAGCAAACTTTAGCTATAAACTCATTTCAAGCAGGCATGAGTGTGACAACAGAACAACAATCAAGGACAGAGGGAAAGGTGCTTTGCCCATTTTCAAGAAAGTATCGGTTCTTACAAGAATCGCTTTCCTACCATTCAAATGAACAAGGTAATAAGAGAGATTTTACAAAAAGAAACAGACCTTCTTTCGTGCTTTTGCTCGTGAAGGTCTGCAGCAGTCAAAATCGCAAATGACAGTTGATTTCAACTTAGCTCCAATCCTGCCACAAGTGGATTCTATTAGTCATCAGACAAAATAAGTACAAAACTGAAGAAATATAAGAGACAAAAGAAAACACAATGCTAGATGTTTTTTCTTAGTCCAACCGGTCAACGCTCTTCCTAGGCTTCTCCAGCTGTCCTGAAGTATTTGGACTTTTGGATTGTTCCTTTCTCCCAATACCAGCTCTTGACGTTTCCCTACTAGCTGAGCTTCTTCTGGGCTTGTCTCTAAGATCAGTGCTTAACCTAGACTTAAACCTCGGGTCAGTGTTTGGTCCAAGTCTAGAATCAGTGCTGCTTCGGCAACTACTAGTGTTATCACTACTTGAACCAGAGATCTCCTCCAAATGAACTGATTTCTCAACAGCTGATAGGAACCTTTTCAGATGCATTATGTACTCAGGATACAGCTCCAAGTTGCAATGGTTGCCGCCTTTAACCCATAAAGGCTCATACTTATCCTGACACAGCTCCCAAAGCTGCATCCCATGAGAGCAATCTACAACATCGTCGTCAGTTCCCTATCGATGATAGAAAACATTAATTCACTTAAGCTTACAAACAGGAAAAAAGGCAAAAATATTTCTGACATGTAAAACCTTTTCACTCAATCATTCCTATGTTTTTCTGTTTATATATAGCCATCTGACGAGAAGGTGTTACCAAGAGTACTTACATGAATTACCAAGACAGGACAAGTAACAAACGGAACT
Source organism: Gentiana macrophylla (assembly GCA_026214975.1). Classification (NCBI taxonomy): domain Eukaryota; kingdom Viridiplantae; phylum Streptophyta; class Magnoliopsida; order Gentianales; family Gentianaceae; genus Gentiana; species Gentiana macrophylla. The sequence continues at coordinate 119,502,035 of CM047808.1, read as the reverse complement.
TTCTCAACATTCTGCATTCCCAGAAGAAAAGGAGGTTAAGAACACGGCAAATTGGTTAGAAATGAAAAATATGTACATTTAGCAGGTAAAATGACCTTGTATATGTCAAACCAACATGTTTGCTTTATAGGATACATGACACGCAGGCCAGATAAGATTGAACTGTGAAGAATCACTGCCCTTAAACGTCTCAGTTTGACCGCCAAATCCAACGTCGGTCCACTCCCAACAGATTGCCCATATAATATTATATCTTCCTCTCTCACATTAAATCTCTCTATTAGACATATATATGCAGCTTCAATGTCAGCATAAGTGTTCTGCTCACTCGGCTGGTAACGAGATAAACAAGATAATCAAGATATTTCTTAAATTATAAATCAATAAAACACTAGATACAGATCATTTTGCATCAAAGACACATCAATTATATAAGGTGGAACCAATGTTTTTAGAATGGCACCACATAAAAAACAATTGACTGCCATAAAGTCGATTCTAAAGCTGAGATTGTCACTATGATGCAACACTGGTAGTCTGGTACATTTGCCACTCCTATTATATATCCACTAATTCATGTGCAGGCAACTGATTGATGTGCAAAAACAAAATGATTGATGTGTCTGTATCATATACAAAGACATGTGTTCCTATCACAATTGAAAAGCAAAAAGGTGTAATAAAGTTAAGAACTTTGCAAACCTCTCCAGTAGACTGCCCATATCCAGAATAATCATATCTGTCAAATCAACAAGGGGAAAAAAAGCAAATACATTAACAAAAAATCTCCAATTTATTCAACCTATAGCACTGATAATATGATGAACACAAAAAATGTGAGAGATGTGAAGAGTACCCCATCAAGTTGACACGGAGATGAAGGCTGAGTTCAACGAACAGTTTGTACATATTACCCAAATCAGAGGCATTGCCGTGAGAATACAGCACCGTGAAGGAGGCGGCAGGGTTTCTGATGTAGACAGCCACAATATTAGAATCTCTCCTGGTCGTAATCCTTAAAACCTCCACATTCTCACTATCCACCGTACCAGTCATCGTTAACTTCTTCGTCTCTGCATTCTCCGTCAGTTCGTAAGAAGGCGGATCTGGGGGGAAGAACGCCAACTTGGCTGCCATAGACGAAGTCACAGCACCCATTTCCACCAAACTGTATGTGAGAATGATCACCAATTACACCATGCATGTTTGCTATTTTCTTTATATAGAACAACAAGCGCGATTTATGCAGAGGAGATTGCGATCAATTTGTACCGTGGGAGCAATTTTTGTGCGAATTAGAATCGCGTGGAATATATTCAGGCAATGATTAGTGGATAAATGAGGATCGATGCAAATTGGAATGAAGAACTACTATATGGAAAGTATTTCAAATGAGAAAAAGAAAAATATAGGAAGGAGGGGGAAGAGGAATTCCCGCCGTTATGCGGGAGAGGAAATTATAGGAGTGATCTCGGGCGTTAATTTCGGGGGAGGAGTGGCTGGGTTTCTTTTCCGTCATGAATTTAATCTTTTTTACACTGATTAAAAAATTGATTAAATTTATAAATTTTAATGTTAAATATCTAAATTACCTATTACTATAGTTAATTAGAACAATATTTATTAAATAATAAAAAATTATTGAATTAATAATAAATTAGGATAAGATAGAAAAACTAATATTAAATATTGTATTGGTAATATATTGTAGGACAAATTCAAAAAAAACACACTTGAAAGTTGTTTTTTTTTTTTTTCCGGGACTTATAGTTACGCAAATAATTTGATCAAATACGTCAAAGATGATAAAGATACAAAGAAGGAAATGTGCTGGATTATACAAAGATACATCACATAATATAATGTGTGATGAATAATAATACTAATTCAACATGTATTATATCACATTTACATTATATACAACACAACCAATACTAATGCAATACACTCCTTTTTGGATCTCAATTGCAAAATGCAAGTGAAAACTTTTTCATCATCCATTTACTTCTCTCAAGAGGCCAAAAATATATGGGTGGGAAGTGATAGCCTAACTTCTTGTTAAGATAAAACGTATTTATTTATTTATTTATTTATTTATTTTTTTTTTTTTAATTTTTAAATTTGATATTTCATCAGTTTCAATGGAGTTCACAAAAACACAAAGGAGTATATTGTAGTAATTTTACAACTAATTAAATTTCAAGTTTAAATTTGCTGAGACAACTTGTAGAGTGTTGAGGCTAAGCTGATGGAGGTCAATCAAGGCATTTGTTCAGCTCAATTCAGCTCAAAGAGTGAAAGAGATAGAGATAGTTGTTCATGTGCAACAACTTTTCTTCCGTCCAATAGCCAATTTTGAATTTTTTATTTTTTATTTTTTAAAAGATCTTTTATTAATCAAACAGGTCAAAGAGACCAAAGTCTGACAATCAGAAAATAATCGACATAGATAAAACTAAATTGAGTCTATGGCCCAGGCCAATCTCAAGTCCCTATAATGTGTAACTGCTGTAGAAAGAAAAACATGTGCAGGAGGCGAATACAGTCCGAGGAGTGCGCAACTCTATTGCGTCATAACCATATCCCATAAATTATCTCGCGGAAGAGATAAGGCCAGCGTTTACCCAACTTTTGAAATGTTTTGAAGACATGAAAAAGCTCTTTGTAATGTCTATAATAGGAGGAAGACTCTCATTTGAAAGAATTAAGACACTGGAATTATGGCTGAGATTAAGTCTTATGTTGAAGATTTGAACGACTACATATATAGTTGCAAGGTTCTGAATAGACAATCTTAAGGTGCAAAGAACCTTAAGATTAATCTGAGTTGATTATGGTGTAAAGAATCAATCTTGTAAAGATGTGAGTGTTCTTGGTCAAGAACACATCCATGTGACAATTCTATTAATTAAAGTTGTATTCTTCATGTTCTTCATAAGACAGTTTGTTTTTGCTCTTAACTATTGCGAAAACCATTTCAGCCTTACATGTTCAATTGATTTTCCATCAGGGCTCATTTGCTGGCATAAGTCAAGTGCACATTTTATGAAGATGTAAGGTTTTTTCCTAAATTTTTAAGTGCAAGGTTTTTTCCTAAATGAAATTTGTAGCATATAATACATAGCTTAAGCTCCTTAGTTGGTAGGGATGAGGCAATCCGTCGTCTTATTGATGAGTGAAATATTGAATAAAACCAATGTTCGAACCCGTGTTGGTGAGCTTGACTATAATCTGGTATGAAAACCAGTGTTCGAATCTCGTTATGGAAAAAAAAAAAGTTGAATAAAACTCTCGTTTTATCATTTTCATCGTAGATCTTCTACATCAATAACCTTAAAACCGTTTCAATTATAGTTTTAGCGATTAACTTACAAACTAATTGTCAAGCTTGTCTGTGTATACTACTCGAAATCCTCCTCACACCAAAGAACCAGTCACATCACTCTCTTCAAAATCAGTTTCTAAATAATGCAACCCCTTCGGTTCCGGAGAATAACACAACTATTGTGTATTATGTATTTTTCGCTCCCCATAAAATTTATATTCGTCCCTAATAATCGGATAATTTGATATAAAACTTTTATCATGTCAATAAAAATACATAATTATTACCAAAGTCATGATACATTATAAACAAAATAATAATAATATTTGAAATGTTGGTTTCATAAAAAACATTGTTTGTAGTGTTTTAATAGTAGTAAAGGTTATTCTCTTCGGATGCTGTGATATATACTACATTCGTCCCACAAAAAGTGCTCACTTTTTTAAAATGAATTGCTCCACAAAAATGTCTATTTAAAATATCAATGCATCATTTAATGCATTTTTTTCCAAATATACCTCTATCACAATTTAATGTTCGTATACACTTTTCATATTCCAAAACAATCATTTATTATAAAGTAGGGGTATATGTGTCCATTAGTATTTAAAATATAACACATTAATTGTTTTCTTAATCTGTGTAAAAAAAAAAGTGGACACTCTTTGTAGGACGAGATAGTAGTATTGTTTTCTCCCATTAAATAGTTTTTTTGCATTGCAGATCCAAGGGACAAAAACTATACATTTTTCAGATCATAAAAAATCTTTAAAATTATCGCCTCTTCTTATCCAAGATCCTGCGTCCGCTCTTGGCCCTTGCAGAAAGAGACCTCTAACTCAATTCCGCACCCTGTCATGTAGCGCGGTCCACAAAGGTGCTGGATTTCTTCCATCTTTAACTGCCACCTAATTTCAAATTGATATGTTGTTGTCTTTAACCACCACCTTGATTCATTATCATGCTTATGTCTTTAACTTCACCTTGATTTAATTGTTGTGTTTGCTAAGCAAATTAGACTTAAAAGGATTCCATCCATCCGAATTTTTCTTTGTTGGGTGATAATTTCTACCTGCCTTAGTGGTGTAGTTTGTCTCATTTAGAGGGTTTCGATGTACCTATAACTTCATGGTTTTCATCAGGATGTCCGAATATGTTGGGTCATTATTTAATACTTTTGGGAAAAGACTAATCTCTTCTCATGTGACTCCGGATCCTTTGCACTGCACAACATAGTGTCGTGATTGTGGTAGATAAGGGTGTTCAGAGGAATTGAAAAACCGGACTAACTGATTGAACGGAAATCGACGAATCACAGTTTTACAATCGGTTTTTTTACTGTGAAAAAACCGAATCATACAATCAGTTCGATTTCCACTTTCAATGAAAAAACTGGCATTTAACCGAATCGAACCGGAATATCTTAAATCATAACCCCAAATCATTTTTTTTCCCCGTTGCATAAGTAATTCAACTAAAAAAAAAGAAATAATAAACAATTTTCCTTATAAAATTTGGTAGGTTTTCTTTGTTGTTTTATGTTTTTTAAAAGACAAATTTTATAATACAACCGTTGTAGCAAGGTTGTACCAAGTGACATATATTACAACCATTCATTTTTAACCTTTCACACACGATAAAAGTGTATTATGTGAAAGAGAGTAAAAATAAGAGAAACAATGTATGTCACTTTGCATAACATTTTACACAATGCTGTACAAATAATCTCTCGATAAAACCTTTTGGTTAGCTAAATGTAATTTTATTAAGTTTGATGATGGGCCGGACTGTTTGATCATTTTAGAAAATTCAATGAAAGAATATATTTAGATAAAATACAAAGTTTAAAAACCGAAGCCGAACCAAACTGAGCCGGACTGTTGGGTCGGTTCCACTGGTGATTGCAATCCAATTTGTTTTTTAAACCGTTGAAATAGATTGATTCGAAAAATTATAAAAAAAACTGACCGAATTAAACTATGCACGATCCTAGCAGTGGATCAAAACAACGTTGTTTTGACTTGTTTTTATTTCATTTTTTTTTTAATCGGGTTACAAAACGATGTTGTGTTCAAATTGAATCGAGTTTTTTTTTTGAAGATGAAATCGAATCGAGTATAATCAGTAACAGAGGCGAATCAAACGTGGCTCGTTAACATCCTGTTGTTGGGACTGGAATATCAGATTTGTCCCGTTTTCCAAAACCTACCATACAGCTTGCTCGTTTGTTTGTTTGTTTTAACTTTCTTTTCTTTTCATTTGAGAATGGATTTTCTTCAATGAATTTGTCTTTATTTCCGTTTGTTTTCTCACTCGCTTCTTCTTCTTCGTAGTAAAGACAAAAGCAATCAATCGCATATCTACACACGCAGGCCAATTTTTGAGTGATTGAAGAAGCAACAAAGGATACTGCAATTCGATTAATTCGCCGTGGCTGAAATGAATTTGATAATTTCGAGCTGACATATTCAGCTAGTCTGTAAACCTGAGATTTAAAGGTAACCCATCTCGATTTTCTCTGCAAAGACTTGTTCTTTATTTTCTTCTGTCCTAGTGTGCTTCTTCCAGCTGCAAAATTGTGTCTTGTTTGTTTTCAGATCGGATCCATGAAAACCTGTTATTCTGAAGCTCTAACGACTGCGGTGTTTGAGTTCATATCTGATGGAATAATTATTCCATTGATTTGAAATATTGGTTTTTTTTGTTCCGAGACTGAAATTGGGGGTAAGCTTTCCCTCAGTTGTTGTATTATTTATCGAGCCATTGAAAGTGAAAACTGGGCTCCTAACTTAATTGGGATTGCATGTCGTGTATGTTGGAATAGTAAGGTTTTCTGAGCACTTACACCATGTCAGCAGAAATGGGAGAAACTTCTGAATCTGGATCTGTTGCAGTAAATTCTGGGTTAGGAAGGCGTCCTGAAGAGGATGGTTCCCTTAGGCAAGTTACTGACATAGGTGGGTGCGCATCAAGAAATTCTAGTCCACTAAGCCGAATTGGATCAAGAAATACGAGCCCTCTAGGTCGAATGGGGTCGAGAAATACAAGTCCATCTAAGCAAAAGGTGATTAAGACCAAGCCAAGGGGTTTAGATGAAGAGACCGTTGCCACATTTGTTAAAGTTAATCCACCAGATGTACTGATGGAAGATAACATATGGGCAATGCTACCAGAAGATCTGCTGAATGAAATCTTAGCTAGGGTTCCGCCATTTATGATTTTTCGACTTAGACCTGTGTGTAAGAGATGGAACTCTATATTGCAAGATAACAGCTTTATTAAGTTTCATTCACAATTGCCATCTCATGGGCCTTGTCTTCTGACATTTTGGAAGAATTCACAGAGTCCTCAATGCTTAGTGTTTAGTTTACCGTTGAATCAATGGTACAGAATTCCGTTTACATTTTTGCCACCTTGGGCACATTGGTTGGTTGGTTCTTCTGGTGGCCTTATCTGTATTACCGGCATGGATGGATCGACATTCAAGATTTTAGTTTGTAATCCTCTTACACAAACTTGGAGGACGTTACCTAGCATGCATCATAATCAGCAAAGACAGTTAATCATGGTCGTTGATCGTATTGAAAGATCTTTTACAGTTATAGCAACTAGTGATATTTTCGGTGACCAGTCCTTGCCCACAGAAGTATACGATTCTAAGCTTCACAAGTGGTCGCTTCACCAGATAATGCCAGCTGCAAATCTTCGCTCTTCAAAGATGGCGTTTTGTGAGTCACGCTTGTTTCTAGAAACTCTATCTCCACTTGGTTTAATGATGTATCAAATCGATACCAGGCACTGGGAGCACATCCCCGCCAAGTTTCCGCGTTCTTTACTGGACGGGTACCTGGTTCCCGGTACTCAGAAGCGTTTATTTCTTGTTGGCAGGATAGGACTTTATAGTACTCTTCAGAGTATGCGAATATGGGAGTTAGACCATACAAGATATGTTTGGGTTGAGATAAGTAGGATGCCACCGAGGTACTTTCGAGCACTCTTGAGACTGTCTGCAGATAGGTTTGAATGTTTTGGACAGGACAATCTGATCTGTTTTACATCTTGGACTCAAGGTAAAGGTCTTCTTTATGATGTGGAGAAGAAGCTCTGGTCATGGGTTGCTGGGTGTCCTCTTCAATCTTATAACAGCCAGGTCTGCTTCTACGAGCCACGTTTTGATGCCTTAACGTGTTGATCAGACAATGGTCATGGGTTGCTGGGTGGGTGCCCTCTTCAATCTTACAACAGCCAGGTCTGCTTCTATGAGCCATGTTTTGATGCCTTAATGTGTTGATCAGACAATGTATCAGAATAAACTTTTGGAGATTTCGTATCAATTCTTACGCGCCCCAGCTTCATGTTGGTATTCCTATGTGGGCTTCAAGTTGAAAATAACATATAATCCTCTTGGTGTCTGTCTTCTGTAAACAGCTCCAAAAAGTCTGATCTTCAAACAGTTATGTCTCTGTTGTATATTTTCATGCTTCAAGTAGCCATTGATCATGATTGGTCTTGAGCTTTGAGTCAATGTTACTCCATACTTTAACATTTGGATACAAAAGATAAAACCATCATAGATGTTTGTATCATCAAATTAAATCAATGAAAAAATCAATGTTCAATTCTTGCGAAAAATGCTTGCGCGATGCATTTGTAGCCACCTTATTCCAAAAATTTTATTTATTTTGCGACATCTTTTGTCTATGCTGTACTGCTGCTATGCATCCCATTTATGCGAAATCCTGGAGTGCAGTTATTTAGTAGAAATGCTACTAAAAGTTGCATTGTTTCTATACTCTACTACAGTTTAGCTGTTCAAATGTATGTAGCAGCAGAAAGGCATCTTCTAGCCATTTAACTTCCATTGGAGTCTGTAACAGAAAACTAATGGTTACAGATTCTTATCATTGGTTTCCTCTGTCAAAATGTAAGCTTGTGAAAGCTTTGGGTATTATTATTTGCACCAAACTCAATCTACTCGTGCACCACTTTATGTGTAACAAAGTAGAACAGACTTTGTGTGAAAGTCGGTTCTGGAGCCTAGAACAGACTTTATGTATAAAATCGGTTCTTGTTCCTTCACCTACAAAAAAAATCAGTTCTAGGCTTTAGAACTGCTTTTCACAAAATTATTTCTTAAATCAAATAACTAAAATATATCACATATATGTGACAATAAAGAGTTCTAGCATATAAGTTGTAGTATGTGTACTATCCAAAGTCGCGAAATTTAGTATGTGCACCGTACCGAATCAATTATGAGGATTGATTATTTTCAAAGTCGACCTTATGACATCATAAATGAGTTTTATTACGACGGATCCTTAGTATGTATAATATGTTAAAAGTTGTTGTTCTAAAGTTAACGTGTTAAAGATACCTTTACATAGTCGATATCATGCGTATAGGACCTTGAATGTGATGTAGTTGTTGAAAAGATGAATGATGCCTAATTGCTATATCTCTCGATGCATCTTGATATGTTTGATTGTTTCAAAAATAGATCAAGGAAAGACAATGTATGATCATATACACACATGTACACATTCATCTTAATCTTATCATACTTGTTTATATGCTTGATCACAAAATGATCAAGCATCAATGATAAACGTGACAAACATACATTATTATCATATATGATGTATTATATCATACTACTATAATGTATGGTACACAATGTAATACTTCATGTATCACATTTTCAGTACTTGATCAGGCTGAAATACACTTGAATATTCATCAAAGTACAATCGATACATGCCTTGCACAAATTCAAACATAACAACTACTAGTAACTCAAGTGGAATGACTTTAAATCAAGGGGGAATTTGCCTAATGGACATTATGAACTTTTTTAGGATTGATTAAGGCTGATAAGGACAATCAAGGTCCCTAATGAACCCTCAAACCGCCCTTAATCAACCAACATGTAACGTGTAATAGTAAATTGGAGTAAACGGTCTGATTTGCTAAAATTAGAGCCGTTTCAAAGAGAACTATGAGAAGAATGAAGAAGCTAGAGATGAATACTAATCATATGAAGCACATTCTATACAATCTCAAGCTTAATCAAGCTCTCAAACACACTCAAGCTTTTGTACATACAAAACAGTTTTCGACATTCTTTCTTTTCCGTCTTCTTTTCATTTTCCTTGGATATATCGAATCTAGAAAGGTTTCATTAGTTGAAAACTCTTTCTTATAGAGTGTTTTTACTTGTCTAGTAGCAGCATTGTTAAGATTTTCGTTTATAAAGAATCTCTGAGCTAAAATAAGCAAAACAGACGGCTAGATCTATTCCGAGGCAAAATAGACTGTTGGACCACTGGTCCATGACTCTGATTTACATCATTCACGAAACTTTAAGGGTGGGGCGGTGGGTGCCCTTTGGGTTGAGGCTCAACTTTTTTTTTTTTTTTTTGGGGTAATACAGAAGAATGAAATGAAAAGTGATTATAGGCATGCAAGAAAGAAATAAAGAAAAGTAAAAGTACATAAAACAATGTTTCATGATTAATTACGAGTACATGTTAAAAGACAATGAACTCTAGAGGATCCTTAGCATCGTGCCCTACTCCTGGGAAATTATAGGGAGAAAACTATGGTGTAGGCCAGACCCTGTCCACGGGATAAAATAGTGGACATTCCGGTCTATCAAATAAAGTTATGTTCAAGCCCTTTACATCAGGATAATATAAATGTAGCGTAGTACTAATGAACCACATCAAGATGAGTCTTAGAAATGATGTAACATGGAAATGATAACTTAAAGTGAACGGTAAAAGAATGACTACTACATGAATGTTATTGACTTATGTGATCATGTATTGTTTTATACTTGATAGTTATTAGCTTTCATGTTATTTGATTGTAATTATGCATTTCATTCTGTGAAAGATAACTTTGAACTTCACCATGACCCTGAGAAGTGATTTAGTTTCCTTTGATACTTGGTTTCCTTATTGAGCTTCGTAGCTCACTCCATAAATTGAACACTCAGCAAACTAACAACTTCAACCTGAACCGTTCCCTGAGGCTTTGCAGGAGGGTGCATGTCACCCCTGCTCATCCTTCTACCTTTATTGAGCCAAATCCTCCTACTTATGTGAATGAAGTCCTTGCATTTCCTACCTCTCCATATCTCAGTGGACTTCTCTTAATACCAGGGAATCTACATCTACCGCGTGACCTTCCCCGAACTTCATGTGATGTTTGTGGTTCGTCATGATCAGTGGCGGATAGATCTGTTAACGAGCCGAGCCGAGCCGAGTATTGGTGGTTCGAACTCGAGCTCGTTCGTTTGTTAAACGAACAAAAAAATATGTTCGTGCTCGGCTCGTTTAAAAGATGAAATGTTCGAGCTCGTTTTCGAGCTCGGCTCGTTATACATATTTTTTGTCTTTCGGCTCGAGTTTGGCTCGAGTTGGGTTCGTTAAAATATAAAACATGCAGCATGAAATGCTATTTGTACAGTAGTCGATCAAGGTATGCAATGAGCAGAAGTCATGATAAAGGGTCCTGGTCTCGGAAGAGACGCAGCACTCCGAGCTATTCGCAGAATTTGTATATTATTAACTTTTATACGGGATGTAACCCCTATGCCACATAATGGATGTAGACCCCCAAAAAAAAGGATTTCCTGGGATTATTTTTAGTATGGAATGAGTCGATCATACACTTTGGTATCTTATTGAACAAAAAGGGTGCTATTCTTCCTCCATTGATCAAGAATTTCGATTTTTGGGAAGTATCATGATCATCCAATAGGAAGGGTTTCCATTTTTTCAAATGAACAATTTGAAGGCCTATTGATTCTAACAACTGATTGCATAGCTGATCATTCGGACCTTTCAATTCATAGATGTAGATCTCGGACCTCTGAATGGGGATATTCCCGAAACTCAAAAGTGCAAATGTAACAATAACAAGTTAGACATTAAAATTACATATATTACACAACTAAAATTACTATAAAAATATCTAAATAATATATAAATTCAATCTATAATATCTATTAGATGAATAAATGAATTATCCTCTTTTGAGTCAGGGTTACTGTAAATTGATGTATTTACATAAGCACGTTCGCGAACATAATCGAACGTTCGCGAACCAAGCTCGTGTTCGTTCATTAAGCAAACGAGCCTACAATCATGTTCGAGCTCGGCTCGTTAAGCTAAACGAACAAACGATCATAAACACTAACGAGCCGAACACGAGCTTGTTCACGAGCGGCTCTGTTCGTTTAATAGCACTAGCGGATCAAGGGGAGAAGTTCAGTGGGGTCACCGTCACAAAAATGTAGTAACCCTAAAAAAATTTTGGGTTGGGAGAGTAATTAGGTCAACATTTCCGGTCGGAACCGGGTTGGACGGGTGATTAGGTCAAAAATTCATTTTTTATTACCAAAACGACGTCGTTTTGCATTTTTTTCAGTGGGGTCACGTGACCCCCCCGGGTCACATGGAACCGCCCCTGGTCACGATGAAGTTATGGATATCTTGAAACTATTATTAGTTAGTGTGGGTGTGAGAGATGTAGTAAGGAATGATGTATATTTCGAAGTCATTTTATTCGTATTTTCATAATTTACTTCTGTTGTAACCCTTTAGCACATTGATGCTACCGCTATGTTTATCTAGTTATGTTAAGCCGAGTCTTTTCATGTCCGGCTTACTTATTTATATCTTTAGTGTTGATTAGAGAATTTGTATGATCGGATTTGTGGTTTATGTTGATTAATAAAGCTCATCTTTTTATTGAGAAAAAAATGTGTAACTACAATAATATATGTATAAAGACATTTTTTTAAAGACCGTTATTGCAATAATCACATTCCGTCAAACCCTGATCAATAAACCTACAAAATCCTTCCAATTGTATCTGATTAAAGCTAGGTATTGTAGACACTCCCTCATTTCCATCAACGAGCATTTTAAATTTCCCATTTCTCAAAAAATACCGCCCTTTATTCATTCTTCACTGAATTATCTAGATGATCTAACAGGGATGGGATTTATAGAAGTTAGCTGGGTAGCTGACCCTTTATAGTCCGTTCTTGACAGAGTAGGGTCGTAATCTTTATGCTTAAAAAATTCCTCCGCTTAATGGATAATCATTTTATACCAATGGAGAATTGCTTCTCATCTTACATTGCGGTGTTTCCACTTCTTCGGAACACATACAAGATTCGTCACTACAAAAAGGATAATGGAAGCTAATAGCTGGCCTAGTTCGCGGAATGCTCAAACAAAAGAAAGCAGTCACCCACAAGGAAGGCATAGAGGGAAGCCAGAGAAGGTTATCGAGAGGGATGGAAATGGGAGAGAGAATCGGGATTAAAGGTATAGATCAGATCGAGCCCTTAGTGTGAGTGTTCTTTTCTCCAGGCACTTCCAATGGCTTCTTTCTTAGTTATGAGCCTGACCACCTAACTCCGAAAAGCTGAGCTTCTTACTTCCCAAACAGATCCTCCTACATCTATATATAAAGGCTGGTTTATCAAGAATACGCAAGAAAAGCACTTCGAATTGGGATCCGAATCAGACCTAAATGGGAATGACATGAAAAGTCTCTTTCAAAACCTAGCATTAAGGGCGTTACGACAATATACGAGAGGAATAGAAAAAAACTCGTGATTGGTGTGGAGGAGAAGATCTGTTTATGATATAGTTCAAGAAAGAGTCGTCTCATTTCCTTAATCTTTCATAAGCTCCAGTAGTTGCCCACCCATAAGCAGTCCAACGTGCTTCGAACAAAGACTAGCTTGCAGAGCAATTAGTTAGAGAACGTGGGCATCATACTCTCTAGTTAAATCTTAGAAAGGAAAGAAATCCCAATAAGGAAAGCCAGCAGGCAAGTAAGCGAGATCGGGTAGCACAGCCGAGACAGCGACGGGTTCTCTGCCCCTGCGGGGATGGAGCGACAGAAGTTTTGAGAATTCAAGAGAAGGTCACGGCGAGACGAGCCGTTTATCATTACGATAGGTGTCAAGTGGAAGTGCAGTGATGTATGCAGCTGAGGCATCCTAACAGACCAGTTTATGTCGCTGAGGAGTTTGGTACGATTGGTCCCGAGGAATTCAAGAGCACTCACCTCACGAGGACGTTTGTGATAGCTGTTAGCAAACAGTTAGCCTTCCTTTTTCGAGCATTAAATCCTCTACAAGGAATGGAAGTGTGGATGAATCGACATCAAATAGAGGTGCGTACGCCACTCGTAAAAAGTACCTATGTTTTGAACCCTATCGCCTTTGTATAACCTTTGCCATAACACTTTCCCAACAGTGCCATAATCGTTAAGAGGACGACTGACAGGGAAGGCTAGAGTACAGACCAGGGTTGGAGAGCTCACGTCAGTCTAAGAGTTCTACGTCTTTCTAAGGAATGGGCTGATACAGGTTCAGAAAGAATAGTTTAGGCCACCGTATCTCGGGCCGTAGAACCTAAAAAAAATTAACTCTGCTTCTGCCATTGAAGCATTTGTACAAATAAGAATCCCCTTCGTTACATGATTTCTTCTTCATATAGATAGATATAGGATCTATGGGGCAATTACTTAGAAGTACATTTTGTGCTCTGACTCTTCCTATCTCGATAGAAAAGGATCCCATGATCTGAACCGATCTTACCTAGGATCGCAAATCCCAAGTTTGTCTATGAAGATAATGATACGGGCACAACGGTTGTGGCACAACGAGAGACACAACAAAGATTCGCACCGTTGATTATATTAGATTTACATCATTATCAATCTAGTCTAACATGATCAACGGTGCGGATATCCGTTGTTGCACAACAGTTGTGTCTGTATCATCACTCTGTTCGTTAAACTGTGAAATGTTCTCTCTTAATTCTCATACGCTACCTGTAATCTTATTGGTAAAATTATTGTTCATCGTCTTTTGCATTATATTTCAAGCAATCAAAACTAACCAACTCCTCCCATGGAGTCTTTTAGAGAGGCACAATGTACATTAGATTATATTGAATTAAAGAAAAAACGTCTCCTACGCAATGAGATTGTGGAAAAAACGAATGATAATCTGGATATATACATACATATTACAACTCAAAATTTACCAATCAAACAGCAAGAACATGAAAAATCCTTAAATCAATCATCAGCTTTTTCCAGCATTATTAATGGCGGCATGCACAAAATCCTCGCAAGTATGACCACCTGAAAGTACATCTGCCAACACCCCGATTATATCAAACGCTTCCTGCAAATCCGTAGCTGAAATCATGTCATCAAGCCACGACAGCAAATCTTTGGAGAAGTTCAACATTTCCTTTGCGTTTAACAACCTCTTTTTCATCAACACTTCCCAAGGTTCCAAGTCTTTGTTGTTCTCGTTTTCCACTCCTCCTCCTCCTCCTCCTCCTACAGCATCAACTACTCTTGATGGTTTACTTGCTTTGAAAAAGCATTGCAGTTGCTCTATCAAGCCGGTGTAAACAAGCATCGGTTTAATGGTTGATAACAACTCGTCACTGTTACGGCCTTCCCCACCACCACCTGATGAACGGGTTGTTGATTTGCTATGGTTCTGCTGCATATATGCGTGGTATATTCCTCGTAGCAAAAAGGAACGACGATGTTGCAACCATGATTCATAAGATTCTGAAAGAAGTGAGCTCACCATCATGAATTGAACAGTTTCCTCTGTTCCAGGAGAAGAAGCATGTGTTCCAAAAGCACTTGAGGATTTTGATTCTAAGGGAGAAGAATCCAGGTAATTTGATACCGACTTTGATATGGCATGGCGTTGTGAGGGATCATGATCAAGGAAATGGCGAGCCATCTGTATCATGAAGGGCAAAAACCGCGAGTTGCTTTCTTTACCCCCACCTCTACAATCAGCATTAAACGAGGCACCGGTGGCAAATCGAGCGAGCATCTGGTTTAAAAAATTGATCACAACATGAAACATCAGTACAATTTTCACTTAAACACACCAGAATATGATTACATCAGAAGGAGAGAGGGGGGGGAGAGAAAAACAGGAAATTTGGTGAGAAAAAAGTCTCACCAGAACTATGTCATAAGTCAACAAACGCAAGCGACTTCCATCGGCACGTCCAAGAGAGTTGAGATAATCCCAGTATTGGTCAACGTAACGAATGTATTGCGCTACGGGAACTGAAGGACCTCTCAGAGGAAATAAATTATTACATAATGTCTCGTTATTTCTAAGAGCTGCTCCATCCCACTCTTTCTTTGGATTCTTAAGAGCAGCATCAGCTCTTTTAGCTTCCTGATGACATTGGAAATGAATTATGTTGAAATGGCTGACAGTCGTGTAGACACAGTCGCCACGAGCATTTCCAGAAGTTCCGACAACCAGGTTTACACGCTTGCTGTATGTGTAGACGCCCAGCAAGTCGCTCGGTCTCAAACTGTAGCCCTCTCGGCAAACCATGCAAGCTAGCCCATCTTCCTCTTCTTTCACATCTTCTAAACCTTCAAGAAGAGGCTGCGAGATGATAATACGCTCACCACCATCTGAAGAGAGTTCTTGACGCATCCCCAATCCCTATTTCCATCCAAATTGCAGATCATTTATTAGCATTATACTGAATGAAAATTGATTTCTTTAACAGCACAAAATCAGGAAAAAAAAATGTACTTCACGAAGGAGAAACACAACTAACAAGTGTATCTGCCTAGACACTAGGTATGTTTTTGCAATATTTTATAATGGTAACAGTAGTAGTAGTAGTAGTAACATCAACAACCCTAAATGCAACAATCTAAGAAAATAAAATAAAAAAACCCAGCAGCAGAACAGCTATAAAACAGATTGAAAGTAACCAGACCATTTGTTTTTTCACATTTCTGAGTAATGGGGGTATGTACGTACCTGAAGTAACTGCTCTCTTTTCTGTAGAGCCCGGCGCCTCATCTCATCCCGTGTAGCCAGACGTAGTTGCCGGACTTCATTAGCCAGAAAACCATCACCTTTTCCCTCTTTATCAGAGAGGGTGTCCAACAAATTTTCAGCTTTTGCCCCAATCTCATTTTCTCCCGATACACCTTCTAAAGCATGAAGCAATGGCAGGATTCCCCCCTCAACAATGCACACTTGGGTGGCCAAATGGCCCTTCGACAATCCCCTCAGCATGGAAAGTATGAGTGGGACAGAGGGTAATTTGAGACACGAAACCCATTGTGCACTAGATTTGAAGCCAATATCCCCAGAGAATGCAAATTTATCCTTCAAATGCCTCACAGCAGCTCCAGTAATCCCTTTCTCCAATATAATATCCTTCAATTTCTCCCCACAGGAACTCGTGCTAAGAGACTCTGACACTCTAACAAAATTTTCCAAAGCAAACTTGTGATTCGTTGCTGGCTGACCAATGTTATCATCGCTTGGGTTGTCCTCGTACTGTTTTTGCATCCAGTCATACTGTTCCCAGTTCTTTAAGTAAGGATCAAAATGCTGGATCAATGCTTCCATTGCAGCAGGTTCCCCATATGTTAAAGATGGTAATATTCTTGCCACCATTTCGGTGTTCCTCTGCTGTTTGTTCGACTTCTTTGCTGCTGATGGATGGGACAATCTTTCCAAGAACATGAGAACTATCTTTTTAGCCTGTTCGCTAGCACCAATTTCTCCAGTGGAAACAGTGGAAACACCAGGTGAGATACTGATACCATCACTTTCATTGGCTTCCAACGTCAGGCTCTCAACGATAGACAAAATGCCCTCAGCTGGCTCTATTGCATCGAGAAAGAAAGCTCGTCTTGCTGTTTCAAGAAGTAGACTCAATGCTCCTAACTTCAACAGTGCCCTTCTGTTGTCTCTAATCTTGCAGCACAACATAAGCAAGTTAAGCACCATGCCAAGCTGCTCTTGGTTGGACTTCAGATCTTCACGTAGACGCTGCAGATCAAAATGCTACATTCAGCAGGATAAACATTTGCAACCACTTAATGTAGAAAACATTGAAAAGACAGATTGATTGAACAATAACAATTCTGATTTATCTAAAGAAAAACATCTGCAAGCACTCAACCAGCAAAAAGGCAATACAGGAAAAAATAGAGCAGCCAAATGATCAGGTATTTTGACAAACCACTAAGGACTCTGTTTGTAGTCAGAAAAACTCACCAAATATTCCGGGATTACAACTGAATTTCTATTTTTTGCAGAACATTTCCATAGGTATAAGATTCACAGGGCTGACCAACTTGAACAGACCTTTTTTTTATAAAATAAATGTATAAATAAATA
Source organism: Gentiana macrophylla (assembly GCA_026214975.1). Lineage (NCBI taxonomy): Eukaryota > Viridiplantae > Streptophyta > Magnoliopsida > Gentianales > Gentianaceae > Gentiana > Gentiana macrophylla. The sequence continues at coordinate 119,484,468 of CM047808.1, read as the reverse complement.
ACATTTCGCCTAATTTTAGGAGTTCAACAAACCTGAACCATGCCCAAAAGAATTTCCAAGCCACCACATTCACGTATAGAACCAGCTATGGCGAATTCAACCTCAGGATCTTGATATTCCTCTCTATCTTCATCTAGTTCTTTGATCATTGGCTCAGTAGCTTCGCCATCTAACCCCTGAAGAGCAATAAAACAATCTAACTTACAGGTTCTCAGACCAGGAAAAGACAAAAGAAAGCTATCTAAGATCCCAACCCCACTACTCTCCTGCATTTTTTCTCCAGGATAAAAAAACAGAAGACCCACTAAAGACGTGCACTAACGATTTATTGCAAAATTTATGACAAAATCTACAACAAAAGTTGGTTCACATTATCAAAATGCATTCCACGAATTTGCGGATGTTTGGATATGAGAAGGCAAAGACATGTACTTGGGAAAGCCTGCAGAAGCCCCACAGTGTTCAGGGTCAATGACACATTACGTGCTGTCTTTTTTACTTTTTAACCAATGCACATCCCCCACCCACCCATCCACCTGCCCTTGTTTCATTCGTTCGCTTTCTACCATTTTTTTAAGTATTTATATCACTTTAAGTTCTTTTTTTTATGGTGCTTTCTTATTCTTCTTTCGGTTTTCAAACATACATTTCATCTTACCGATTACCATTATTACATAAGAAAGTAAACAAGAAAAAGATGAAACCACACAATTAAAAAAATGGAAAATATTTATATTACAAATTTACAATATCAATGAACTGGAGAAGCTAGAAAATACAGATTTTTTGAATTTCAGGTAACGGGCCACATCCGCCGCTGCAGACAAACTCGATTTACATGATTTAGGAAGGTAGGGGGTAGGGCAGGGAAGATATAGTTTTACCTGAAGACGGTAGGTAACTATCATTGGAGGACTATCCTTGCTGGACGTGGAACCACTGGAGGTAAGCAATGGCCCAGCTAATGTATTTGAAGACTGACTACCGGACTTTCGCCAAACTTGCTCATATACACGAGAAATACTCAAATCGAGGGAGATAATATTTCCAGCTACTAATAGCTCCATGCCGTAGTCATCTTCAAGAAGCCCCAAAAGATCCAACTGATGACAGATTTTGTTTTTGACATCACGCATCAAAGGACCAATTTCAGCACTTGAGTAAGGGTTCTTGGTCATTGACCCCCTGATAAATTCCTCCTGAGTATGTGCTTTGTTTAAAATAAGAAAGTATGCAGCCTCTGGTTTTGATGGGGAAATGAGATTGTAAAGCTGTTCCAATATAAACTAGAAAGACAACCAGCCAAAAGTCAATACAAGGGAAAAGAGAGAAGGTGAAATAATGTCAAGAAGGCGTATCTTGAATAAAAAATTAGCAAAGTTAGACCACAATAAAGAAGACAATTAGATTTTAAACTAAGCTAATCCAAACAAATCAACAACTATTTTTAATTCTTTAAGTAACACATTCACAGGACGGATTTAGACGTACACATACGCACACACACAAAAAGAAAGGAAAACACACACACACACACATTCATAGGACATTATCAAAAAACATCAAAAGGAATCAAAAGAACCCACTCCATACCAAGGAAGTCCGTCCTCTTCTCTCTTCTGCATGAGTTTGTAGGCCACAGATGCATGCTTGAATAAATTGCCGTTTATTTTCATCACTCTCAAGCAGGAGACTATCCAAAAGATCCTTAATAAGACGATTGCAATCACTGATTAACTTTGTCTTCTGAACAATCAATCCCCTTATCACAATAAGGGCCTCAAGAATTTCATACAACAATTTATCTCTTATAAAGCTGCAAAAATGTAAAAAATCAGGTAGCATCAAGCACATATAAAGACAGGTCCAAACAATCAACAGGATTAAATGGAGGGAGAATGGTTACCGCGATCTGATATTTGGAACCTCCAAAAATTTTCCAAGCAGCTCAATAAGCTTATGAAGAATGAAACCTTGAGATATGTCGATGTGAAGGCTCCTCTCAAAAGACTCGATGTTACCAACTTCGCGTGTTATCAGTTTACACATTGCAGTCAGAAATCCTCGCACAGTTAAGAAAAGTCGAGCCTCTTCTGAATCAATCATCTTGAAGAGCAATTCAAAAAACTCGGCAGCATTTTCACCAGCAGCAAGGGTTTCAGGTAACAAAGATGAAAGTAAGTCCAATAACTGATACCGTCTTGACGAACTTTGACCACAAAGCAAACCAATCATCATACACATCTCTGACCGAATAGACTGAGAGCAGGCACTCAATATAAGCTCCGTGACCCAAGATCCCAGCTCAAATGGAGCGGTTGCCTTACTTTGGTTCTTATGCACACGCTGTTTCCATCTCAGACCATATTTCAGCATCAAATAATCAGATCTATGAGGCCTAGACCTGGGGCCATTTTTAACTGCTTGAGACACTTTGTATTGTCGCCTCACAAAATCCAGATATGATGCTCCCTTCTCCCACTCAGAGTAACTCAATAACTGAAAATCTTTACTCTTTTGAGAACCACTCCAGCTTTTCTCCAAGGGCTCAGAAACTGACTTGTTTCCACTAACAAGGCCATTACTTGCAGAGACGCCTAAGTTGCTATCATCTTTTACTTGTGAAGCAGGACTTGATTTTCCACCTAATTGTTCTTTGTCTACAGTGTCGGGTTTTGGAGGAGAGCATGCCAAAGAGATAATCCTCAGGCAAGGAAGGATAATGAACTCGGATATACCAGGATGTCTTGCCCCGAATTTGATGGAAGAAAATAGCAAGGAAAATACAACCCTCAGCCTGGATTCCCAATAGTCATCAGCCAAAGAACACACATCAGAGAGCAACAGCAACTCTTCCCGGGTACCAAGGGCAATATCAATGGAGCGATGATGTTCAAGACAGTACATAACTTTCTTCTGTATTAAACTATTCAATTCAGCCACTGCATTCATCTCATCCTCAGAAAAGGCACAAAGGACTGCCCTGGACTGGATACGTGCAGTCTTTGGTCCCTGATGTATGTTGTTTTCAAACAACTCAGACAAAATGCCAGCAGTTACGAGCTGTTTCTTGACCCTTGAATGCTTGGACAGCACTTGCAATATATCAAGACAATGTGTAACAAAGTTCGTTGCACAACCATAACAACTGTTTGCAGACCTTGAGACGACAAACCTTGAGGCCGCCACTGCATCATCAGAATGTTTCTGATGCAAATAATTCATCAAAACCCGTCTAAGACCTTGAAGTGTCTGCACACTTTTGCTGACAGAGTCAAAAGCTGCTTTACATTTTTCACCATAAAGGACACCAAGAAGGGCAATTTTCCGGTTTACTTTGCACGAAGGTCCAGGCAAGGAGACCATCATTTGCTGAACAGAGTCCTTCTGTTGAGAATCCATTTCACTTTCACCAATACTCGATACAAGCTTCAGCAATGGTTTTTTGAAGCCCAAAAGCTGCTGATATCTCCTGTGAGCATTTTCAGATTCAGATTCAATGGCTGCAAGTCCCCTCTTCATGTCTTCGTCATTTTCCATGTCATCAAAACAAAAACTAGGTTTTGCCATGAAGTTAAATTCAAACCGGCCATATTTGCTATAACCACACTCATTGCACAGAAACGAATCAAGATTTTCATAGTTAATATTTCGACATTGTCGACACTGATAAGCATTCTCATGACAATTGTTGCAAATTCCATGCTTATCAGTGACAGGCCGACTGCAACGTGGACACTGCAATGGCTCAAGGGACAAGGCTTGCAGATTTTCATAAAGAGAATCTAGTTCAATCATAAAATTACAAGCAGTGATTGGAATTGGAAAATCAACTTTTAGCTCAGCCTGATTAAATGCAAGATGACATGTTTTTGCACGCTTCCACAGGGACCAGTTGTTCTTTAACTCAGACAAGTCAGACACAGGCCTATTGTTGTAGTAGAGGTTGAGAACTTTTACCGACTTGGACTTGCGAGCGTCGTGAACATTCATTGTAACACTCTGAATTGTGAAGCTGCCGGTACATTTCACAATAATCCGAGTGTCTGTAAATTTTGTCTCCGACTTTAAACTCTCCAGCTTCATTCTGGTGTACGGAACTTCTGGAGAGCTGCACGCAACACAAGGCTCACTTTCCAGATAGTAACCATCAAATTCTACCAGACCACTCAATGTATTGTATATGCGAGAATTAGGGTGATTAGCCAAAAGCTCATTCTGTGAGCGAAGCGTCTGAAAGATGCACCTGATCACTTCAGCTGTCAAACACTTATCAATTACATCGTCAATCTGCTGTTTAGTAGAACCCTCAGGCATCTTCCCCAGCAATGATGTAACTAGCTCTGCATATTCACCGATGCTCTGGCCGTACATTGGCAAGTCTTTCACTTTCTGTAGAAGGATTGTAAGCATGACCTCCTTAAATGAGACATTTGCATGATGCCAGATTCCATAAAGGAGGCTCTTTGTTTCTCCTCGCACAGAGCTTGAATTCCATTCCAATAGAAATACGTCAATAAACTGTCTCAGGGTGTCACCATCTTTAGCAGCAAACACGTCTAGTAATGGTCCCATCTCCAAAGAAGATTTCTCCATACCAATATCATTCCCATCTTCTGCTTTCTTCTTCTTCCTAGCATCAAGGATTATTTGTGAGCCTGGCTTACTTGAGCTTCCTCCTGCTTCTCCTCCTTCTGATTTCTGAGATGTATGGTGACTGTCCTTTCCAGTATAAAAGGCTAAACTCAATAGTTTCAGTGTTTGGATAACACATTCTTCCCCAAATAGAAAAACTCCATCGACAAGGAAAGGCAAAACATCAACATGCCTCAAACAATACTTCTGCCAGTTTCGTGGGCGCGCGGCAGCAACATCCGCCATTGTGGACAGGCATTTGACTATCTTCACACTTCTTTCATATGAAATGGTACTTTGAAAACCACCGGATTTGTTTGTGTGCTTGTATAGCTTCTTAACTTCACAGGAGAATTGCCAAGAGTCACGAACAATATAATATTGTGTCTTGCTGCCACATAGATTAAGAAAAAGCCTCCTAGCATATCTTCTAACAAAGGATGTATGTGGATTGTTGATGTAACTACAGAGAGTGTCCTGATACCCATCTAGCTTCAAATCCTTACCAGAAGAGGCCTTGAAAATATTTTCTTTCTCCTTTCCCTTATCCTGCCTTTCTGGTCTAATCAAACTGTAAACAAGCCGGAAGGTATTCTCCAACAGCAGCTTGTGATAATCTGCAAACATGTCTGCACGATGCGATTTGGCATAGGTATCCGGGAAAAATGGTGAGAAGTTACCTGCCGGTAACTCTCTACGAAGAGTCAATAGTGAACCGCAGCCGGCACTATGCATCAAGCCACTAGTGTTGTCTGCATGGACTGATGATGGCTTAAAGACATGAACTAACTGCTGCAAAATTTCCATCAAGTAATTGACAAAAACTTGTTGTCTAAGTAAAGCACAAGCCCCAGATAGATGGGACGGGAAGTCGATCTTCTCTTGGCCATCAGAGGCAGGCGAACCAGATACAGAGGTAGGTACAGTGTGGAAGGTGCTTTTGTCTTGCACCTCAACAATACCAGTAGACTTTGAAGCAGAATTTTCATTGCCAGGTTGGTTCCAATTTCGTAGCATTAAGGTAAAAAACATGAAGACAAGAATTAAGACTTCCCCAAACGAGGAGCGAGTTTTGGCTCCAAAATGCTTATTCAGATTTATCTCATCCAAAAACCAGTTTATCAACTTCTCCATATCTAGATGTCCAGGCACAGAGCTATCAGCAAAAGGCCCACCAGCAGCTGATGACAGTCTATAGAAAAGCTGCATAATTGGGATAGCACAAATTCCTGAGGTCGTTCCCATCCATCCTTTAAGTTGTTCGAGAAGCTCAGAAAGAAGTAAAGAATTGACAATCCTTTTGGAAGCAGAAATGGTGACAGGATCAACTACTGAAGCAGAAACATCAGCAGAAACTGCTGGTTCCAGTCCAAGCATTGGTGAAGCTGCATTTCGCATGCTAAAATCAGCAGAACCAGGCAACAAATTTGAATCACCCAAATCATCAGTAGTGAATTGGATTTCATTGCCCTCTCCACCCAGAGATTCAACCTCAATTGGAATAGCAGTCATCGGATGGTCTCTTGAATGTGGAGGAAGAAGCCGATCTGCATCCAATACTTCATAACACGCCTCACATAAATCGAAGTCAGGGCAAACTGTACAGTGCCACCTGCGCCTCAGGATTGGAACAGCTGAGCATCCATCACAACAGTATTGAACAGACGATGTAATGTTGTCTTCTTCAATCATAACATGAGTGTTTCCACCCGATGCACTTGTAACATCAGCATTAACAGTAACAGATGCAGAATTATCTGGAACATCATCTGCACCTAGCATGGTTTGCTTTGGAAAAGGCACCTGCAGTAGTCTTGACGAAATTGCCAAGCTGAAGCCCCCAAACAAAAAAAAAGATTATATTAACAAAGTGAAAGTAAACATCCAAAAGCTCAACTAAAGAAAAATGTTAACCTGCTTGAGGTTTGAACTGCCTCGTTCGTGGAGAAGAGAAGTTCCTTGAACAATGAAACAGCAGGAGCAACACAATGCCTGTCAACATCCTTTGTTTGCAGTGCCAGGCATTCAGCATAACAGTATATTATTTCCACAGAAGAGACGACGATGTTGTTCATAGTCTGTGTATCCGGGTGCTCTATGTTCAAAATGCCCCACAGTACTTTCATAAGTCCATCAACCACTTCTGGACCTGCATCAGGAAACAAACTTCAAAACTTGGACCAGAGTTTTCAAATTTGATAACGACATTGGAAGAATATAAAGAAAAAGACGACCAAAAGATTCCCCGTTTGCTTCTTAAGAATATTCAAGAATAGGAGCTCATAACTCCATACAATTAATAGTTCTTTTCCTAAAAAAACGAAATCTTAGCTTTGGCAAATGGGTAGTATAACAAGCTAATGGGATCTGACCGAATAATTTGTTGCACCATGATCTTAATAGAGGCAGGAAGGTAGGAGCAATCGGATCTAAGCCATGAAATACAGACCATATTTCTCTGATGGATTTTGTGCCCTAAACACCTCAAGAAAGATAGCAGCAGAGAAAAATTTAGGTAAGTAGTCAGATTCTTCTCCATGTTTTGCACATCAAAGTAACAATATCTATCGCTGAGTTTCTTAGGTATGACTGGAAAGATTCAACTTTTTTGATCAAACTAGGTTCTTCCCATGAATGATTGTTAGCTTTGAGCTACAGGTGGGAATAATAACAAGATATTTTCAAAATTTTGCATCTTTTGCAATAAAATTGCAACTCCGCTAAATGTTGCCGCAACAAAAACGGGATCACGAGACAATCATAGGGGCTGAGGGGCAACGAAAGGGAATGTTTGAACATATGGTTTCCTAAACAATGGTGGTATTTCTTGGTACAATCCAACTGAGTGTGTCATATCGCACCAAGAGAAGCATTTTCAAACTCAAGCATTCGCCTCTAGATATTCAGGGCAGAATTCATTTGCAGAACATGAAAAAACCATTTCAATATTATTTCAGAAGCATCGTGATAATGAATATGAGTGTTTTTTGGCTTGATCAAACAGACACAATTTGAATCAAACAACTCCAAAATCTTGAACGAGATTTTCATATATTCCCGAATGTGACGTTGTTGGACGACAAAGAAACATCTCTTTAAAGAAATCAATTTTGTGCCTTCGAGTGTATTCGAAATTCAAGATCCCCTATATTTTTTCCTCTACACGAAGTGGTCACAAGAAACGGATGCATCAGACCATCAAATCTGTTTCCAGTTTTTCTTTTCTTCCGGGGAAGGATGCCCAATATTCAAATATTACAAAATTTCCCCAGCTAGATGATATACTACAAAGAGCTATGCCATGGAACGAAGTTGTAAGCAGACGAATGTTTTACAGATGCAAAAAGTTCACTGAAAGTCCAACATTTTTTTCTCACTGAAACAGGAAACATCCCATAGCAAAGGGAAGGATGACAGGAGGAAACAAATTGCATACCACATAAAGGACCATTTGGGGAGGAGGGAGGAGGGGTGGGGTGGGGTGGGTGGGTGGGGGGGGGGGGGGGGGGGTTTAACAGTCTATAAGAATATAGTTCGCTGTTATTCATAGCTTCCATTCAGAGAAGAAGAAACCAAAGGTGCACTTTACGTAATCCACTTAAGACCAGTTTCTCCTAAGAACAACACTAAATTTCCTGTCAATACAAAGCATTGCAAATTCTCGAACCCGCAAAATGATGTCCAGGAAAACTCTAGGCATTAATGCAACTTAAGAAAAAAATAACATCCCAGAAAAATGTGCAAGTAAAAATAGAGAAACTCAAGGCAAAAACAGAGAACAAAAAACAAGGGACTACCATTTGAGTCTAGGAAAGCAGCAAAGTTGGAGCGGCGTTGCAGCGCAATCTTAGAAACTGCACGCATCAGAGACATGAAAGACTCAATTATCCACCCCGAGGAACTCCCACCTGTCCCCAACTTTGATGAGAGCATTGAAGTTGACTTCACCACCCCCGCAAGGAGCAAAGTGTCTTTGATCTACACAGCAAGATTCACCAACTAAGAAAACTTGAAAGATGACGGCAATATAAAATAGATTTGGGGGGGGGGGGGGGCAGAGATAGGAGGTGGTGACGTAATATGGCAGCTTACTTGGTAATACTTCTCCTGGTTAGGGAATAAAGCTTGCAGGACACGGCCTGCAGCAAGTAACAACAAAGGTTCCTTATCACTTTCAAATATTGTTTCCAACAGACTCCGGCACTTGACTGTACTCAGCTCCACCTTGTAGTCTTCAACTTGTGAGCATTCTTCCGACTTGCAAGAATATATCCTTGATAGAAGCCTGAGCCCATCAGCAATTACCTGCTCCTGCAAAGGAGCTGTTTGTGAATACCGACATTTTCGCCTTGATCTTGACATCCATGAGTCAGAGCCAAGAACACGCGCTTCCATGTCCAAAACCGCATCCATCTTCTCTTTCCAGCCAAATTCATCCTTTGATCGTCCATAGACTTCTAAAGAATCTATTCTCGGGAGTGCAGATCCACTGAATGTCGGACCAACAGTAATAGTGAACTCTTCATCAGCAAGAAGTGATTCAGCCACTGTTAATGGAATATCATACCAAGCCCTCATTCCTTCATCTAATTTAATAACTCTATGAAAAAGAGTAACTTCAGAAGGGATGTGATTTGCTGATGTACTGCCAACGTGAATACGAAAACCAACCATGACAATGTCAGGGTTTGAATTGTAAACTGTTATCTGATGGGAGGAAAAAAATAGATAAGTTCAAGGGCCAAGATAAGAAATTCAGTACCAACAAATTAACTTCCGGAAAATAGAACTTACAGAACTGAAATTCAGGATTGCAAATATTATCCTCGAAAAAATAATACTATCCATGAAAACAAGAATTGTGAAGCTAGCAATAACACAAAACAGCATATCACTGATTAAACAGGACCGAGAAACAAAATATGGAAAATTTTGCACAACACATTCATTTTCCCCCTTATATCGTGCAGTCTTTTAAGGTAAAATCAAATCACCATGTAACAGCAACGTCACTCAAGTAAAACCTATTCCATGTTCTGCAAACTGGCAAGAAGACGAGAGTTGTGATAATTGTTTGTGTTTGTGTTTTTTTTCCTGGGTATACTAGTTAAGTTTCATTCATGAGGGAGTACAAAACAGTAACATAAATGAGATGCATCGATCAAGCCCGTGATGCACAGAGTAACCATAAGTCGTTTGGGGCACATTACCCGTTTTTGTTTAGTAACAACCCCAAGGTTATTCTTAAGCGAATACATGCCAACTTCCCTTCATGCTACATCTCCAAGTTCTCTTTATAGATGAAAGTTTTAGGTTTCTCCTCCAAGCACATGTAAGCAATTCATGGACATTAGAATTCAGAACTCAAGCGCGAGTAACACAATCTAGGCCAACTTGAACAGCTCTATCTTGGTTACATAGCTTCATCTTTATATTTCTCCACTAGAGATATTTTTGTAAGGACAAGGTTCATATTTGTTATGTAACGCACCGAGCTGGCCATGATATGCTTATTTATGAAATTTTGAGATGAAAGAGTTGCAATACTTTGTTGGGATAACGTGCCATTCATTATTATTATCTCAGCATGAAGTTTTACCCCATCCATAAAAAAAACATACGTGCTACTGGTACTCTGCTTGAGAGAAGAACTTTTAGTACTAGTGCTATTCTCCCCATCCATTAAAAAAATATTTGTGCAGCTGGTACTGGCTTTAGAAAATTAAAAGTTAAATATATTATTACTACTGCTGCATGTGTACACCTGCACACATGATGACAAAGTCATATGTGGGAAGACACATTAAATAAAGGTGGCTTTATTTGCACCACCACGACTCTACCAGTGTACCGGACCACAATAGAATCGACCCTGTGATAGTCGAATGTATAGCAAACATTCGAACTTCCCAGTGTCGATCCTGGTTCGACAGTGCAGGAAGTCAGATGTCGGCTATACATTCGACTTTCACAGGGTCGATTCTAAGAAAATGGTGTGGTGCTGGTGCACTAGTAGGTGGGGAACAGCGAGTAGATCATCTGTGGTGCGAATGATAACCCCCTAAATAAATATATGTATAAATCACACCTATTATTAATAGCTTAAACTTTTATATTACCATATTAGATGACGACTTCAAATTTATATTGTACTGTTTATATCAAGAAATCAACACAGGAGATAAGAGTAGTAAATACAATCAAATGTATTGTTCGGAAAAATTGTCATTCTCATGTACATCAAGAAAACCAGGGAATAGATACAAAAACAAGCCTTAATGCAAATAGGTAGGGTCTACCATATGGATAGCTAGTTTCTAGTACGCCTCATTACTCTGCACGATGCGTGAACGAAGGAATAGATCCTAAAGAATAATTCAATGCTGAGAAGCATTTATTTAAGTGCCCAAAAAGAGAGTTTCAGTGGCCTAGCATAAGAACATCAACAAGTGTTTTACATTCTTTTGTATCAACGTAATAAATCTGATTAGTAACCAAGTGCTCTAGCATAAAAAATATTTAAAAGGGAAAATATTGACGGTTAAAAATGAAAACTGCCCTTCCATAGGAAAATACGGGTAAAGTGATGACACTTGACACTTTACGGTTGTAGATTAATAGCATTGCATTTGCAAAATAATTCCGTTTATTGGATAAGCATGCAACAGGCCAAGTAATATGTGGCTCACGCATTGTATTACCAAAAAAGTTGTGAAAGAGCACACACACAAAATTACCTTGAAACCAGAAGGGCTGGGACTCTCTAAAAACCCATCTTCCGATGCCAATGTTTGTTTGGCTCCTTCTGAATCTCCATTTCGGGAGGCATCACTGCTTATTTTTACATCTGGTGTAATGCATATTGTTTTCTCAAAAAAGTCGAGGGGAAATTCGGGTTTCACACCACCATATGCTTCGTTATTCAGAATATTATACCCCAACTTTTTGACCTTATCAGATTTAGCAGCATCATCATTATCAACACCGGTAGAAACATGAGAGCAAATCTGCAGGCTTCCATCATCATGCAAAAAAAGACAGTGGACCTTTTCTTTGGATAATGGCTTGTAAGCAGTAATCCCAACCAATGGAGAGGTTGAACTGACAATATGTCGCAAGTTCTGTGCACGTACGTCATGCACATCGATAGAAATTGCAAATGCAGCATTTGATTTTATGCTTGAAAAGCAAACAAATAAACCATTGCCACCAAGCAACTCTTTCCATCGATGCAATCCAGCAGGACGAGTCTTATCTGATTCATTATCCAGTAAAGCAGAGGTATCATAGAAAAGTGATGCATCGGAATTCAGCCGACCAATCAAGGTGGTTCCATCTTGATACGAAACAAAGAGAACCCTATGAGATGATGAGAAATACAAAGACAAACCCTTAGCACGCAGGTCTCTACCCTCAACTTTAACCATTTCTTTCAATGTTGTTGCGCCAACATTTCCCTTTATTGACAACTCTGACCTATACAAGTAACCAGTTTCTGAAAGGACAATAAGGAATATCCTCCCATGAGAAGCCATGAATAGAGTAGCATCTACAACAGTATCATCAGGCAATACAAAGTAATGCATAGGACTGATGTTGTCTTGGGATAGATCAAATATTTTGACAAATTTGTTTGTCACTACCATCAGATGAACCTGTGAGCCTGGTACCCAGTCTATACATCTGATATATGCACCCTGCAGGGCAAGTTCAATGGCTAACCGGTCAGTGACCTCACCTCGATGATTGAGTGTGAGGACTTGGCAATCTTCATAACCTGCTACAGCAAGATAATTATCTACCACCAAATTGAATACCAGATGCACAATCTCAAAGCGAACGATGTTCTTGGAAAGAGGCTTCACATTAGCCTTGTCAGCTGTCACAGGTGCAACAGTAGCATGTCCAATTAGCTGTCCGGCATCAAAGATAGATACCTTGTCACCTTCTCCCACTGCAAGGCGGCCTCGGTTACTAACACTGAGTAATGACTTAACAAGGGAACCAATGGCTAAATGGGATTTTAGCTCCTTGGTATTCGAGTAATCTGTTTTAATCTTCAAGTCAAATGATCCACTTTTGTAAGCCTTCTTCAATTGCATGACATCAGTAGTGTGAGAAAGAACTTTTTCTTCACCCAAGTAAATCTTTCTCTCTTTTGAAAAGTTTGAGTTCCTTCTATCCATTATAGTAGGCAACAAGGATGAGCAAAGTTCTACAACACGATCTTCAACATTTAATTCCCCAATTAACTTTGGAATTCGATCTCGAATTTCCTTGGGAACGTATAACTTAATGGAGCAATCCATTTCAGCTGAAAGATCGTCATCAGCATCAGACTCACTATCTGGCAGCTGATTCCCATTCTCAGGAAAAGGCAGGAAGGACTGGATGCTGCTACCTGAACCACGAGTCGGAGCATTATTGCTTTTACTAATTTTTCGGGGCTTTAAGCATTGACAACTGGAACCACGAACGCCCCCTGCCCCACAGTCACAGAAAAAACGACTTGATCGAGAATAAACCACACGATGACCACGATGACAGACTTTTGCACAAACAGAACAGCAACCTTTGGAAACTGTCAGATCACATGTGTAACAAAAGTACCAATGTTGTTCCATAAAATTGCTTCCGCTTGATGTAAATGTACAAACTTTAGATGCAAGAGCCCTTTCACTGTTGCTATCCTCTTCTTCATCCTTGTCCACACTACCAACTTCACCATCAGAAGTTCCGTCATCCTCATCTTCATCAACAGAAGTGGCATCAATATCAACGGCTGCAACAGCCCCTTGATTAGCTGGTAAGAGCAATGCATCAGAATTTTTCTTTGAAGCAAGAAGTTGAGAAGGTGGAGTTCCTAGCCCAGTACTGCATATAGACAAACTTCTTCCAGGAGATCTCTCACTGTTGTTCTTCAAATATCCGCATTCGCTTAAAACAGTTGCAAGAAACAAAAATATGTATTTGAGTCCAGGGAGCAAGAAGTCGTCACCCCCCAACTTCCCCATCAGCATAACACAACTGCGCACAAGTCTAGTTAGCATGTCCTCTCTAGATATCTGAAGAATAAAATTGAAATATGATTTTGCAATACTGAAATCAAATAGCACAAAAGCATTATCAAGTGGGATTAACAGTGCTTCAAACAAATGCTCGAGCAGTTCTTGGGGCTCGGATTGATAGCTTGGAGTCAGTAGACACATGATGAAATTCAAGGTCGTCTCTCGTAAGGACACAGATGCTCCTCTCACTGAGGTAAGCCCATTTGCTGATACTGTCATGCTTCCCAAAAGTCTTTTTTCTAACCATTTAGATATGAAAGGCAAATCCATGTCAAGAAATTTACGCTGCAACTTTTCCTTCATGTAAATCTGCATATCGCCTGATAAAAGATGCGTAAAGAAACTCAGCACTTTCTCATTTACAGCATCAGAACCGCACTTATCCAGTGAATCAATGACAACCATTAGATCACCCCTTTGTTTCCTATAGATATCCATAAACTGAGCTGGAACATCCTCAGCAGCCAGGAAACACTTCAATACATTAACTTTGGAAGGGTCTTTCTCAACACTGTGAATGTTGTCGATAAAAGTGGTAATCAAACAATCATAGATGGTGCTTTCGACCCCAACTGTGTTGTTAGCACTGAATATAAATTCTTCCATGTTCTTTATTACAAATAAACTGTAAAAATCAGGCCCTTCAATGCCAGCACTCAAGCTTCTGTAAATTGCTTCACATTTCACATGAATGCTTTCAAAAACTCGGTCATACTTCACCGTCAATATGGAATTCAAAATTTGACCAAGCACCTCACTTCCAATTTTTCTGGTCCCTTTGACACCCCAGATCTTCAGAAACCCATCCACGACATGGATGATTCCCTTAATGCTAAGAATGCAGGAAAAGAGAAATCCGCCATTAACTTTTGAATGACAAGGTAGCCCATGCAATAAAAATTTCCAGAAAACTTTCGTTCGTGATCCCATAATTGTATTCTCAACAAATTCATCCCACTTTGTCAGAAGTTCATAAAGGGAGTCAAGTTGGCTTTGGTAGGATCCCAAATTCTCAAGAAGTTCGGTCTGCTTGCCTCTGCCGAAACTAGAATGTTTTAGCAGGACCAGAGGAGAGAACCTGTCCACGGGAAATTGCTCGTTTTCAAAGGACAAAATGAAAGCCTTCTGATAAGCTTCCAGATACTTATTGAGAAATGATGTTAGCAGTCCCAGTAAGATAGCACTTTGCCCATCATCAAACGAGTGGGAAACAAGGTTTTCAGCCAAAGCAAGAAATTCAACATCCGTGGATGAATGTTCTTTCCAGCTAGGCCATGTAAAACCAGTAGAAGTTTTACTCAAATGTTTGCAGATGCCAGCACCATACAAGGATAAAATAAGTGATAACCATGACCCAGCCAGGAAAAAATCCCAACCTTGTTCCCCCTGATCATCTGATATACATACAAGCAAATGCTGAAGCAATGCAATGACCAATTGTGGAAAATCGGTCTGCTCAGAAAAACCAGTAGGTTGTCCTAATAATGAGTGGCTGAATAACAAAAACTGATCTATCCTTATGACATCAGGAACTCCTACAGCACTTAAGAAAAGCTGCAGATCCTCGGACTTTGCCTTGGTACGGAAATCCCAACAAAGAGCAAACATATATCTTTCAAGAAGCAGATCATGCACATTTTCAGGCTTTTTACCTTTCCAAAATTCTAGAATCCCAAAGAGAGATGCACATATCTCATCCCAAGTCAAATCAAAAGAAACCGGACGTTGACAATCCCCAGATATCGATGCAGGGAGTGGTGCATAGTCGATCAATTGATCAAGCAACCGTTCCCCCCCAGGTAGTCCTTTAGTGCACATAGCCGTAACATTTCCAAACATGGTAGACGTCCAGGACAGTGAAGCAGTCAAACTAGTAGGCCGATGTAGTGAACTATGAGGGTCCTCCGACTTGGACTTGAATTCCACAAGTAACCATGAAGGTATACCGCAAGTCCTATATAGCATGTGCCGGAGTAATAACACCAAGCGTGAAACCAACAAAGCCCAGCAGGATAATTGCGAACTGGTAAAAGAAGATGGATTTTCAATGGTTTTCAACGAAGAAAACATGAGACTCACTTGTGTAGTCTTCTCTTCATCTGAGGATAAATGGTATGCCACCAAAAGTATCTCGATGTGAAACACAGAGGGAAGTGTACCGAGAAGCTCTTCAAGACTCGGACAGTTTGAACAGATCCTTTTTGCCTTTTCGTGAAGAAAATTGGCAAAATTCTCATACACCTTTATCCTTAGGAAATTACCAACAGAACCTAGCCGTGAGATGAGAGCATGAGCAAGCAGGGAAAGTGTCTCGTTACTGTAAACAAAAGAACCGTTATCAACCAACAAGATTCTATCAAAGAGAAACTCTTCAAGTTTAGCCGACAAAGCATGCTGAGACACCAAGCATTTCAACACTTCAAAACATAGCTGAAGCAAATGACTATGCTCCTTGCGTTCATCACAGGATACGCATGAATCGAAAGCCCCATCGGCAGGATAACAGCCACGGTAATCAATTATGGAGAGTAAAGTATTGATGTGGTCACAAGAAAGTTTGCTACATGCATCCTCGTATAAGCTGGGATTCCAATCAGGAGAAAAAACACAGTTTTTAAGAAAGATGAGCAACTCTACAGCAGCTTGGATTGGTGTATTGCAAAAGTTAGAAACAGAACTTGTCACAACTGTTAATTGCTCAAATCCCTCCAAATAACCAGAGCGACCACTCTCAGAGAAAAGATCCCCAAAAAGAGCATCATCTTCATTAGAAGTTGGATTTTCTGATTCAGATGATGGTCTAGTTCCAGAAGAGAATCCTTCAACTTTAGGTCTTAGTTTGACACCTTCAGAGTGAAGAAAAAAAATGAGGCGAACCAGACTATCCAGCCATTGCCTTGATGAAGGAAATATAATCCCCAATTGCTCCTCAGCTACATAATTTTTAAACAAAAATACTTTCTGATGGTGAACTAGGCACAGAGTAGAATCAGCATCACATCCTTCGTAAGGCATCTCAAGGTCTTGCGGATACACTTGATGCATAGTGTTCTTCAATTCCATAATAAGTTTCACCAAGTAGATCACCACGCGCGGGAAGTAGACCAAAGGAGGCCTCGGGTTAACAATAGATTTGGTGTATCTCCATGCACATGATTCCAAGTTATCCAATACTAAAGCAGCAATGCATACCTTGACGTTCTGAAAGACGTTACTATTGTGGAAAATTGCATGAACAAGTCTCAGAAATTCCTCCATCAACAAAATTGCACGACTGTCGAAACTACTTTCAGATGCGCCGCTGCTGCTTGCGAATTCAAAACATAATCCAAACAATCCAGGCAGAACACTCACAAAAGAAGCAATAGATCGAAACAATGCAGCTTCAACCCTAACAACTGGATAGTCCTTGGCAAGAAACCCAAGTAGCTTCAATATCCTCAAACTGAAAGGCAATCTCTTCCGGAAATTCACATGCACTGCTTTCTCATCTGCTAAGTCCGGAAATTCTAAAAGTTCCTTTGCAACAAAAAGCAAGCGCTGGAAACATTCTATATGAGCTGTTGCTTGGTGACGAGATAGAGTAATCAACTTCATGATACCATGATGAAATGAAGCATCAGTGGCATGTGGGGTCACATGATCTTGTTGTGCCCATCCAGAAGCCAATGCTATTAAAAGGTTATTGGCTTCTTTTCCTTCAAATGAGCATCTTCCCCCTTTACAAACAAACAAGCAAAGAATGAAGTATCAGAGCTCAATACCACCACAACAAATACAAAAATCACTGCCCATCAAGACATACCTAGAAGCATACATTTGACCTGATCCTGCAGCTCAATACTATCTTCAAGGACAGCATTTGGCAGCAAATCCAAAACTTTCTTTGCAGAAAGTGAGCTTGATAGGTCCAAATCTTTATCCAGTCTCTCGATAAGACCTATTTCCAACAGCTGCACTACATAAGTCTGATAGAAAAGAAAGAGAGACATTAGCACGAGACTGATCATCATGTTGAAACCAAGAAAATACAAGCCAATTAAGTATATGGCATCGGGGCCATGCATAATAACCAGACAACAGACACTACTCGAATATCAGTTCCAAAAGAATTCCTGCACATCGGCCATTTTATACTAAATTACAAATGCAATATTACCTAGGTCTCTGTAACAATGACGATTCCCACCCCACCCCCCCGGTCCCTTCCTCTCATATGCGTATAATGCTTCTTAAATGTATGATTTCACTCATTCAATAGGGAACTACTCGATTTGATTTCCTCAATAAGAAAGCCTAGAAACTCATCACATACTTGCTAAAGATACAGAATGAGAGTGAATACGAGACAAAAACGATAAGGTAAGAGTTTCAAATAACTTTTTCACATAATAAGTTTCCTCTCTTTCTCCTCTTCCCTCCCTCCTTTCTTGCATCCAGCAGCAAAGGTCTAACTTACCACTTACTGCAGCAGCAACTTCTCTATTCAGAAACGTCTGATTTCTCAGCTCAATAACCAGATATCCGTACAATTTTTCCCTGATACAATTTATTGATAGAACCAAACAGCACGCCCTCCGCATGCACTTAATTGTAAATTTCAAAAATGTATCCCTAGGTCCCCTACAACTACGTAACGTTGGTCCAAAATCCATATCTTCTCTGATCTTGTTCTGGGGTCAAAAACATGGCCCAACCGGGAAACATAAAAGATTTTATCAGTCCTAGGTGTCTTGGGTTTCGCAAATGAAGGGTCCTTTTGCAGAAACCATCCACACTTTCACAATAAGCCGCGCGTTATTCCACTGCCCACTGATCAACTTCAACTCTGTAGCTACATAAAGCTAGCTTTGTATGATTGGTGACCTGCTACTATGAAGTGCCCAACTGGGTACAAATCCACATGAATGAGCACTTACATGCTCTTTTCATGTATACATTTGAAAGTAAACTAGAATAATGCCCATGAAAAGGGTGGATGACGACCAATAACAAATCACTTTACAACTATATGGATCAAGATCCCTACACCCAACAATTAGAAAGCTATATCCCACTCCAGGGCAAGCTCACAAGCCCAAACCCATTAACCGAGATCTCCACTGGTCTGCATTAGTTTTCCACTTAATTTTTGTTCCAAATTTAATTAAACATCTTATATAATGTAGAAAATAGCATTGCCATTCAATTTTGAAGCCAAAACAGCCATATCCCTCACTATAAGATACCAAACTCAACCTTGACGACCAATGAGTTAAGCTAGAAGTTCACAAATGTACCGTCAGCCAAATCGACACCAATTCTGAAGGAAGTTTCGTCTATGAATTGAACTATCTATTGATGCAAATGAATGATAAGAAGAAAAAAAAAACAGCTTTTCACATAGCAGCGAAACCAATAGATAACAACAAATTATGGTGAAAAATTTTAATGTTCGATCTCAACCTAAATGGAGACGAAAATATCACACCTGGAGATTTAGATCCTCGCTCTTTGCCACTAATTTCTCCAGGCAACATACAGCGAACTCCAAAGCCTTCTGCACCACGGCCACAATCACCGGTTCTAATTGTTCCACTGCCACATCACAAACACAATCACACACTTCCGAAAAACACAAGCTCCTAGAAGCATCACACACACAACACACACAAACACACACACACACACACACACTCACGAACACATCAAAGTAAAATATGAAAAAATTGAAGCAAAAAAAGCACCTGAAAGAGATCGAGAGGCGTGGACAACAGCGGTGGCCAAAGAAGCAAGGGCCTGAACTTGAGACGGCTCCCAAACTTCAAGCCCTAATTTACTGGAACCATCATCACTAGCGATCGGCTTTACAGCGTACTTGAGAATTGAATAGAGCTTATAGAACCCTGGAAGAAGCGAAGGATCAGAAAAAAATTTATCATCGGCCGACGACGATGACGATGGTGAAGATGAGAAGGCATCGACGAGCTTGGCGATATCATCGGCCATAACTCCGACACGTAGAGGAAGCAATCAGTGCATCAAGATGAAGTTGAAACGATCGGAGAACGAAAAGCTCTCACGGAGTGTGATTTTGGGAAGGGAAGAAAGAAAATGAATGAAACGGAAGAAAAACAAATGATAAATTGGGTAAGAAAGGAGAGTTCAGTGACGAGGGTTTAGAGCTGATGGAGAAATATTTGTAGAATTTTATTTCTATTTTTTAGGCCTTGCTTAATTGCCAAGCATAAGTTTTACTATGATCGTTGATCAGATTTTATTTTGTATTCCAAACGACTAATTATACAGACACAACGTTTGGGTCATAAAAGTGGCATACTTGGTGATATATGCATTGTTGATCGTTCAATTTGTATAGCATTATGATTAGCAGTGCATATATATCATCGTATATCATTCGATTCGTGCGCCAAACGTCATACAGATCATTACTCATGTCAAACCATTAAAATTTAGGGAAAAATGTCCAAAAGGACACACATTAGACTTAATTAAACAAATAGAAAATTAAGATATTATATTTGGTTATAAGCACAAATAATTAGTACATTGACCAAACTACCCTAATTTTGTTTTGCTTTTGTTTTTTTAATATTTTTTCTTCTTTTTTTTCTGGGCATTTTTTTTCTTGGCGTTTTTTTTTTTCCACGGTGACCACCGCGATGCATTGACAACCCCAGACCATTGATCACCTTGATGCAGTGGCCTCCTCCGATGCAGAGACACCGCGGTGCAGTGACCGCCCCAGATCTGAGACACCGTCTTTGCGGTGACCACCCCGATCGGCAAATGACAAGACGATGCGCGAGACACCACGCGATAAGTCGACACCGTGATGCAGAGACATAGCGATGTTATAACATTTGACGATGCAGAGACACCGCGATGCAGAGACACCGCGATGAAGTGACACCGCGATGTTATTGTTTCTTCTATATTGTTCTCTCTCTTTCTTTCATTTTTGGTATTTCTACCCCTTCAGTTATTGTTGCTTCATCTTGGAAAATTCCGAATTTTCAAAAAAGGCAATTTTATCTTTTAAGAATGATTTGGAATTAAATATTTTTAATCCCTGTTTTTTAAGAAAAAAATCATGGTGAAATCCCAATCACCTGCCAGGCGAGAGGTCCTTATTAAATTCATTATTCATATCGACTTCTATACGTACACGTCATGCAATGTTTCCAATTGTCTGCCCAAATAATTTCAGAAATCGAGAGTTGGATACGGAATTTCTTTTGAAGTGGAAGCGAAAATAAGAAAGAAAAAAAATACACTGGAAAAATTGGACCATATGATGTCTTACAAAGGAAAAAGAGGCAATGGTTTTTCGAGATTTACAACTATTTAATTTGGCCGTGTTAGCAAAATGGGTAATTTTTTCTGCGTGACTTTCTACGACGAAGACTTCGCTAGATGTCTTGCCATAACATGCGTGCTTTTACATCATCGGGGGAAAATGAGGCACGGAAACAATCATGGAAAATTAGTGTCCCATCAAAGATTCACCGTTTGTTAAGGATAATGTATGCACAATTGCATGGATATTGGAACTAATCTAGCAAAGCGTGGACTAGGTAACGATTACTGTAAAATCTGTGGCATTTATGCGCAAAAACCACTAGACACCATATTTTGAACTGATACGCCCCTACGAATGTTTGGAGTATAATTTGGCATGATTTGCCACACATACGTATCTGGCTCGTTTTCAATCTTTAAGGAGTCGTTGTCTTTCTTTACTGATTGACACGGATGCGGTTGAATCATTGCAATCTATTTTAATTATTTTTAGGTACATTTGGAAAACAAGGGCATAGCTGGATATATATATGTGATGAGCGACTGCTTTACGTTACTTCACTCATTAATCATGCATTGATGTGTGCTTTGGAACATCACCCAACAATTAACTTAGTTAGTCATGATTAACGGCGCGCGCCGCCATGCGCTAGCAGGCCAAAGCGCCGAATTGGGCGATTTTAGTTTAATAAATTTTTTTTTAAAACATAATTATTGTTAGATATTATTTCATAAATAAATATTTTGGTTATCGTTTGCATACGAGTTTGTGCACGAATTAATGTTATCGCAACGAACGGGGTTCGACGCGCATGCATCGATTCATGAAGGATATGCATTTTGATACACGATTTTCGAATCGATACGCACTTACTTTTGTGTAAGGGTTGATTCTTTCATCCGGTGCAAGAGAGACATCCTTCATTTATAGAGACTTACAACTATATAAAAGGATAAGTATGAAGACGAAAATCCATAAATTTGACAACATCATTAGAAAAACTTTGAGTGTTTTCGGGTTTGATTTAAGCAAGTCATCGTTTGAATCAAACACACCATCAGATCACGAAAGAGATTTTCATTTGATCCTGGTAATGACAAATCGCATGACAAAACATTTTTTAAAAGACAACGTTATTAACGCGCTTGAAGTTTCTAATTCTATGTCAAATCCTAAATACAACATTTTTTCCAACACTTATCACGCTTTTACTGATCAGTAAATGCAAAAAAAAATAATAAAACTTGTTTGTATATATCTATTTTTTGGTCAAGTAAAATTTTTATCGGCTTTTATCAATTAGAGTAAAAAAAAATAAATTGGGCCTTTATCAAAAAGAAAATTAACATATTATATTAGGTTGAATCGGATTAAATTTACACGATTTTTTTTTTTTTTTTATAAACATGTATCACAGTTGGCATAAATGAGATTGACCGCTAAGATCGGTCTCGCGGCCTAAGATAGGCCGGCCCTGATGATTAACACAATAACTAAGCAAGTTATACCATCTAAAGCCAATAATTAAAACCGGAAATTAAGCTAAAACGAAAAGTATACCTTAATTAAGTGTCATAAGAGCTCAAATCCTATCAAGTTCACCAAGGAGATGGTGAATTATCCATAGTATATTAAAACTCATGCATTAATTTCTCTCGATAACTAATGAAAATGACTAAGATTTGAGTTTGAAGTACTCATTTCCCTCCCCAAAAAGAGAGCCCAGGCGCGTGCGTGTATATGTATGTATTGAAATGATGATAAATATTTTATTGAGACCTATACGTGTTAATTAAAAAAATCATATAAGGCAATACTTGTTAAAGACACATGCATATTTGCTGCTCCAAGACACACACACACACACTCAAGAAAAATGTTTGAAAAGTGTAAAAATTTGGATCTGTAAATTCATTCAGAATGCGATTAGGGTATAATGTATATAATTTGTTGAATGCAGATCATATTAACAGATTCTTATACAGTTGTATTTTAGCTGGATTTATTATTTTTTTATACAGATTTTACCGTAAGTTCTTTTAGTTAAAGTCGGTTTGCATATTATAGAGCGTTGTAACTAGGTCTTTTGACTCTTGATTGATGTACATGCAGCTTGTACTACATATATATATGATCTAATAAAATTCCCAGTTTTGCTATAAAAAAATGTAGGAATAAATATTGTTTGGGTGGTTCTATTGACACCCAATTTCTACGTTTTTTGTGGTGCCGGAATAATAGAATGACATTAGTAAAACTGGGATGCAAATAAAATCCCTATTATCTCCAATGTCGTATATTTATCATTCTATCGTTCAATCATATAATTTTGTTTAATCGGTTGTTCAAAAAAAATGTTTAATCGGTAAGCTAATAAATAAATCTTATGCATATCATTCTTTTTTTTTTCTTTAATTTAATAGGTAAGTGTGTTTCTTTTTTGAATAAATATTGATTGTCATGCGTCCATCTTTATTATTCTTTAATTATGTTATCTAATATAGTAATAAATTCTATCGTTCAATCATATAATTTTGTTTAATTAATAATTCTTATGCATATCATTCTTTTTATTTTCTTTAATTTAATAGGTAAGTGTGTTTCTTTTTTGAATAAATATTGATTGTCATGCATTCATCTTTATTATTCTTTAATTATATTATCTAATATAGTAATAAATTCTATCGTTCAATCATATAATTTTGTTTAATCGGTTGTTCAAAAGAAAAAGTTTTATCGGTAAGCTAATAAATAAATCTTATGCATATCATTCTTTTTATTTTCTTTAATTTAATAGGTAAGTGTGTTTCTTTTTTTTTTTTTTTTTTTTTTTTTTTTTTTTTTTTTTTTTTTTTTTTGTTTTTGAGAAACGATCTAATCTTATTTCATGAAGAAAGTTGGGAAAACCCCAAAACAATTACAAGATAAATGGTCTAGATATCACGTCTACCTATACATCATCATCCCACGCAAGCTTGAGATTGCGGACTCTACTAATAATTTTGGACACTAAAATATGCAGTGGGGGCCGAATTGCTTGAATATCATGCTGCAATTGGTTTCTCCAATACCATACAGTGTAAATCGTTTCTCGAAATATGTAGGGTCAATCCTTATTGTCATGGATCTTCTTCATATTCCCTGCTATCCACTCTTGAATGTTGTGAGTGGAAAAAAAGTGCTAATAGCGCCTCGGGGTAGTAAGGCTTGCCACAGATTTTGAGCTGGGCCACAATCCCTCAAAGCATGCATATTCGTTTCATCATTCACCTGGCAAAGGGGGCAGATCGGAGAGGATCTCACCCGTCTCTTGGAGAGAAATTCCATAGCAGGTAGGGCATTGTGTGTGGCCTGCCATAGGAGGAAGTTAAGGCGATTTGGACCTGGAAGTTTCCAGATGTGTTGCCAGACGTCAGCAGAGTTGGAAGTAGTGTTTTGGTTCAGTGCATCATAGGCTGATGCAACTGAGTATCGTTGATCTGAGGCCTCAGTCCAAACAATGTTATCATCAATCAGTATCAAACTTGTCTTTGAGCGGATTGCCCACATAGTGAGATGGTTTTCCACGTTTGCGGCAAGTAGCTTTGGGAGGCGGAAAGGGGCTGCCATACTTTTGTATTAGGACCTTGACCCACAAAGATTGGTCATCCATAAGTAACTGCCATATCAATTTACCTAGAAAGGCCACATTCATAGTATGTAAGTTCTTGAATCCCAGTCCTCCCACCCCTTTGGGTTGACAGAGGGTGTTCCAAGCTAAGTAGTGCATTTTTCTACTCCCTTCTTCATCACCACAGAAAAAATATCTGCATATCCTTTCCATCGCCTGTATTACCCCTGAAGGGATCTTCATAGTTTGCATAACATAAAAATGTTGTGTAGCAATGGAGCTATTGATCAGGATCATCCTACCACCCTTAGACAGCGTTTTCATTTTCCAGTTGGACAACTTCTTCTTCATTTTATCAAGGATAGGGTTAAGTATGGTTTTGGTCAGTCTGGAGTGAAGCAGAGGAACTCCAAGGTATTTTCCAAGATCCTCAGTATGTTGCATTTCCAATTTTTGGTTGAGGAGAGTCTTTAAGTGTCTAGCTGTGTTCTTGGAGGTGTGGAATTTAGACTTCTGGGTGCTAATTCTATGCCCTGATATTCTGCAAAATGTGTTAAGGACTTCCTTAATGACATCTGCCTGAGATTCAGTGGCTTCCACGAATAAAATCAGGTCATCTACGAAAAATAGATGGGACAGCAGTGGTCCTTGCCTGCCAATTCTGATAGCTTTCCATCTGTCGAGCTGAATTTGGTGATCAATGAGGAGGCTCAGAATCTCCATACAAAGATCAAAGAGATAAGGTGCTAGAGGATCCCCCTGTCTGAGACCTCTCTGGGGTCTAATTGGAGATAGTTTGTTGCCGTTCCAAAGAAGGGATAAAGTATTTGAAGTAAGACTATGCATAATCAGTTGGATAATTTTGTCAGAAAGACCCAGATGTCCAAGAATTTTCTCAAGGACATATTTCATTTCTATGACCAAACTTTCCACAGTCAAAACATATCATTTGTAGCCTTTCGTATACCACTTTAAAATTTCTCCCATTTAATATCACAGTTGCATCAAGTGGTTGTCTCAAATCAACCTCAACACAGACTCTAGCAAACCTCGCCCTAATGTTCTCTTGGGTGAATGTATCAATTTTCACAGTTTTCCCTATCAAATTGCCTAACTCAGACAAGATATCATTTTTGAAGCACCAGATTGGAAGTTTAGGAAAACGAATCCAAGCCGGCGTAGTCTTAATGGCGTCATTCGACGGTTCAAAGTAGGGTGTCCATTTTGAGACATGTAAATAGTGGCCTTGGATGACCCAGGGTCCATTCATCAATGCAATATCGTAGTCTAATTCTCTGGTAAATCGAACTATATAAAATCCATCTTCCAAGTCTGTGACTTCTATACGACCTTGGTGCTTCCACAAGTCAGACAATCTTTTGCAAAGGAAAGAATAGGAAGCCGTCTTACCTAGAAGTTTGATGATGAGAGCCCTGCGCCATGGTCGCCATAGATCCAGGCATCGGTCCAGGGGTATGGTCACCGATTTCTCTGATTGCTCCGGCCCCATAAAGTTATCAATGGCATCTTTCCACTCAGTGAATCCCTGGTCATCGTCTTCCCCAATATAAATGCTTGGATCTGCATAACGTCCAGATACCACTTCTACTCCAGATTTAGTGGCCCAAGCCGATGGCGGTGGCATTGGCCTCGGACTCTTAGGTTTCTCGATACTGCGATGTAACAGGTCTTCTTCTTTGGCTGTTCGATCAAGGGCCATGTTATCCATGGCTTTGGATACGCGGGAGCGGCGGGAGGTGGGCAAGGGTGGTGCAGGGAGGAACCCTAATCGCCAGAGCAATATAATGGTACTTAAAGTTTTTATAAATACAAAAATTTAGTAGCTTCGGTACAAGGCTATCATGATGGATCTGTGTGTTTCTTTTTTGAATAAATATTGTTTGTCATGCGTATTATTCTTTAATTTTGTTTTCTAATATAGGAGTAATAAATTGTATGTTTATGATGTAGTTTCGTTGCTTTTTTAAGTCTATATCAACAAATCGTGGGAACACTCAGGAAAATACACCCATCGAGATAAATATAAATATAAATAGATACGTATACATATATCAATATATATATATATATATATATATATATATATATATATATATATATATATATATATATATATATGTATATATATAATTTTTATGCACGCACGCACACTACTTTTATTCCCCATCAAACTCAAACCGAAATATATCAAGTTATAACACAACCACCCAGCATGATACGCGCTAACGCTTATTGGCCAACAAACAAATATATAAGTTTGTAACAAAACATATTGAATGTTGATAAGTAGTTATAACCGAATAACAAGATAATAAAAGAAGGGGTTACATTAGCGACATCACAATTTACTACTGCGTGATCCTATTATTCAGGCATTATAAAAATTACTTGGCGATCGGTGATTTTTATAAAAAACGTCGATCACTGGTATTCGCTTGTTGAACACCAACGTCGATGTGACACTTGGTGTTGATGTTCAACAAGACAGCTGAGTGTGACCGACGTTCCCTTTATAAAAAGTGTTAAAACTTAAACGCGTCGACCGCGACTTTCACTGGTATTCGTTTTTATCGCACACCACCGACGCGTTGGTGTTCAACAAGCGAACATCGGTGTGATGATATTTTTTTCAATCGAAAAATAATCAAAAATGGGTGCCACACTGATTAACAGTGAACACCTGTATGACTGACTTTTTTTCATCCGAAAAAAGAATTAAAAAATGTTTGTCAATAGTAATTTGGGATGTGCCGATAGAACCCACCTAAAAGAAATTAATAAATAAAGGTGGGTTCTATTTGCACACACCAAATTACTTTTGACACCCATTATTTGAATATTTTTTCTGCTGAACAAAACGTCATCTATCGGTGTTCTTCTCAACACCAACGCCTTGTCATCGATTTGGCGTTGGCCAAAAACACACGTGATAGGGATAACGTTCGTCTTTTTGAAAACAGTGTGATGCCTAAATAATTTTTTATGATATCGAAAGTAAATGAGTGTCAGAAATAATTTGACGTGTGTCAATAGAACCCACCTAAATAAAAGGAGAAAAATGGTTTGAATCGAGAAAGGTAAATGGGGTTCTCGTTGAGTTGAAGGAGTCCCTAACCATAAATTATTTGACTTTACACACCACTACTTCAGCCCCCTACACGTTCCATATCCGGCGCTCACGCTATTTCCACCACCTATTACTATCTTCCTTCCCTATAAATCCTCTCCTTCATACTTTCTTCTTCTTCCTAACCTCACTCTCTTTCTCTTCTGAAGAAAATTAAAATAAGAATCCGATCTGAGAGAGATCATGGCTTCTGCAACCCCTGCTTTGAAAGATGAGCTTGACATTGTGATACCAACGATTAGAAACCTAGATTTCTTGGAGATGTGGAGGCCTTTTTTTCAGCCTTATCATCTCATCATTGTTCAAGATGGTGATCCAAACAGGACTATTAAAGTTCCTGAGGGATTCGATTACGAGCTTTACAATCGTAATGACATTAACAAAATCCTGGGACCAAAAGCATCTTGTATCTCCTTTAAGGACTCTGCTTGTCGCTGTTTTGGTTACATGGTTTCCAAGAAGAAGTATATCTTCACTATCGATGATGATTGCTTTGTGAGTTTCTCTTTTCCTTTCCTCCTGCCCCCCCCTTTTTTTTTTCAATTGAATAGGATTCAAATTTCGAATCTTCGTTTTCTACGTCACATTAAATCAGATCACTAAGTTGCATGCAATTTTCTTTATTTTATTTTAAGAAAAATCACATCTTTAGAGATGCAGGATCCAGATCCCGTGGCTAATTGTTGGGATTTGAGTGATTTCTGTTTTAGTGCCAGCACATGCACATCCGGTCCGGATGCATCGATTTATTTATCTTCTGAAATAACGCAATAAAATTGTCATAATAAAGTATCATACTTTTATACTATTTTTACTGATATGAAAATTGATCACGATGGTAGTCATATAAATCAATCGGACTTGTGGAAAAGAGTATTGTGTAATTTGGTTGTGCAATGCTGTCAAGGGCGGATCCCCATACCCACATCGGGTGTGTGGCTGGCCATCAGTAGTTGCTTTCGGTGCTTTATGTAGTTTTTCGGTGCACTACTAAATTTTTATTGAATCATGAGTTGTTTGACATCATATGTAAAGATCCCATGATGAGCACTTTATGTCCTAAAGAATGACATCATATGTAAAGATCCTATGACTATGATGTGCACTTTATGTGTAGAAGACATATTCTGAAAATAAATGTTTTCCAATGGTTTGAATGCTCAATCTGATTTAGTAAGAGACTATGCAACAAATCTACATCTAGACTGTTGTTAAAACACTATAATTTTCTCTAACATCCCTCTTTATTTTATAGGTTGCAAAAGATCCATCTGGCCAAGATATCAATGCACTTGGACAGCACATCAAGAATCTTCTCTCCCCATCAACTCCATACTTTTTCAATACACTGTATGATCCTTTCATGGAGGGCACGGATTTCGTCCGCGGTTATCCCTTCAGCTTAAGGGAGGGTGTCCCCACAGCCGTCTCTCATGGCCTCTGGCTTAACATTCCTGATTATGATGCACCAACACAGCTCGTGAAGCCTCGCGAGAGAAACACTAGGTCCTTTAATTTATCATTCAATCACTAGCAGAATATAATCAAAAGATTGCATCTTCAAATGCTGATTATTTTTTTCTGCATTAGGTATGTTAATGCAGTTATGACAATACCAAAGGGAACCCTGTTTCCTATGTGTGGTATGAACCTGGCGTTTGATCGTGATCTCATCGGTCCAGCTATGTACTTTGGACTTATGGGAGATGGCCAGCCTATTGGACGCTACGATGACATGTGGGCTGGCTGGTGCATTAAGGTCTGTTCCTTTTGTCTGTATAACGATACCGTCACTACATTATGTCTGATCAATAGGTCCCACCAGTCGATGTGTTACTGATTATATATCGTTGCCCTTGAATTTGTATAGGTGATATGTGATCATCTGGGATTAGGAGTTAAGACAGGGCTGCCGTACATCTGGCACAGCAAAGCAAGCAACCCTTTTGTGAACTTGAAGAAAGAATACAAAGGAATTTACTGGCAAGAAGAGATCATACCGTTCTTTCAATCCGCAACACTTTCAAAGGACTCGAATACTGTTCAAGAATGCTACATTGAACTCTCGAAACAGGTTAAGGAGAAGCTAGGAAAGCTGGATGATTACTTCATTAAGCTTGCGGATGCCATGGTTACGTGGATTGAAGCTTGGGATCAGCTCAACCCGCCGTCTCAAGCCTCTGGAAAACTACCTAATGGCACTGCTAAATGAGAATTCTGATCAAACTTTGTTACTGTTTTT
This sequence comes from Gentiana macrophylla, assembly GCA_026214975.1. Lineage (NCBI taxonomy): Eukaryota > Viridiplantae > Streptophyta > Magnoliopsida > Gentianales > Gentianaceae > Gentiana > Gentiana macrophylla. Next base: position 119,454,462 of record CM047808.1, on the reverse strand, counting down.
TTTTTTTTTTTTAATTTATAAAATTTGGAATTTGCTTTTAACTAAATAATATTATGATGTTGCTTAAAATTATATGGATATGCTATGTATGATCTAATTCAGAGACTTGAAAAGTAGAAGAATGAATGAGACTTATGAATACAGAATTTATAGAAGACAATTAAACATCAATTCTAGATGCGGAAAAATGATTCGAAGTAGGGTTTTTCAAGCCTATGATGCGAACTATGAAAACATATATTCGAGAGTGATAAAGGCACAGAAAATCGACATAGAAAGTGCACAGAATACGCAGAAAGTTGTGTTGCTATTTGTGCAAAGCACAAGCATTCATCCATGATAAGTGCAATAGTATCAAAATGGAACAGTAAAAGTCAAACATTCCGTAATATATAGCTCTGCCCAGAAACCTTTGTTTGCATGAAACTGATGGAAATACAGTCTGAAACAAAAAGGTTTGTTATGGATATCCTTCTGCTCCAATCAAACTATGTATGAACAAAGTTCAGCAACCATATTCAATGTCAATCAAACAAATTCAAAATTCAAAATTCAATCTCAATCAATAATAGTATTTATTTTTTTGGGCCTGTAAAATGGTTACAAGTTACAACATCATGAAATTTAATCTCTAATTATGCTTGCCATACAGGAAGAACCTATTACTTTCATTATCAAAGCAATGCAAGAAAAGAGCTACTCGCATCACGCTTAAAAGAAGAAGGGAAAGGTAACACCTTTAATGCATACACACACAGACCCAAAAAAAAAAAAAAAAAAAAAATCCAACCCCCTAGCCATTTTAAGTTAAAACGCTGCAAAAAGATTCGCTTCCAGAGCAAAGAACTTGTAATAAAATATAAAATAAAAATAAAAAAAGAGTAAAGAACTTGTCTTTATGAATACCTGGAACAGAAACTCCACAAATAACAAACAGTAACTTCAACAAACTCAAAACTTTCTTGAACAATAGTTTACTTCATCATTTGCAGAAGTATCTAGATTGTTCACAAAATTTGGGATTGAACGGGATAGGGATAAGCTTATTCATATGTCATATTAAAAACGGCAGATGACATATCACCAAATCAGAGTGGCGCAGCGGAAGCGTGGTGGGCCCATAACCCACAGGTCCCAGGATCGAAACCTGGCTCTGATATGTATTCGAGAGCAAGCTTCTCTTTCCACTCCTTTTTTTGCTATTTTTTTGCTGTGAATCTTTCCACTATTTTTTAACATCTTTTCCACTATTTTTTTGCTGTGAATCTTTCCACTATTTTTTAACATCTTTTCCCCCTGTTTTGCTGTGAATCTTTTGCTTTGCAAATGAAGCAGAAACCACTTATTCCCTTTTCTTTTGAGCAAATCCAATTTCTATTTTTCAATGCATCTACTGACACTATGTTCTTAGAATCCTATTGCATTTGTACTTAACTTGTTTTTTAAAAACCATACTTGTCAATTCAAAGCGTTTCTGACCCTTTCACATGGGAATTTCAGTGACAAGTGAAGAGAAACTGAATGTGAAATCCGATATAATCGTGTGTTTATTTAACAATCTAAAAAGTATAGAAGCTAATAAACTTGCTTGTATAGCTACTAAGATTAACAAAACAAGAAAAAAAAAAAAAAAACAACTTGTAAACTACATGTGATTCTAATAGTTGCTGCACACATGTGTTTGATATGTGTGTCAACAAGAGCCTTTTGCACCATGCAATTTTGAAGAATTCCAATTTGCTTGTATTAGTGTTCTTCAGTAGAACATGAAGATGTTTTTAGATGCTTATTAAAACATGTTTTCATGTGGTCAGAGACGGATTAGAAGTCCCTTCTCGAGACGTGGAACATTATGGAAAAATAAAACCTTCTCCTGTGGAAGAGCATTTTCTAGCTCGAATTTCCTCACAATGTTATGGATGAAAGTTAAAATCTCTAGCCGAGCATACTCTTTCCCAGGACACATACGGACTCCTCCTCCAAAAGGTGTAAATGTGTAAGGCAGTGGCGGATCCAGGGAATAAATTTAAGTGGGTCATTTGAGTCTAAAGCTACATATTTTATCAAAAAAAAATTCCAATTAAGTCCACGAGGCTCAAACATCAATTTTATCGATAAAATGACACTTTTTAACAACAAAACTACATAGTTTTAATACTAAATTTTTTTTTTTTTTTTTTTTTTTATAAATCGAGTGGGGTCACAGCACCCCCGGGGGCTGTGGATCCGCCCCTGGTGTAAGGTGCAGAGCCGCTTCCTTGAAATCTTGATGGATCGAACTTTTCTGGGTCAGGTAAACATTTTGGATTCATATGAGGTAAACATTTTGGATTCATATGCGTTGAATACATGCACCGTCCAAAATGCCTGTAACATTGTTGATCTTTCATACTCATGAAAAAACGACATCCTAAATCGAACGTCTCTCGAAAGAGGGAGGACATACACTACACTATGAGGTGTACATTCCATTTCTTCTACATGTTCCGAGCTATGGCATCATTCGTATTGGTTCAAAGCTTCAGGTTTGTAATAAATTACTCGCAGATATTTCCACGAGAGGGTTCGTCGGCGAAAAACAATGATCTTCCGGCTGCTTTAGGACACCAATAAATGTAAAGAAGAAGGGGAATGATCGATGGGGAATGAATTTGTTACCTTTCGGTCGACAAATGGCTGCCATGTTTTCACCTAAAAGATGTCTTGAACACATCTTGTGAGTGCTCCTAATAAACCAGAATGTATATTTTCTCCAAGAAATAGCCATCCAGTAGAACATGTAAGGTATGATTCCAGGGAAGAAGTTAAATATTGAAATAGTTTTGGAGGATGCACTGAACTATTTTGTAATCCTAGCATTTATTGCATTCTCATTGTAATTCTACTATAAGTACTATCATTGTAATTGTTAAATATCAATGAAAATTCAATTTTATTATTCTCTATTACTATTAATAAACTTTCGTGCTCAGCGTATATATTAGAGTACCCATTCTGGCATTTAAAAAAACCTATTACACATAACCTTTTTTTTTTCTACACCACACAACTCACACTTAAAAAAAGCAAAAAAAAAAAAATGTCAGATGAACCGGTAAATAAAATAAAATGTCAGATGAGCCGGTTGATATGATCAACCTTTTGCATAAACCTTTGCCTAGTTGGCATTGCTCCAATGAGAAAGAAATTTTTTGTAAAGGTTTAAACCTTTTGGATAAACCTATTGTGTTTTCCATTGGAGATATTCTTAATCAGAATGTCTCAAAAAAAAGAATGCCAAAAATATATCATCATTCATCATAGTATATAAAATGTCCGATAATTGATGAATAAGATCGCAATACATAACATAGAAACCCATGTGCCGCTTATAATTAATCCAAAACTAGTTGCACCCGAAAGCTAGCAGAGAAGATATAGTTACGACAAAGAGCTTTGTTTGGATCTCTATAAACACGAAATACTAAGTCCGGCTCAATCGGTAGAAACTCGTGCTAATAACATGTTGTAAAACTAATGAAATAATGCTTCATTGATCCAACGCAAAAGTACAATAGTGACACAATATCGTAAGAGTCAAATAATCTCATTTCATTTCTCTATATCAATGGTCATACAAATGAGTCTATTTATAAAATTTCAGCTATTAGCTTTCCAGCTGCTTTGCAGGGGCGGACCCAAGTGGAGTGGTGTGGGGGGCAGTGTCCCATTGAGATTCGAAAAACGATGTAGTTTTGTTGGTAAGAAATGTAAAAGCACTATTCATGTCTCCGCTAGATCTTTGAATTTGTTTGCATCTGATGGACATTCATCGTTACACCACATTTATTTGAAATAAATTTTCAGAATCCATATTTTGGATACTTGTCAGTACTAGCGAAGCTGCTTTGTCATGCTTCCGTCAATATTCTTAGTTGTGCTTTGCTTCGAGACTTGGCTATAGAGCCGCATCTGATGGACATTCATCCACGTTACACCACATTTATAGCAAGCCACATGATTTTTGCAATTTTCAGAAAGTTTGTTTTTCATCATATATATATATATATATATATATATATATTTTAGACAGCTTCTTATAACCGATAACGTGCCGAATCGGACAAAGTCAGGCAGACATGACTCATGGACTACATGAAGAAATGCTTTGCCGAACAATTGACTCCTGAAATAGCTTATTCAAATCATGTGTTTATATTGTTGATTGAATTAGTGAGTTAAAGGTTATTATCAATTATGGGCTCAGTTCAAAAAAGTGAACCTGCAAAACTGCTTGAAGCTCAAGTACATATATGGAACCACACATTCAATGCTGCGACTCACGGGGCGACGTTTTGGGACTTAACTGCTCAAAACCCCCGAATTTGAACAGTTCGTTTAATGAAGCCATGGCTAGTGATGCCTGTTTGGTTAGCAGGGTGCTAATTGAAGATTTTAAGCATGTTTTTGAAGGGATTACTTCATTGGTTGATGTCGGTGGCGGCACGGGAACTATGGCTAAGGCTTTTACAGATGCATTCCCTCACTTGAAGTGCATTGTGCTTGATCTTCCCCATGTGGTTGATGGTTTGGACAGCCACAAAAATTTGGACTTTGTTGCAAGAGACATGTTCAAATTTATCCCTTCTACGGATGCTGTTCAAATTTGGATTTTGTTGCAAGAGACATGTTCAAACTTAACTTAACTACTACTTTTTTTTTTCCTTTTCTCTTCTTGGTATATTAATTAAGAGGATTAATTAGCTGAAATGCGCCATCGATGAGATCTCGATTCAAAGTAAATGGATTAGCTCTTAAATAACTGTAGTCGTATGTATTAATAAATGAGAAATTATTAATAATTTAATACGGTTGTACTAGCACATATCGGATGTATTTAATCTTATGAAGATAGTAATGAATCTCTTCCATTAAATTGTGTCGACATCTAGACAATTGTACGTGAAGGTGGATTGTACGTAAGAATATGTATCGCTTTGCCTTTTCAGTGGATATTGCATGTGTGGAGTGACGAGGAATGTGTGGAGATTCTCAAAAAGTGTAAAGAAGCAATTCCTAGCAAAGAAAAAGGAGGAAAGGTGATGATCATGAACATGGTGTTGGATGAGGAGAAGAAAGGAAATGTTGTGGCTACTGTGACTCGGATATAACTAGCTCTTTTAGGTACTTGAATATTTCCTAACTGTTCGGGGCCATTTACCGTTATTGCTTCTGTGAACATAGTCGCTAAATACTCCCAGCGGGTTACATAAGGTAAATATTGTAAAATTGTTCGATTTTCCGCAATTTTCTCCAACCCTCTATGTAAATAACCCAATATTGGTTCACAGTCAACAACATTTTCGCCATCTAGAGTAACGATGAGCCGAAGAACACCATGCATTGATGGGTTAAAAAACTGGTTGTTGGTACTTGCTTGATTCAAAGTATCCGGCTGGGTTTTTTCAAAAAGATTGTAAATCCTAGACGCAATAAGTTATTCGTGTGGTAAGGGGGTTATCAAGACTTCCCGATTCCCCTCTACTACTAATTACTAATCTTTTGACTACTAATTGAGTGTTTGATGGCTGGATCTTGAATTAGATTGGACAGCCATGAAATTCAATTCCAATACTTGTGTCAAGGACGGAAATCCTTTATACACATACACAATATACGACGGAATCACAAGAATCTATGAATGCTCGGGTATCCAATCAATATTCAATTGGATGAATAATTCAAAGTTAATTTGAATTTTAATTGGAGTAAAGGAAAAAAAAAAAAGAAAGACTCTTTTTCAACAACCTTTAATCAATAGGAAGGGTTTCCATTTTTTCAAATGAACAATTTGAAGGCCTATTGATTCTAACAACTGATTGCATAGCTGATCATTCGGACCTTTTAATTCATAGATGTAGATCTCGGACCTCTGAATAGGGATATTCCGGAAACTCAAACCGAAAAGAGGAAGTGAGTTAGACAAAAAGAAAAGCAACATGGACAAAAAGAAACGGAGTGGCTTAGACAAATCTTTTTTGTCAATAACCTCAGACCAATCAATCGAATATTGATTCATACATAATTGATCAAACATTTCTTGAAAACGGCTCTTCGGCTCAGAAACGAAATGTTCCTGGAAATTCTTGCTCCAATTGGACCATTTGTATCTGAAGAGAGTTTGAGAAAGTGATAAACACTAGAGTAAACTTCAACTTAGTTTATTCATCAAATGAAAGAAGTATTAATAGTTACAATTGATGGGAGATACTAGCTAGCTTGGGCGGCCACTAGATATGGGCGGCAAGCATGCATGTAAAAAGTAAACGTATGTCTATGACATATATTAACTAGAGTTTGACATATTAATTGTTTATATGTACCACAATTAATATGTCCTTTTACAAATAAAGTGTACAAATAATGTATACATGAAATAAATAAATATTACATACTATTTGATATGTAATATTTCCACACCCCCCCTCAAACTGGGTTGTATATGTTTATACAGCCAAGTTTGCTACTCAGTCTGCTGAACATAAGTGGTCGAATGGCCTTGGTGAGAATATCAAGCATGCGTCTCTTTGAGGGAACATCTTTGGAGTTGAATAATCTTGGCATCAATCTTCTCCTTCAGAAAGAAGTGTCTGTCAATGTCCACATGTTTGGTTTTATCATGATGGACCGGATCCTCTGCCATGAATAATCTTTGAATTATTGTCACAAAGCAGAGTGTGATAGAGTCTTTGAATAAATTTGCTTGAAGTTCGATCCAGGACCTTTTTATCCGAGAGCTTCACAAATACCCAAAACTAGTGCCCTGAGTTCGGCTTCAAGATCGCTTCGGAGAGCGATAGGTTGTTTCTTGCTCCTCCAAGTGACAAGATTTCCCCATACATAAGAAAAGATGCTTTGTAGTAGACCTTACTGTCTATGTGGATTGCCAACCCAATCGGCATCGGTGTAAACCTTGATAGATCTCTCGCCAGACTTGGTGAAAAGCAAGCCTTGGCCAGAGTGGATTTCAAGTACCTCATTATCTGCTCACAAGATCCCAATGTTGCTCAAGAGGGCAATGCATGAAGCAAGCTAACTGTGATCGACTCCATATGCAATATCAGGTCTTGTATGGGACAGATAAATGAGCTTCCCTACAAGTCTTTGATATTGATCCTTCTTGACAGCAATGTCACCATGCGCAAGAGGTATTACTGGGGGTCTACTGGGGATCTGAGAGGTTTGCATCCCAAAGATACCGATTTCTTCAAAGAGTCCAAAGACATATTTCCTTTGAGAGATAGAGATACCCTGGTTGTTTCTTGAAATTTCCATACCAAGGAAGTATTTAAGATAGCCCAAATCCTTGACTTGAAAAACCTTTGCCAGTAGAGTCTTCAAATTCTGGCTCTCAGTAGAGTCATCACGAGTGAGGATGATATCATCCACATATACAATAAGAATAGATCTTTTCTGGTTAGTTGTCTTGATAAACATGGTGTGATCTGAGTTGCATTGATGATAGCCAGCAGCTTTAACCACAGTAGTGAGTTTCCCAAACCAGGCTCTTGGGGATTGCTTTAGGCCATATAGAGATTTCCTCAATTTGCAAACCTTTCCTTGAGTGTGAGGATTGGTAAAACCAGGAGGTACATTCATGTAGACTTCCTCAGTAAGGTCACCATTGAGAAAAGCATTTTTGATATACAAGCTGGTGAAGAGGCGAGTCAAGTTGGATGACAAGAGATATCGATGATTCGACAATGTTCGGTTTGCCACTTTGGTGCAAAAGTTTCTTTGTAGTCAATGCCATAAGTTTGAGTGAAACCCTTGCAACTAGTCCGGCCTTATACTTGTCAATTGTACCATCGACATTGTATTTGATAGTAAATAACCACCTGTGGTGATGTCTTCTTGCCTTTGGGAGAGGCTGTAAGATCCCAAGTATGATTATCCAAGAGGGGCGTCATTTCTTTTTTTATGATGACCTTCCACCTATCATGTTGAAGAGCTTCTGAATATTTTTGGAATGGAGTGAGAGTCCAAGTCCCTGTATAAACATGGCAAAAGCAGGTGATATCTTATCATAAGATAGATAATTATGAATAGAATGATCAATAGTGCAAGATCCATTTCCCTTCCTAATAGCAATAGGTCTATCATCAATGTCGGCAAGTTTGAGAGTCGATGAGGTTCTTTGAGTATCGATGAAGCTCTGGTTCGATGAGAGTCTTTGAGAATTAGTAGGCTATGGGTCGAAGAAGCTCGTTCGATGAGGTGTTGATGATCAATAGGTTCTTTGAGGTTAAGAGTTCTTTGAGGAGCGGATTTAGGTCAATTTCAATTAGGTTTCCATCAGTGACTGCCTCAGTGGACTTGCTGTAGTAGGGAGTCCTTTCAAAGAATTTTACATCCATAGAGTTGTAAAATCTCTTTTCAGAAGGAGAATAACACTTGTAACCTTTCCTGTCCTTTGCATATCTTAGGAAAATGCATTTGTGAGCTTTGGGATCAAGTTTGCTTCTGTGTTGGGCATGGATATAAACAAACACAGTGCAACCAAAGATCTTTGGAGGTAATTGGGAAATAAGATGAGGGCAGGAGTGTGTGGTTAGAAGGGTTTGGATAGGAGTTTTGAAGCCTAACACTCTCTTTGGGAAGTCTGTTGATTAAGTAAGTGGCGAGTTTAATATAGCTTCACCCCACATATACTTTGGAACATATGTGGTGAACATGATTGATCTAGCCATCTCAAAGAGTGCTGTTCTTTCTCTCAAAGAACCCCATTTTGTTGAGGTGTTTCCACACAACTACTGATATGGACAATTCCCTTATTCATCAAGAAATTACTGAGGTTAGACTCATAGTATTCAAGTGCATTATCAGTCTTTAAGATCTTGATCTTAGTGTCAAATTGAGTAGAGATCATGTTGTAAAATTCCTGAAAAATTGTTCCAACTTCATATTTATCCTTCATTAAAAACAACCATGTGTTTCTGGTATGATCATCAATGAAAGTGACAAACCACCTTTTCCCTGTTATACTTTTTACTCTTGAAGGTCCCCATACATCACTATGAATCAAAGTGAAAGGTGTGGATGGCAAATAAGGTAGTTTGGTATACACAGATTTGGTAAGTTTGGCAAATTGGCAAATATCACATTGAAGATCATTGATATTACATATTTCAAATAACCAAAACTTGGATGTCCTAGTCTATAATGCCACAACATGATATTGTCTAAGGTTTGAGCGCAGTGTTCGAGAGGCGATTCAGTCTTGATCTTCAAAGAGGTTGATCACATACAATCCTGAGCGTGGTTTAGCCCTCCCAATCACTTCTCGTGAAGAAGGTCTGGAAGATGCACCGATTCTTATTAAAAACAACAAATCCAATTCAAATCTTTTGCGAGTCTAATTGTGAGATATGAGATTGCGATCTAATTTTGGAACAAATAGGACATCCTTTAGGCATATCTTATTAGTGAGTTTAACATTTCCAAAACCTTTTGCACACGAGATAGATCCATCAGCAGTCTTAACATTGTGAATTTGATGACATGGCATAAGGTGAGTTATGAGGTTTTTATTGCCAGTCATATGGGAGGAGGCCCAGAATCAACAATCCATATTTCATTACTAATAGAAGAGTAGAATTTACTCGCACTAGCTGAGTAGCCATGTCAATAGAGGACCACCTTCTTTTGTTGAGTGAGGAAAGCTTTGAATGCGACAAACCGAGCATTCAACTTGTTATCATTCTCTCTCTTCATTGACATACGCCTACGACTTTCCTGGTAGGCTTAGAGGAGTTAGGCTTGCCATGTAGCTTCCAAAGCAAGTGTCCTTGGTGTGATTTGTGCGTTTGCGGTGCTCACAAAACAACTTTCGATTCTATCGTGAGGCTTCCTAGATGTCTCAATAACCTCGTGAGTTTCACGACGGTCGTGAGGCGGGACTCTCAGCAGGGTTATCAGCAGGGGAGTTAAGCAGCATCACTTTCCTCCTGCTTTCCTCATGTTTGACCTCAGCAAACATGGATTTGAGATTGGGGAGAGGTTTTGTGGCAAGGATTCTTCCTCTAACATCATCAATAGTAGGATTCAGTCCAGTAAGGAACTTGAATACTCTCTTTTCTCAATAATGTCCTTATAAAAAGGCAAAGCATCCTTAACATCATTCCAGGGTGAGTTTCCAACATATCTAGGTGTTTCCATGCCTAGATAGTTGATTGAAGTATTGAGTTCTGAGACATATCTCTTTGTGCGCAATTTTGAATCTGAGCTTCAAGTTCATACACTTACGATGTATTGTCTTTCTTGGAGTAAAGATCTCGGCATTATCCCGCATTTCCTTTGCGATATCATACATCATAAAGTTCTCACTAATTTCTTTTGTCATTGATCTTGTGAGAATTGTCATAACTTGATTATTAGTAGTGTCCCATGCTTCAAATCCGGGTCATCTTGAGAGGGCGGAGTTTAGAGCGGACGGGTATCCCATCTTACCTTGTCCAGAGATGTACATTTTCATAGATCTTGACCACAACAAGTAGTTGTTACCATCAAGTCTATGATTTGTGTTTGATGAAGATTCAGTGACCCCAGTCTGCTGAGGCAGTTGGGAGTCTACTGATGAAGATGAAACGTCAGTTAAAGTAGACATTTCTGGAATAAAACAGAACTGAGTTTGCAGCGGATTTTAGAACTCAGTAGGCCCTCTGATACCATGAAGAGAGTTTGAGAAAGTGATAAACACTAGAGTAAACTTCAACTTAGTTTATTCATCAAATGAAAGAAGTATTAATAGTTACAATTGATGGGAGATACTAGCTAGCTTGGGCGGCCACTAGATATGGGCGGCAAGCATGCATGTAAAAAGTAAAAGTATGTCTATGACATAAAGTAACTAGAGTTTGACATATTAATTGTTTATATGTACCACAATTAATATGTCATTTTACAAATAAAGTGTACAAATAATGTATACACGAAATAAATAAATATTACATACTATTTGATATGTAATATTTCCACAGTATCTATATGCATCAGGATTCCGATTCATGGATCAAACTCAATTGTTTTTTTTGATATGCTATTGATGGTGGCAGTACAAGGTAAAGAAAGAACCGAAGATGAGTGGGCTTTACTGTTCTCCAAAGCTGGATTCATTAGCTACCAGATAAATCATATATCTGAACTGACATCTTTGATTGAGGTGTTTTATTGATGTGTGGATCAAGATGTATGTGTTATGAATCGTATAAGCAATCCATGTCTATGTTGGGAATAAAATATGTTATAGGATGATGGTTTTATGTTGAGACACATGAGACTTCAATAAGATAGCATAGAGTATAGTTTGTATACTCCACTGAACTAACATTTTGTATATTTCAACACGCCTCTTCAAATGTGTTGATGTTTTTGTTTGTTTAGGAAGAGCGTATTCAGTGGCGGGTTTGAAACTTTTACCTCATGCTCGATACCATGTTGAACTACTATATCGCCTAAAATTTTAAATTGATAGGGATATAGATAATTAAATTTCATATATTTCAACATACTCGTACCACATGGCACAATGGTGTCGATACAATGTGCGTGACTTATCCGTTTGACGCTGACATCGAGCATCTCCAAAGGTGCTCTTTACTCACACTCAAAGTAAGTTTTTAGAGTATTCTTGACCCTTTAAGCCTACAATGATTTCTTTTACACGTATATGGCGGCTGCATCCAATAACTTCCCCACATTCAATACCTAATTTCTGCTATCTCACACTCGTAGAAACAATAGCCGACACAAATTCTGGAATCAAAATCACATCATTCGATCAAATCGAATGTGCGCAACAGAGTTTAAATGACATCACTGATAATCTAAATGATAACTATAGGGAGTTATTATTTGCACCACACTAAACCTACCTTTACACCACAACTTTATGAAAAATATGTCATTTACCTCTTACACCACACCTATTATTTTAATAATTAAAAATCTACCACTACACCACAGTCACTTTTCAAAACTTGATAAAAAAACATAATTTTGCCAATATATTTTTACTATTTCCAGATTCAAATAATTATATATATATATATATCCTAAACTTTTAAATACAAACCCCCCAACCCCCAAATCCTATCAAAAATCGTCCCCCCACTACAAAAAAGCAGCAGTTTTGCGACGGAGTTTTGCGACGGACCTTATTCCGTCGCAAATTTACGTTTGCGACGGATGTTTTAATGTTTGCGATGGGACACTTGGCGACATGATTTTTCCACTTAATGGCAATTTTGCGACGGAATTTTTATTATTTTGCGACGGAATATTCAATAAAATTTTATAAAATTATTTTATTATTCGAATTTAGATAAAATTTGCGACGGAAATTAAATTCGTCGCAAAATGCCGTTTTTATGACGGCATTTTTATTATTTTGCGACGGAATATTTAATACATTTTATTAATTATTTTATTATTCGAATTTACATATTTGCGACGGAATCAGAGTTAGTTTGCGACGGACATAAAATTCCGTCGCAAAGCGGCGGATATCGATCGATAATCCCCTTTTCTTCCTCATTTTCTCTTTCTCTCCCCTCTTCTCTCCCGCCGCCTCCCCCCTGCTGAACTGTTGTTTCCGCCGCTGCTAGCTTCTCCCCTCTCCTCTCTCTCCTCGATCCTCCTCTCATCCTCTCTCTCTCACTCTTAAATTAATGACCCAGCTCTACCCACTGCTTCAACCGCACCTCCACTGCTTAAATTAAGCGACCCGGCGCCTCCTCCTCCTCCTCCGCTAGCTAGCTCCTCCTCTCCTCTCTCTCCTCTCGACTTTAAATTAAACAGCCCCAACAACCGGCCGCACCTCCACCGGCTTCAACGGCGCCCACCAATAAAGCACAACAACGGGTATGTCATGTTTAAGTTATTTAGATTCTCGAATTTTTTTGGTTGCATTTATTGTATTTAGTCGTGTACACTTCACGAAATAATGAAGCAGCGTCCCTTTGATTGCATCAATTAAGCGATGCTAAATTTTATTGTTGTGGAATTCGGTGAGTTCTAAGGTTGGATTATTGGGTGATTTAAAGATTGAATTATTCGTTTTTGTTGTGTGTGTGATTTTTCGTTTGTTGGTTCTTTGCTCTTGTCAAATATTGTGTTGTTATTGAGGCTCATTATCGAGCATCTCTTACCCTCGGGAAAGCGGAGTCTTGCTTATGTTTATTTCGTTTGGGCTTCAACCCGACATTCAAAAACACCACACACCCTAATTAGCTCCACCGGACAGTTTTGACTAAGCAGTTTGTGACCAACTTTTAACTATTATAAAGGCCTCAAACCCGAATGGTTTCTCAATGAAAAATGTACCCCTATATGCAATATATAACACATCAAAAATTCAGCTCATTCCAAGTAGTATAGGGTACTCAAAGTTCGACACAAAACCACATCGAAATCAGTAAAGCAGATTTTCAATATCGATGCGTTTTGTTTGACATGGTGTGTGATGTGTGATGGATGAAAATGAGATCGAAATATGCGTTTTGTAGCTTGCATCTCGAGCTTTCCAACCATATAAAGAAAACGCAATTTGGTGCAATTGTGTTTTCGAGGAGGTGCTGTCCGTTTGGATACTTGTTTTACGAATGATTGATGTATTTTACTTGTTGTTTTAAGTTAATAATGTCTAGAGGCTTACATGCTTTGAGGTGGAACAACAATGTAGTCAATCATAAGACTACGGGATTTATGATCATCATTTTGGTATCACTTTATCTTAGCTTAGTTTCACCTTTGGAATCTCAAGTGCATCTACTTTATCTTAGCTTAGTTTCACTTTTAGATTCTCGCCACCTTTGTTTGATTGACATATGATACTCGGTGTGCGGCTATACTTACCTAACTTATTTTTTGGCGAGTCCACTTACTTTGCTGCACTTTTTTTACGATTTCGAAGAAGGTGTTGTAATTACTCGGTTAGCAAACAAAGAAATTGCTTGAGGTCGGTGTAGTTAGAGAGTGCTCTTGCAAATCTCAATAGTTAGGGGATCTATTGCAAAACCCGTGAATTCACGAGATCTACGAAAATCTCACTTTCCTTGCACATATTATTAATTAGTATAAATGCCTTTTATTATAATTGCATTTAGATTAGTATAAACGTCATTTTCTGTGTCAAATAGATGTCAGGTAGAGGTAGAGGTAAACGTCATTTGTTGAATGCTTAAGTATGTGCAAAGCCGGATGTTGGTTGAAAATGCTTAGTTTAGAAACCGGATGTTGGTTGAATTGGTTTCTTGAAATTGGATTGAAATGATGATAAGTATGTGGTTGAATTGGTTTGTTGAAAAAGTCTTTATTCTACCCGTTTGGAAAATGGTACTGGGGGGTACTTTGTTATCCGGCAAAGCCTCCGAATTATTTTGACGTCGAACCTTTGACCATGAATCGAAAATTTAGGTTATAGTGTTGTTAGTTTCATAGTAAGTTGAGTAAAACCTGAGTTTGCAAAAGTGTTGAGACAACCTTCAAAGACTATTGTTAGTCTCATATTTTGTATGATATGATGTGTAGGATTGAAAATGAAGAGAATAGAACGGAGTTGGATGTACGAGAGGTTGGATGCTAACAAGAAATTTAACCCGGTATTTGTGAATGGAGTGGAGGAATTCATAAAACATGCAAAGCAGTTAGATTCGTTTCGGGCAAATAATGGAATGATGAAGTGTCCATGTAGTAAGTGTAAGAACACTAAATTTTCAATCGAACATGACGTGAGATTACATTTAACTAAATATGGGTTTTGCGCAAACTACTATGATTGGGTGTGTCATGGTGAACAGTTTCCCGTTCCGATCAACGTTCAGCAAGAACGGAATGTGAACCCTTATCAGGACATGGTTAATGACGCATTACGTGATAGGATTGATCACGTAAGAGAAGAATTTCTTAACCAAGAGGAGAACAATGAGACACCAAACCCGAAGTTGCATCGTTTTTGAAATGTTGAAAACGCAGAGGAACTCTGTATGTGATGGAAGTAGTGTCTCCAGATCGCAAGTGGCTTCTAGGTTGCTCACTTTGAAATGTGATCACAACCTCTCTCACAAATGCGTTGACGGGGTTACGGTTTGATAGGAGATATTCTTCCGAAGAATAACTTAATGACCTCGAACTTCTATCAAACCAAAAAGTTGTTAAAGGCATTAGAGCTACCCAGTGAGAAAATACACGTGTGTCAGCAGGGGTGTATGTTATTTTGGGAGGAGGACGCTTAATCTGGACAAGTGTCGGAAGTGTGACCTTGATCGATATAAACCGAAAGCGAACGCAAGAGGTCAGCGTGTGCCTAACAAAGTGATGACTTATTTCCCGATTGGACTAGACTGCGCAAGGTTGTACGCCACGAAACATATAGGCAAGGAAATGAGGTGGCACGCGGAAAACCCCAGGACAAGCGGTATAATGGCCCACCCAAGTGGCGCCGAAGCTTGGAAGCATTTTGACCAAATGCACCATGAGTTTGCTAAGGAGCCTAGAAATGTGCGGTTAGGACTTTACATGACGGTTTTGCACCTTTTGGTAATTTTGGGAAGAACTACTCTTCTTTGGCGACCATGGTTACACCATACAATCTTCCGCCCTGGTTGTGCATGAAAAGACAGTTTATATTCTTATCAATTGCTTGTACCGGGGCGAAAAATCCGAAAGGAAACCTCGATGTTTATTTGCAACCATTGATTAAGGAGTTGAAGCAAATTGTGGAAAGCAGGGTTGTTTACTTACGATGTATCCACAAAAGCAGAATTTTCATATGAAATTTGCACTAATGTGGACTATCAATGATTTTCCTGCGTATGGCATGTTATCCGGGTGGACTACGGCTGGTGTGAAAGCTTGTCCCTATTGTGGTGATGGAAACAAGTCGTTCTGGCTCAAACATAGTGGTAAATGCACTTGGTTTGATTGTCATCGGCAGTTTCTCCCTGAAGACCATATTTTTCGCACTGATAAAGGTTTTTTGAAGTCCAAACAGTATGAACACGCGACTCCACCCCGTAGATTGAGTGGTGAGGAGGTATGGGAATTTGTACAACACCTACCAAGCATCATTGATGGCTCAGATTCAGACTTGAAACGGCTTAAAAACTCCAAGAATGGTTGGTGGAAAAGAAGCATTTTTGGGATCTTCCGTATTGGAAAACATTCTTCGCTCGACATTGCCTGGATGTGATGCATATTGAGAAAAACTTCTTTGAAAAACTGATTGACACGGTTATGGGCGTTAAAGGAAAAGGCGCTTGTGGTCCAAAATCGCTAAAGATTTGAAAGAGCTTTGCAGAAAAGCGCCCGATTGTACACTTGTTCTTGACAAGCGAAAAAGAAAAGTGTTGTGTGAATGGGTCACTAAGTTGAAATTCCCTCGAGCGGTTATGCTTCGGACACGAGTAGGTGCGTAGATCATGATGAATACATTCTACGTGGTTTGAAAAGCCATGATTGTCACGTTTTATGGAACGTTTGTTGCGATTGCCGCTTCGAGAATTGATTCCGAAAAATGAATGGAATGCATTGACTGAGATAAGTCAATTCTTTCGAGACTTGTGTGCTGTGACGATACCGGGTTACGCACCTCGAAATATCATCATCGAGTGGGATACGTAGATCAAATATTTACTAAGGCACATGAGCCAGATAAGGCATACAAGTCGGAATATCGACCTAGAAGCCTTGACACGCATGTCGATCCTCGCGCCTGAAATATGGCTAGGGACTCGAAGTCACGACCATCGACTTACGGGCAGTGCAGGACGTGAGTTCCAGGAGTCGATCATCCCAGGTCGGATAGATCGATATCGAGAACAGGGTCCACACCAGCTACGTCGGCCCAATATCCACAGGATAACTTGGGCGAGGGGTAAAGCCCAATTAAGGGTAAATATGACAATAGCTACAAACCGACTCATGTTAGGGTTAGGTCATGCATTGTCCTTATAAATACAACGTTCCAGGAACTACGTAGGGTTTGATTCCTGGAAGAAGAAGAACAGATACGTAGGCACTCTAAGAATCCCACTTAGACTCAGCCGCAACATACAAAACCCCTCTGTCGTTTTTGGCATTAGGGTTCTTGATTGTTCATCAATAATATAAGGAAAAGTCCAGATCTTTAAGGTGACATAATTTGTCATCGTCATTGGCGCTAGAAGGAGGGCTCCTTCTTTTGTTGAATACATCAAGATCATCATGCCTCCGAAGGAAAAGACCGCCAGAAAAACCACCTCTAAAAACGTGGATCCGCAGAATCCACAGACAAGTGAGCAGGCAGGTGCGGATCCTCAGGGGGAAAAAGATCCAGCTTTAGAGACCGTCCATGAAAATCCGCCAAAACAAACTCAGGGCCTTGCCCCAGAGTATCAAGCCATGGTGGATCAGCTGGCGGCGACAGATCATAATGCCCTGAGAAAGATAATGGCGGAAGCCTTTAATCGGCGAGACAAAGAACAACAGCGGAAGGCGGCTGAAAAACGCCGCCAATAATCCTAAGCCGAGATCAATTTGAAGAGGTCGATTGCTTCCTCAAGTTCGGTCGAACGGAGGAGCTTAGAAATATGAAGCACATACGCATCGATGAAGATAGCGTTAAGCGGGAGTTAGATGTAATCACAGGGAAAACCCAGGGCCCGTTGTGGTTAGAGTCTCCTTTCATCAAGGAGATTGAAGACTATCCTAAACCCAAGGGTTTAAAATACCTAAGATAGACCCGTATGATGGCACCACCGACCCGGAGGACCATCTTCACAGTATCTATCCCAGATGAGGCTAGAATGTGCCCACGGCGAGATGCGATGCGGGCATTCGAGACTCTACTTGTAGGACGAGCAAGAGAGTGGTTTACCAAGTTGAAACCCCAGATCCATCTCCGAACTTCACCATGCTCGCTTGAAGAAAATTCAGAGACGCCTTCATCATCGTCAACAAAAAGTTTCGATTGAGCGAGACGCACCTCACAAGCGTGAGGCGACATAGAGGCAGTCGGTATTAGATTATCTCGAAGAGGTTTAACTCGAGGCCATGCGGTGAAGGATCCTCAGGATCGAGTCTTGATCACTTCATTCGTAGGGGACTGCGCAACACAAAGTTGTATGAGAAGTTAAGGCAGAACCTCCTCGAAACATGGATGAGTGTGTGAATGTCGTGACATCGATTTTGCCAAGGCGAAGAGGCGGTGCGTAAGCACACCCAAGCCGAGTGGATGGACGGCTCGAGGAAAGAAGGTCGAGGAGGAAATAAGAATCGGCCTCGACGCAAGATGTAGAGAGGAAAACGTCTGTTTGGGATCGCATCGGCGGCTCCTCGGGCGGTCGGAGAAAAAGGGGTAGAAAGGATAAAGATTTTACTCCCCTCAACCGGTCCCGTCTGAGAGGTCTTATCAATCATGGTTTCTAAGAATTTGGCCAAGAGGCCACCTCCGATCAAAAACTCTCGAGAAAAGCGAAGGTCGACAAAGTATTGTGAATTCCACGAGGACACAGTCACTCGGACAGAGGATGTTTCGATTTAAAGAAAGACATCGAGGCTCGCATCCGGGAGGAAAATTTGGATGAGGTCGTAGACCGATCGAGTTATAATGAGCCCAGGCGCCGAGACTTCAAAAGAAGAAATCGACCAGGATAGAGGTCGAAGTCGAGAGAATCAAAGAAGAAAAGATCGATCCTCAGACGAGACCGATCTCACGATAACAATAGGGACTACTATGGTCGGGATCGCTATGATGATAATCGCCCAAACAATTATGTGAATATGATATTTGGGCCGGGGAGAGAGTGAAGAGCGAGCCGATCGAGAACCAGACGACGGCTCGAGGCGCGTAAGCGATCAAGATTAACTACGGAAGTCGGGTACGGCCCGGAGGCGGCGTCCCTAAGTCGACAAGTCATAATGAGGGTTAGTGATTGAAGCGGTTATAAGTCGCGCCAGAGTATCGAGAGTATGCGTCGATAATGGTAGCGCTGTGAATATCTTATACTACTCGGCATTCCAGGGAATGAAGCTCAAAGAGAAAGACTTAGTGCCCATAGCCTCTCCACTATTCGGCTTCACAGGTCAGGCAGTCCATCCCATGGGTTCCATAAAGCTACTAACGACAGTAGGTGATGGGGAAAGAGGGAGGACGCTAGAGCTAAACTACGTGGTCGTTAAAGCTCCCTCCGCGTATAATGTTATTTTGGGTAGACCAGCCCTTTTCGAGTTACGAGCTATAATTTCGACGTTCCATAACAGCATGAAATTCCCGACTCGAAAGGGTTCCCACGAAGTAAAAGGGGATATTGAAATCGCCAGAAGCTGCAATTCGATAGTGATGAACGGTAAGATGGCGGTACAACAAGTCCTCATCGAGGAGCTCATTCCGGAGGAGGAGGAAGAGAAGTGTTGGGCTTCGAGTGAAGCAGTTGAAAATGTCAGCTTATGGGAAGATGGAACTGATCAGAGTGTCCAAGTCGGGGTTTGGATCCCGACTCAGGAAAAGCGGTTACTGATCGATTTGCTGAAAGAGTTCAAGGACGTTTTCGCCTGGAAGGCGTCCGATATGCCAGGCCTACCGACAAACATCGCCATCCATAAACTCGAGATTGACCAGGCCAGAAAGCCAGTCAAACAGAAGAAGCGAAATTTCGCGCAAGATCGATTGGAAGCTATCGAGTCTGAAGTCGGGAAGTTACTGTCGGCAAATATAGTAAAAGAAGTGCTCTATCCAGAATGGCTTGCCAATCCAGTGTTAGTGAAGAAACCGATGATACCGGTGGCGCGTGTGCGTTGATTTCACGGATTTGAATAAGGCATGCCCTAAAGATTCCTATCCATTACCTAAGATCGACAAAGTTAGTTGATTCGACCCTCGGTTTTGAGGTATTCGCGTTCCTCGATGCATACAAGGGTACCATCAAATTCTCATGGACCCCGAGATGCGGAGAAAGACAGCGTTTATTACTGAGTTTGGCACCTTTTGCTATGTTACCATGCCATTCGGATTAAAGAATCTTTGAGCTACATACCAAAGGCGATCAATAGAATTTTGCGAAGCAGATTGGTAAGAATATGGAAGTCTATGTGGACGATCTACTCATCAAAAGCCGATCCATGTAGCAATTTTGGTAGACGCCAGGAAGTGTTCGAGGTGCTAAGAGATCCGACATGAAACTTAATCCAAAAAGTGCACCTTGAGTGCGGACGAGCAAATTTCTAGGTATATGGTGTCGAGAGGCGGGATTCGAGCTAACCCGACAAGATCGACACACTAAAGAATATGCCGCACCTCGAAACATGAAAGAGGTTCAGAGACTCACCGGTCGGATGGCAAGATCGAATAGGTTTTTATCTCGGTCACCAAGCGTGCACTACCATTCTTCAAAGTTCTTGAAAGCCCAGCCACTTTCCATTGGAACAACGAATGCCGACGGCCTTCGAGGAACTAAAAGCATATCTTTCGGAACTACCTACTCTCACCTCTCCTCGAGAGAGGAAAGGTTGCTAGTTTATTTATCGACCTGAGAAGAAGAGTGAGTTCGGTCTTGGTTCGAGAGGAGAAAAGGGCCAGTGCCCATATATTTTGTAAGTAAGGCTCTGCATGGCCACGAAACCCGATATTCACCGGTGAGAAGCTCGTGACTAGCGTTGGTACACGATCGAGAAAGCTTAGGCCATACTTTCAAGCCCATCCTATAGTGGTAGTCACGGACCAACCACTCAAGCAAATTCTAGCGAAGCCCGACACATCCGGTCGACTCGCGAAGTGGGTAATCGAGATGGCTCAATACGACATCGAGTTCGTGCGCGCACGCAATCAAGGCTCAAGCTTTAGCGAGACTTCTTAGCGAAGGTATATCGGTGCAACTTGAGCAAGAAAAGCAAAGTCACGAAGAACGATGGATGCTCCATGCCGATGGGGCCTCGAGCAAAGAAGGAGCGGTGCGAGGCCTCCTATTAGTCGGCCGAGGGAGGAGTTTCCACACGCCCCGATTCGATTTTAAGGCAACTAATAATGAGGCGTAATATGAAGCAATTATCACCGGTGCCAAGCTCGCTCAAAAGTTGGGTCGAAAATCTCAACGCGTTCTGATGACTCGCAATTGGTTGTTAATCACATCAAAGGGAATATGAGGCTAAGGAAGAGACTATGAAGAAGTATTTGGCATGAGTCAAGGCCTTAAGCGAAATTCAACTCGATTCAATTGAACAGTACCTCGAACTCGAACAAGAGGCCGACGCCTGGCCCAAGTTAGCATCGAATTTCGTCTCTAGTAAAAAAGGTGTTAGTAGAATCGCTAAGAGAGAAGCTATGAAGAGATAGAAGCCCGGCCGATATCTCAAAGAGCTACATGGATGGATCCAATTGTCCTTTACTTAAGGACGGAATATTACCCAATGATAAAGTGCAGTCAAGAAAGGTCCGACTTGATCGGCTCGACACGCATTCTTCAACGACATACTTTATCGGAGGTCGTTCACAAGTCCATGGTTGAGATGCGATCTCGAGACAGGAGGAGAATATCTTCTCGAAGAAATCCATAGGGAGCTTGTGGGAATCACTGCGGGGCTAGAATGCTAGCTCGGAAATGCAAGCTCATTTGGATACTCGGCCGTCAATGCAACGAGATGCGATCAAATTAGTGCAGAGATGCAATTCTTGCCAAATTCACGATAACATCTCTCATCAACAGCACAAGAAATGAATGTCATCTCGTCAAGATGGCCTTTCGATGTGTGGGGAGTCGATATTGTAGGACCCTACCTCGGGCTCCAGGGAATAATAAGTTTGTAGTAGTTGCGATGAGATTATTTCACTAAGTGGGTAGAAGCCAAAGCTTTACCCGACATCAAAGCGGCTACAATCAAGAAATTCTATGGGTCGATATTTTATGCGGTATGGTATTCGAAGGCTTTAATCTCGGACAACGGCACTCAATTCAAGACCGAAGAGTCGAGAGTGGTTAGCCGAATATCATATTGATCAAGACTTCACTTGATCGCGCATCCTCAAGCAAATGGTCAAGTCGAGCAAACAAATCGATGATTAAACTCGGATCAAAAAGAGGCTCAAGTCGAAGGGCGATCAAGGCGTTGCAACTCCCGAGCATCCTGTGGTCATACAGATGACTCAAACGCATCAACGGGTGAAACACCTTTCTCCTCGACTATGGGGTGCGAGGCGATTATCCCCGCGGAGATCGGCGTCCCTTCCTCGAGTGTTAGCGTATAATATTGAGACGAATGATCCCGATATCCGACAAGAGAAGGATAATCTCGAGAGCGGAGAGAAATGGCCTCGGCCCGAATGGCAAGGTACAAGCGAGAAGATCTCTCAATATTACAACGCGAGGGTAAAATACAGATATTTCAAAGTCGGAGACCTAGTTTTGAGAAAGAACGAAGCAAGTCGGCAAAAGGAGATCGGGGCCCTCTCCCCAAACTGGGAAGGCCCATATCAGATCCTAAAAGTCCACCCTAAAGGTTCATATCAACTAGGTCGGGCAGACGGAACTACAGTCCCTCGACAATGGCACGCGAATAATTTGAGGAAATTTTACGTCTAGGCCTTAGTCGATCAGTTTGTTTCTACTTATTTTACAAGATTTGTAATCAGTCCATGTGACAATTCTATCTTTATTATAATAAATGATGATTCCTTTTTCTACTATTCTGTTAAGTATTTTTGTAATATTCTAAGTCCAAAAGGACGCGAAGTTACAATCGACAAAGTATGGAGCAATCCGCGAGTCGGAACTCCCGACAACGCCACAAGCATATAATGCAGAAGGCAAAAAGAAGACTCGCAAGGTCGGGTCAGATGTCCAAGTCAAAAGCCTAACGCATCTAAGGGTCGAATAAGGCGAGAACAAAGGACGGTTCGCATGGTCGGGCCAAGCGTCCAAGTCGGAAGTCTAACCACACAAGCGGGCGCTAGACCGAGACAAGGACAGTTCGCAATGTCGGACTAACTCGAAGATCTAGCAAGCCTATAAGGCTAAAAAGCCAAGGCAAATAGATCGACCTAAAAGCCATATAGAGCCCAAGTGCATTATGAACTGAAGTTCATAAAACACTTGGGGGGGGAAGGGCAATATTACATCGATAAAGCGATTTAACAGAGCCGAGGCTCGACAAGCAAGAAAGCCAAAGACATGAATAAATGAGTAAGTAAATAATAACAAACAGAGAGACAAAAAAGGCGCGAAATTTCAAAACAAATTAAGGCCAGTCGAAAAGACCGACCATTGTAAATGGAACATTCACCCAAGTCGATTCAAAGTCAAGAAAATGTACAAATAGTTACAAGAGTTAAAACTCAGAATATCAAAGTCCCAAGGAGGTCAGATAATTAAATAGAAGCATCAGGAGTCGGAGTAGCATCTTCGGGGGTCGACGTAGGAGGCGATGGCGCTGTGGAGTCGTGTTATCGGAGCCGGGTTTTTGTGGGACCACCATATACGGGCAAGGGATACACCCGCTGAAATTCATCGAAGTATTGGTCATCTGAGCGCCTCGAAAGTCGTGGTCATAGCAGCGGCCAGGCTCTTCAAGCTTGTCGATCTCGACATCCGGATAAACCTTTCTTACTTGGTCCACCGCCTTGGTGAATCCTCCAAGTATGGCTGTCTGCATGATGACATCGAGATCCATGCCCAACTCTTCAGACTTCCGATACTCGAGAACCGTAGCAGCCCTCGCCTCTTCAAGCTGCCTAGGAACCCGATCAAGTTCGGCTCTCAATTGATCTCTCTCAAAGAATTGATCGCCTCGCGCCGCTTCTTCCTCGAGAGCTACTTTGGCAAAGCAGCCTCCTCCCTCGGCCGCGGCCAGATCTCTCCTCACCGGCAATGATAGCCTCCGCTCCTCCTTGACCTTCTCTATCTCAGCAGCAGCTTCTTCCTTGAAAACGTTAAGCTGCGATTCCAGACCAGTGACACTAGCTGACTCGATAGCAAGCCTGTCATTCAACCTCCGGATTTGTGTCTTCAACCCTTCCTCAGTTTCAGACGGCGTATTCATACGTCGGGAAGCTTCTCGACTCATAAAGTAATCTGTGCAAGGAGGAAAAGCTAGGTTAAGATATACACATCCAGGGGATAAAAAAGAAATCGACAAGAGTTAGTGCATACCACGCGACCCGGCTCGGAGAGAAGAGGCCAGACTGGTCGCCCACCTCTTGACATCGTCGGCCGACATCTCTCGAGGCGGCAAGATCGAGAGAAGGCTTGATAAGTTTGGCCTTTTCACTGCTTTCTTTGATCTCTCACTAGCTCCTCGAGGGCCGACCTCTTCTTTTGCAACCGGGTTGCTTCAGAGCCGGAGGCTTCTTCACTCCCTCCAACAGTAAAGTCGATAAGGTCGTCCTCTTCACGTATCGACCGGTGCTCATGGGTGAGTCCCTCCGAGGTAGAAGCCGGAGTTGGTTGTATGACAAGGGTAGTTGACTCGACACCCTCAGTCGACCCACCGACTTGAGCAGATCTTTCCTCGGACGCCGGAGGAGTAACTCTCGATCTGGAGGCGGGCGGCAGAAGAGCCCACTGCAGAAGCCTTGGGAACAAAGAACCTTCGAGAATCGCCACTACACAAGTGAAAAGGAGTCGATTATCAAAAATAGCAAAAATACAACTTCAAAAGAATTAAGACTTGATAATAAAATAACCAAGGTTCATACAATTTTCCTGATCGACAGGATGAAGCGCTATGCATGGTACGGGGCCCGCCTCCTCGAGGCGGGCGAGGTCATAAAGGAGACTCAGGTCCTGTGTAACCACCTCGAAGGTAAATCTCTCGAGAGTAAGAGCCTCGTTAGGTGCGGCTTCACGACCCAGTTTGTCATCTCTTCCCTCTCTCGACCTCCATAGTCCGACATAGGGGTTATCCGACCCGTGTCGAAGGAAGAAGAACCTAGGCTTCCAATTCGAATGAGATGAAGGTCCTTTTGACACAAACTCATGACGATTGGCACGCTTCTGAAATGTGTACCACCCCGAGTCTGGCATCGCGGAGATCTTGTGCCACCATCGAAATAAAGGGACGGTGAAACCGATACCCGCGACTCGGCAGGCAATCAAGAAGCCCATCAGAGTTCGGATGGCATTCGGGCCCAGCTGAGATACACTAATCTCGTAATGTCGAAGAATAGCTAGAACTGCCGGACATAGTGGGAACCTTAGCCCCATTGATAATTGGGCCTCATAGACCGTCTGAGAACCCTTCCGGGGCTCATCGGCAAATTGAT